>NIPM01000366.1:17793-193653 GCA_002738285.1 Holacanthella duospinosa | reverse complement strand
ATGCCCAGCGAAGGGTCATTTCTCGATAGCTCATGTTCATCGTGTAGGGTTAGGGTTCATCTGAAAATTCTGGCAATTCATTTGGATCCCTCCCACTGAATTGTCTGAACATGTCTAAATTGGTCAGTCTGAATCAAACACTTGTCCGTGACGCTTAAAAAAAGTTTCCAACAATGGCTGCAGCACAGGACTTTAACTTTGTTGTCATCAACGCTTACCGTGACAGACAAGATGCTATAATTAACGAACTGTGTTTGATGACATCCGAAACAGACGTATTTACAGTTCATTCTGCATTAGATGTGTGCAGAGCATTTTGTTGGATCACCATGACATTTTTCTTCGAGTTGACCCAAACATTATCGAGGCTGAAAAATTCCGATTTCGGAATTTTAGATATAACGAAGCCTTGCCTATTTATATATCTAATGGTTCCATTCACCACCCTCCATGTGTCACGTGTGCTAGTGAACACTCATCACGAAGATATTGTGCACTGAGCCTGTGTCGTGCGTTTAGGATCTTCTGTTTGGAGAATCTCGTGGGACTGCTGGAGGATTAAAATAGTCATCATCCACCACTTTGTATAAAAAATGTTCAGGTAAATGATTTATTTATTTAGTCTCGAGTTAGCATTCTTTGCGAAATGTCTACAGAAAAGAAAAAAATTGTACACAAACCCCAAAGTAATCGGTAGTTTTTCTGGGTTACCAGCATTTGTAAAAGCAAGGAAATTTCGAAACAAAAAGCAAGTCATGGAGGCATTACAACAGCTAGATAGTTATAGGTTGCATAAAGTGGCCCGTAAAAAGTATCCAAGAAGAGTGACGAGATCATTTTTCATATCTTATCAATGGGGATGTGATCTTATGGATGTATCTAATCTGAATAACGCAGGGATCAAGTTTATACTTATCGTGATCGATAATTTTTCCCGGTACCAACATTTTAAAATTTCTATTCTCCAGGATCCTGGTTGTAATATTCACCAATTTGGATGTGAAATTTTCTTTTAGTTTTGTCTGGACAGCATTTCTAAAAAATAAATCCGCTGATGAAGTTGTAAAGGGCTATGGAAAAATTCTCAGGGAAGCGAAAAAGGCGAAAAACTCACCCCCACGCTTCCTCTTGTCTGACGAGGGAAAGGAATTTTATAACAATAAATTCAAAGCATTACTGGATAAAGAGGATACTCGTTTATTCAGCGTCCACTCTACAATCAAAGTAATATTGTCAAAAAAAATTTTTACTAAATATTCAAATATTATATATTTTGATTTAGTCGAGCATGGCAGAAAAAGTAATTGCAAAATTTCGGCGCATGCTAGCTCGTTACATGACTGAAAATAACACAACCACGTTTAAAAAAGTCTGGCCGAGTTTCGTCAATACCTATAACAATACTGTTCACTCCAGTACCGGATTCGCACCAAGGGCTGTTACTACAGAAATTCAGAAATGAAAGTCAAAAAAAGACTTGGAAAGTCTCTGGTTGGTGGTAAAAAGGCTCGCAAGACCAAGAGGGGAAAGTCAGTCGTAAAAAAATCAAGAAAGGGAAAGTGTGGGAAGCAGAGCCGTGTTAGTGGTTTAAAGTAAAAATGGAAAACAAGGCTGTTGTTTACTCCAATAGTCAAAAAAGCTTTCGAAGCCAACTCAATATTTTCAATCTCCCTTCTACTGATGTGTCAGTGGATAGTTCCACATATTTGTCTTATACGAGTTCGACAACTATTAAGGATTCCTACAATCCAATCATCTTTAATATTCCTAGTTCTACTAGTCAGTACTATAGTCTTAACGATGGCTACCTATACTTTAAGGCCAGGATTTTATCAAACACTGGAGCTGCGTTACAAGATACGGATGTCGTGGCCCCTAGAAATTGGTTTCTCTATACCGCTTTTTCGAACATAATTGTCAGCATTAATGGGGTTCCAGTGTCGGATGACCTAGGGCTAAGCCCCTATAAAACTGTCATCACACAAATTCTAACCACTACGGAAATTCAACAGAATACAGCACTCTCAGCTTTGGTTTGTTATCCCGACAGCGCATATGACGAGTTTGATGTCAACAAGAACGCTGGGTTCAAATCTAGATTTGAATTGTCAAAAGCGTCAAAAACTTTTGACGTCATCGGGAAACTTCAGTCTCCACTCTTTCAAATGAAGCGATATTTACCTAGCGGCTGCTCAATTGAGGTCAAGTTGATTCGAAGCAACCCAGAGTTTGCCTTGGAATCTTCTTCTACTTCAAAAACAGGTGTTTCTGGATGCCCCTACTCATTTAGTATCGAGGAATGTAATCTCGTCATTAAAGCATTCACAGTGAATGAGCAGATTTTGAAACATCATCAAAGTTTATTTTCACGAGGCTCAAAGGCTCAGTACCCAATTCGTACTACACAAGTTCGTGGTATACAAATCCCTACGGGTTGCATGACCTATACGGATGTGTTATGGAGTAATCGATTGCCTTTGTTTGCGATATTTGGGTTAATTGAATCTACACGTTTCAATGGAGTTCTCAATAAACACCTTTTTAATTTTGTCCCTAATGGACTCTCTTCCATTCTTCTGAAAGTCGACCAAGAAAATTTAATTTACAAATCGATCCCAGTACAGTACAACTCGAATCTCTATCAGTTGGCATTTGACACTTTATCTGATGCAGTAGGGGAAAATTCCCCTGGTAATTCTATTTCCAGAGACAACTACACCAAGGGATTCACATTTTACATCTTTCATCTTCTGCCCGTTCCAGCAGGAGCAGAGTTTCAACCCCAACGCGTAGGGACAATGAGGGTAAGAAAATTCGAGTTTATTGTTTTATAGATTAATCCCAAACACCGCAACTTAATCAACCGTCTTTTTTTATTTTACAACAGGCGGAACTACAGTTTGAGACTGCGACAACATCCCCCCTCCACTATTGAAATCGACGGTCATCGAAATATATTTGTCAATTAGACTAGGTTGCTTTGGTTTGTTTATGTAATTTGTCTCTCTTCCATAGAAAAAGGTGTAGATTTAATTAGGTCATCCTCAAACTCAAATGGATGAAACAACCCTCTTTTCGGCCATGGAGCATCTCATTAGATCCTACGACCCTTCTGTCACCCCTTATGTAATTGCCAATGGAGAAATGTCAACTGTTGATGTCTACAATCCCCCAATTGCTATTGTACAAAATACAGATACTAGAAATAAGTCTGGCCAACATTGGGTCCTTTATCTCTTACTTGAGAATAATGTCATCGAGTTTATAGACTATTATGGGGAAGAGCCCTATTACTATAATCTTGATTTTCCTCATTTGAAAAAAAAATTTAATTTTACATTTAATACTATACAGCTACAGTCGGAGCATAGTTCGGTATGTGGTCAATTTTGTCTATACTTTTTGTATAATAGATTAATAGGCAGAAGTTTGAGTGAAATTATTGATTATGATTTTAGCAATTCAAATTTAGCATATAATGACAGGCTAGTTTCATCCTTTTTTGACTCTCTTTGTTTTTGTATTTCGCGTGACTCGGTATATGGCAAACAATGTCAAACTTGTGAACCAAGAATAAGTAGTCGAAATATTAATAAAATTTGAATGTAATTGTAAGTTTGAGGTAGAAATGTGTACAATAAATAATTTAAAAAGTTTTAAATTCAACAAAATTGTCTACCGGGAATTAATTTAAAATGGTAGATCCAACGAGATTATAAATAAAGACGAGAGATGCTCACACCCTCTCCTCGTCATCTCCACAACCACCACAAATATACTGTTGCAGTTTTATCTCTCACCCCCTCCATAGCCAACTCTCACGCCATCTTCCCCAATCCCCACTACTACCACCACCAACACCAACCAAAATGGGGTAGTCCTCTCCGTCATTCAAAATGGCGGGGAGGAAATTACTCTCATTTTATCTCTAACTTGGACAGTTAGAAACATATTTGCGTCATACAACAACGTTAAATTCACGAAAACCTCAAGAAATCCCCACTAACATCACAATAGAATTGAGCGGATGCATTGGGTGAAAGTTAGGATTGGAATGATTTGAAAAAATGGAAATACACCAATCTAGATTGACGAAAAAATGTTTAATTTGAAAATTATTTACACTTCCTAAAGGAAAACAAATGGAAGAAATATTTTTTTCTATAAAATAATTTTTTTATTGTTTTCTAAAGTTATTATTAAGTTTTCTGCTATAAAATTAAAATCAATTGAAAATTAAAAAATTTAAGATGCCGCATCTAAATTAAACTTTTTTTTTCGAAAAATTGTAGAAACAAAAAATGCTGAATTGACTAAAATAACGATTTTATAGGTGTAAGCAAGATGTGCAACCAAAAAATTTCACCAATTTTCTCCTACCACAAAATGCAACGCGTTACGCGTTAACTCAACCAAATAAGGCTAAGCTAGGTTTAAAATTTAATATTTTTCACGTTATATGATATTGTGGCGCGGATGGTTACTTCTCGGATGAATTATGGGGGATTATTAAATGAATGGGTTTAAGATCCTAATTTAGTTTAACAAGATTTCTATTAGTAGTCTCATACTACTGTAGAAGATTCCGCCGGTTCTGTTCTGGAAATTGGGATAGGGTTATACTCACCAAGTACTCTGGGAAAGAGTAGTGAGTCCGGTGTGGGGGTACTATGGATTCCGTTTCACTGGGTATCTACCAGTACAGCAGAAGATTCTTCGGTCCCGTTCCGCGGAAGAATTCTGCCGGTAGTCTAGTACTACCGCAGAAGATTCTGGTAATTCCGTTCCGCGGAAGAATTCTGCCGGTAGTCTAGTAATACCGCAGAAGATTCTGGTAATTCCGTTCCGCGGAAGAATTCTGCCGGTAGTCTAGTACTACCGCAGAAGATTCCGGTATTTCTACTGGGGTTGTCCACTGGGGTTTCTATCCTTAAGTTTACCTACTAGAGTTTCTGTAGTACAGGAGAATTCCTACTGGTATTTCTAAGTTCCTTCCGTCTATGTACGGGGGATATCCTCGAGGTCTCCCTATTGTTTCCAATCCCCCGGGGTCTTCTACCGCCGGAGGTTTTCTACCGGAGTTCTTCTACTGGAGCCTCTCTACCGGGGCCTATCTACCGCCGGTTTCTACCTACCGGGGATTCTCCCGAAAACTCTATCTACTTCTAACTCTAAGGACTCTACTCTCGAGAAGCTATTGGATGTTACCTGATTTAGCTTCTTAGGTTTTTCCGGTGGTTTCCGATGGGGAGTTCCGATGTATGTCCCGGCATCGACTCCCCGGGGTCACCGGGGCCCCGCGACGCCGCTTTCCAACTACCGACGCCGGCGGGCCCACCGACGACACCGGTGATACCGATGGAACCGGGATGAGTGAAGTAAGTGTTGGGGATGAGGGAAATACCGCCGCTCGCCCAAGGAGATGGTGTTTTGCCACGCGGGACTTCGACCCTAAGTGAGGATGGAGCCTCACCGAGTCCACGGTCTGGATCACTATTGTCACACACAACACTTACTGTTCCGAGATGGGGATGGGGAATAAACAGTCTTCTCTCTCTCTCTCTTTCTTGTCATTTAGACGCTCACAGAAAAGCCAACTCACAAATAAATCATTGTTTCGATGTTCAATCAATTAATTAATTAAGTAGATTTATTATCAAGGTAATTTTCTAAGCAAAACAATACTCCAATAAAAGCCAGTCACTTAGGAGGCAAACTACAACTAATCCACAAAGACAAAAAAAAAACCCTTAATACACTATTTCTTGCCTCCACCTCTCTCGCAGAGGACAAGAACACGACTCCCTTCTCTCCTGCTCTTCCTCCCCTTCTCTCCTTTCTCTCCGTCCACAAAGCACCCATATTTATCTTTTCCTAACCACTAAAGAAGGAGTTCACATTTCCTTTATTCTTCGAATTCGCCTATGTCCATTCATTAATTTTAGAATCAATGAATGGGCACAGGAAAACCCGCTTCCCTTCAAAACTTAGTTATTAGACCGCTAACACGGATCTCCCGGAATCACCGGATTTTCCTACTTGCCACAATATGTTACCTTATTTAATTGAGTTAAACTTAAACAAATTGTTAAAAACTCCATTTTTAAACAATAAAGCGCAGCCATAATATTTCATAAATAATTGATACTTAACAACCTAAAAATATTAATCCTAACAGCCTCAAACGTTTTGAAATGTCATTATTCGTGGGGAAATCCAAGCATCTGAAAATAATTTTTTGTTGAAAAATTTAGAAATTCTTGGCGACTTTGGAAAAATTTTGTAAAAAATTAAAATAAATATTGTAACTAATAACATAAAGTATCCCAACTGTCTTCAAATGTCATGTTGATTCGTGGAGAAAGTCAAAATTCAAAGAAAAAAAAATTCTTTTTTAAATCTGAAATTTTTCGACCACCCCAAAAATCTAATGTACCCGAAATTCCCGATATTCACAAAACGTAGGGCATAATTTCGTAAATCCATGAGCTGCTAAAATGCCAATGCTGTTGTTATTGTTAACATTTGTTGGTTATCATAATGCGCCAAACGTTAACGAATTTATTCAAAGACCTTAGAATAATAATTGTTTAAAATTAAAATTCAACCTTCAGGCCTCACGCCTTCACTTTTAGACTAAATAGAATTAAAGTTGGGTTCAAAAGAGGTAGCAGGGTTCCAATGGCAGGACAAACTTATAAACTTAAATGGGTTTTATTTGTTTGAACATAATATACTGGCGAGTAGTTTATTACACCTTCCACAAGCTGGGTTTGTGCACCGGAGCTTCCGTCATAACTCAAATTCCTCAAACATTTACAACCGCTATCCTTCAAATTAAAGTACCACCGCTGATTATTATCAGTTCATTGCATCCTTAACACGGGATTTCATCCAATATAGACATCCCGGCCAACGATATGAGTTACCACCACCACTTTGAATCTTAGTCCTTATAACAATGTTAATGTAATCTATCAAGATTAATCTAATAATAATCCAAATATTCGACAGCCGAATCAGTCAATGATTAGGTAATCGAATACTAATGAAATGGCTACTGGTGAAACTGAATTTATTATATTTTACAATCTCCTTCATAACAATGGTATTATTTTGAATTTTTGAGTACAATAATTAGTTTATTTCGGGTCTGTTTTGAACCGATCATAATGGATCTGGCATCGCAGGTATCCACCTTATTATAACACAACACATACATAAGAGTAAGATTTTTCGGTTCCCAAACGGAGGGTATCATTAGCTAAGTGAATTATAATAATAATGTTTGTTTAAAAATTATTTATTTAAAAATGTTATTTAGATTTTATATGAAGAAAACATTAAGAACTGTAGACAAGCCTTACCGTATCGTATTCGTAATATTTTGAAAAGAGAAGGTGGCGAAGCGGGACGTGTTAAAGATGATGACAAGTCGAATTTCTCAAAGTTCGACTTGTCATCATCTTTAACCAGTCCCGCCTCGAATTTTGAGAAATTCGAAAACAGGATGAAACGTGGAGATGATGGATAGAGAAAGTGTTAATCATGGTGCAGCGCATATTTGCATTGCTGTCGTAGTACAAAGTGCAGTAGGAGCGACGGTACAAGTTACACCGGCGGGCAGTGGATTCGTACAAGCTGCACATCCGATCGAGTTGGAACATGATGTTCCCGCTGCAAAGGCTGGAGCAGCAGGATCAATACAAGCATCCGCCGCTGTTGTTACAGAAGGATTGCATACAACATTACCAGCTGTTGGACAGTTGAATCTGCAACATGTTGCTCTATTTGCTACGCAAGGGGCAGTAGAAGTACTATAAATGTTAGGTAATCGTTTGAAAGTTCCATATTGCCCTCAAATTCAAAAAAAAAATTTTTTTATTAAATATCTAATTAAATATGTACAGAGTGATTCAAATTGTCTTTCCAACCCATTCACTTTTACTCTCAGTTTTGTGTCAAGAGCATAATTACATAATTACAAGTAAGAAATTCGAAATTAAAAAATCAATGAAAATTTTTTTGGAATTTTTGTAGATTTCTGAACTTACATAGAATCTCCAGGACACTAATGAAAATTTCTGGAGTAATTTTACCAGTTAGTGAGGCTAGTCAGAATACACAATGGGCCAATTCCCGTAATTGTATAGAGCGCCTGATAGTATTAAGACTCCTAGTACTTTGAAATTATAGAAAATTTACGGGAACGAAAATATTAGAAAAGTTGTGATGGAATTAACAGCTGTCTATTATTAACCGAAATGTGTAAGGAAGATTGTCAAGGGGACAACTAGCCTGTGTTCATAAAGTCACTACAGAGTTGAGAAAATGTGTTCCCATCCCCACAACTCCTCTCAAACAGAATTTGTTTCTCTTGAGTTTGAGTGGAGAGGATTGAATTGAGGGACTATGACATTTATACATGCCTCTGAGTAGATTAGAACTAGTGGGAGCCTCATAGTTTTTTCAACCAATCAGAGACCTCCAAAATGAGTCACGTTTCATAGTTGTATTATTATAGAACCAAAGTTTGAATACACTGGGAGGTGGTTAAGGTACCAGTGTCGTAAGCAAAGTCAGGATTGCCTAATCAAACTTATCAACCTAGTTAATAATAATAAATTCTTACATTTAACTTATTTCCATCGCTTCATCCATCTCAGAATCCGGTTGGGGTATACATTTGGTGGGTGTTGAAAAATTTTACAAAAAAATTTTTTTTCTGGATTTTTGCATTTCTCCACGAATCATAACATTTGAAGACTTTTAAGACCATTTTGAAAAAAAAAAAAAAAAAAAAATTTCAAAATTTTTTTTCATAAAAATTATTTTTTCAGATTAAAGCACTTCTCCACGAATCATAATATTTCAAGACTTTTGAGAGTTTCCAAACAAAATTTTTTTTTCAAAACACTTAGAAAAAAAAATTTCAAAAAAAGTTTTTTTTTTTGTAAAATCTGTCTCAAAAGTCTTTAAATGTCATGATTCGTGGAGAAATACAAAAAACTAGAAAATAAATTTTTTGAAAAAAAAACTTTGAAATTTTTCGACACCCGCCTCCCTCCAAATTAATTATAACACGGCCTCTGCTTAATAAAAATATAGTTTGAAAAGGTTGCTTGATTCATCATAATCCTTACGCATTCACTTCCATCTACTTTAAAACCTCCAGTATTTCCATTTACGTCCGAAAGTACTCCCTCTTAAAGTCCTGTATTTCTTTATTTTCCAAAAAAATTTGCTAAATCGGTTTCTAGTCTGATCTGGGGAAGTCCATGTTTCTTCCAAATAGAAAAATTTGTTAACATAACCACCCCTCTTTCTGTAGGTTCGTTTTGGAGAGGGTTTGTTTTCATTTTATGAACAATGAAATGCAACAAGAACAAATCAACTATAACTATTAAACTTACTTAAATGAGTAATCAGATGAAACAAATGACAAATATAATTAATTTGGAAATTTGTGTTGTTTTAATTTCGCGCCTTAAAATACCGCCAATATTCCGGTCCTGAGAATATGAAAATCGCAGACACTAAAACCACGTGACAGTGTATTCAAACTTTGGTTCTATAATAATCTCATAGTTTCATAGTCCTACAGTACTATGAAGCGTTCTATACAATTGCGGGAATTGGCCCAATGTAGACTTAAGGAATCTAACTTTGGTAAGTTAAATTTTTTATTTAATATTTTACATTTTAATTTCAACAATTCTACAGAGTGGATTGACTAACCTTGAATTTCTGCCATATTTATTTTAAGTGTGTTGGTAAACAAATTCCGAATTATTATTACTCTTCTTACATCTCACATAACTTCTATTCTATGCGTTATTATAAAAAAGCTCTTTGTACTTCTAATTCTAACCAAACCAAATGAAAGAACTAATAAGTATTAGATAATTAATTAAGTATGGATTTCAAAACTTTACTTACATGGTTCTGGATAAGCACTAGAATCCTAATTTGACGAGAAAAAAAATAGAGATAGTTTATTAGTTAAACTAACGAATAAAATAAGAAATAACTAATTAATAATTTAGAAAATGAGTAAATTTACAGAACTTACACAGCCAGGAAGAGTCAATGACAATTGACCAACTAGAAGCAAAGTAAGAATTTGATTCATTTTAATTTTTTATATTTTATAAATATTCTCAGGCTTTCAGCGTTGTTCTCTTCGTATTGCGATTCTTTATAATTTCAAAAAAGTAAATCCAACCATTTTATACCAAAGGAAGAGGTTCTTATGAAATCAAAATTATTTCATCTTCTTTGTGGCTAGGCTACGGTTGTCAATATTTCCTGTTTTTTTTGGAGATGGTAATTAAACTAATAATAAGTATAATAGCACAGCAAATGGTTACCGAATTTACACAAAAGTAACAAGGAAATCAAAAAATAGTTTCTATTTCTGGTTCTGGGTTCTGGAATTTTGTTTATGTTCTTTACATATTCCGAAAACATGAGATTTTTTGTTCTATATTATTACATGTTTTAATGATTCAAGGTTTTGGAGGTAAATCATTTATTTATTAACAGTGATCAGCGCAACTGGATAAGATTAATGCGTCGTCAGTAATGATGTCTGTTTTTTCGTTTGCCTGATGCTAATATGAAATTCTCGTTCCTGTCCCTAGAAACCGGTTACTGTATGATACCAAAGAATCACCATATTTGATATCATTTTCTTATAGGTTTTTCAGTTTAGCTTTACTTGCGACACGACTCTTGAAATTTATGAATAGAACTCATCATAATAACATATAATGTTATTTTGACTAAACTTATTGGAGAAATTCTAATTGAATCGAAGTCTAAACCCATTAACTACTCGACGCACTATTATGGCGTCAGAATGCCGACAATAAAACAGACAGCGTAAGTAGGTGACGAACGATGACGACTTTGATTTGAACCAAAAAGACAACCAAAGTTAAACTCGGGTATCCGAGTACTGTAGTCAGATTACAGCACCAGTTTGTATTGATTTAATTTTTCTTAAAACAGATCTGTGACGCCTTGTTTGACTTTCGACACTTTGAAAAAGTGATGATAATGATTCAGACGAGTGTAATCTCATTAACTGTTCGAGGCACTGCACTATGACGTCAGAATCCCGAGAATAATGCCGCGTTTAGAGTATCACTGTCATAACTCCATTCTTTCAAATTTATAGTGTCACTGCGATCACTTCCTCATCACTTCACTATCAAAACTTAAATCACTTTGCGCAACAAGCCATTTATAGTTTCACTTTTGTACTCCTATTAATTTGAGTAAAATTTTAAATATTTACTTTCCCGCCAGTAAATGTCTCATTTTCCACTTCAACATTTCATCACTCCCGTCCTCTCTTCCAAAAGTTGAATACAATTCAACTCGACAAAAGTGAAGGGAGTGAAGTGATGGCAGTGATTCCTCTTTGACTATAAACTTGGAGAACACGAAGTGATTCATGCCGTGAAGTGAAGAGAGTGAATCACTTCCTTCACTTCACTGACCTCACTTTCGACTATAAATTGGCAGCAGTGATAGAATTTGTGATGCAGGTGACGTGAAAGTGAGGAGAAGGTGAGACTTTAAACGCGGCTTAACAGCAAAGACAGGTGACTTTGACGACTCGAGCAAAATATAACGTTGTTTCCTGGAGTGTTATCATCGCAACGCTCGGTGTTTGAATTTGGGCTCTGCACTCTGCTCAGGCTTTTTTTTTAATTCTCACATGGACTCTACGTAGGTTTCGGCTCTTTTCGAACTTTTCACTTTTATTACTCTTCTCACAGTGTATTTTGGAGATCTTTTCTACTGAAAATCTTACTTTGAGTTCTACTCGTGGTCGAGTTCTTAAAATATTTTTTTGGGCACGGACTTCTTTGAAAACATTACTCGGGCTCTTTTGAAAATGCTCATTTGATTTCTGCTTGGGCTCGGGCTCTTTTCAAAGTTTTTCTCCGGCTAACTCTGATTTTCGGGTATAAGTGAGCCATGACGAGAATAAAGTTAAGATCAAAATCTAATTTCAGACTCCTCATAATGCCTAATATTATCTCAATTCTTTGAATTAATCACAGCAGATTATAAATCTAACAAGACTTTTTTCAAATAAAATCATCATAAAATAAAATAAAATCAATAAAGTTGTCTACAACGGGCGTGACGGTTTTCGTTATGGTAACGCGAAGAGTGACGGGAGAGTTATGCCGCGTTTAGAGTATCACTGTGATAACTCCATTCACGGCGTGACGTGAAAGTGAAAGTGAATCACGGTCTTCTCTTTTCCAGCTTTCAAATTTATAGTGTCACTGCGATCACTTCCTCATCACTTCACTATCAAAACTTAAATCACTTTGCGCAACAAGCCATTTATAGTTTCACTTTTGTACTCCTATTAATTTGAGTAAAATTTTAAATATTTACTTTCCCGCCAATAAATGTCTCAGTTTTCCACTTCAACATTTCATCACTCCCGTCCTCTCTTCCAAAAGTTGAATCCAATTCAACTCGACAAAAGTGAAGGGAGTGAAGTGATGGCAGTGATTCCTCTTTGATTCTAAACTTGAGAACACGAAGTGATTCACGCCGTGAAGTGAAGAGAGTGAATCACTTCCTTCACTTCACTGTCCTCACTTTCGACTATAAATTGGCAGCAGTGATAGAATCAGTGTTTCGTCCTACGCGGTTTTTACCGCGTAAAATTGGTGCGTAAAACGCAAAAAAGCGCGGTTTTTTATTTGAATTTAACGCGTTTTATAACAAAACTGCGTTAAATTAAAATAACTCACTTTGAGGCATGCTGCAGCATGCGCGCGAACAAGTTAAGCACTTTAAATAAAAATAATTGCAAAAATTACTTCCTCTAAAGCTTAGAGGAAGTAACTCACTTCAATTTTTACCATTACATCATTGCATCTATACTAGACTATAGATGATGTAATCGTAAAAATCGAAAGTCAGACAGAACAGAACATTATTTTAGTTTCAGTTAAAAATGCTTAATTAATTAACTTTTTCTGATTTTTGCTAACAAAAAAAAAGAATGTAGTTGTTTCAAATTTGAATTTTGGCGCCGGTTATTACATTTTACGCTGATTTTCTGTTTTACGCGAAAAACCGCGTTTTACGCGTTTTTTTGCGTAAAACGCGGAGGGTACTTAAAAAACGCGCGTAAAACGAAACACTGGATAGAATAGTGATGCAGGTGACGTGAAAGTGACGAGAAGGTGAGACTTTAAACGGGGCATTAGGATAAAGTTAAGTCTACAACGGGGGTCAGTCTGACTTAATTACTCCCATAACCGCTTACCATCATACCGCAATGACCAAAGCCAAAGAACAAAACTCTTTTCGTGTTGTTGTACTCACAAAAGTGAGCAAGAGTCGAGTGGAAATCGACGAGCTTAGCATCATCCTCCTAATAAAGATCATCAGGTTGCTAGGAATTGATTTTTGTTGACAAATACGTAGAATTGAGCACTCCAAATTCTGCTTCTTTGTCTATCGTTGGAGAGGTGAAAATTAATTATTAATTACTTTTATTGTTTAGCAACTTAAGCTGTTGTAGGTTACAGCTTTCACTGCACTGGCATGGAGATAAAACACTACAGATTAGAGGTAAAGTTCATACATTGTCCATTCTCTTTAGTTATTTATTGTTGGGATTCATGTAGACTATTTCTTTCAAAATACCACAAGAATGAGTCAAGCCCGAGGTTTCCTTTACAATTAATCACTGGCCACTGGGTATTAGTATAAGCAAGCTAATATGATGTCTAAAAGAATCTCTCGTGAGTATTACCCTTGCCCATTGCTATGACGTTTTGAAATATTCACGATTCATGGTCCTGAAAATTAAGTAATATAGATCGTAGTGTCACGAGTAGGCATTACGAATACGATCAGCTTAATATATTGATGAATCTCTTGTTTTCAGTGTGGGGCGAAAGAGGAGGACATGTACCTATTTTCGGTCAAAATTCCTCCTCGAAGTGAGATTGTTGAGCAGCTGGAAAAGCAAAGTTCAAAAGTGACAACACAGGAAATAACATTCTCGACGGGAATTCTTTACAATGTCCAACATTCAGTGTAAATTTTAGAAAATTACTTCAATCTAGTATCTGGGTTTCAGTTCATGTAAGTTGATTTTGAGATTTTTTTTCTACTCTTACTAGGAAACTATGTTTTGCAAAGCCGAATCTGCTGTCGAAATCCGAGTCACCGAAACCAGTGAATCCATACGAATATCAGCCAATGGCCTCGAATGCTACTGACCCACAAACTTTGGACATCTTTATCTTCGTTTGCTTATCCTCTCAATCAAACGAGGAAGTTCAAGTTTCAAATATTCGAGTTCGATTTATAAATACAACCGATGGATTAGACTATTCTCCTTCTGAAAGGGAGGTAAAGTCAATGGGACCAGCAACCAAAGAATGTGACTATGAATTTGGAATTCGGAAATACCAAAACTACAAATACTGGATGTGGTCTAGCGACACTTACGAAAACTCAACAATTTGGACGGAGAAAGTCACCGAACTACGGTTTACTATGAGCATCTTCAAGCGGGAATGTATGTTTTGCTTAGTACATCCAATCGATTTTTAATAATGAATCATGTCTTGAAACTTTTTGTTTAAAATCATTTTGGTCACCAGACAAGCCAATCAAGTTTCTTATGGAATCATCTGACAACGATTTTCTCATGCCTTTTCACTCTCATGCTGGAATGCTAGATACAAAGCCAATGTTTCTGTCGTCAAATTTTTCTGACGTGAAGATTCGATGTGGAGATCATGAGTATCCTGCACATCGATTAGTCTTAGCTGGTAATGTATTTGCTAAGCACTTTACTTAGCCTATAATTACTCTAATTTAGTATGTATACTAGCTCGAAGCAATTACTTTCAAAACCTGTTCCTTTCGTCAATGGAAGAGATTACCAGTAACCAAGGTGCCATCGATTTGGAGGATTGTGACCCCTATGTGATGAAAGAAGTTCTCAGGTTCATCTACACTGGTGAAGTGGATGACTTCGAAGACTCTGTCAAACTTTTGTTCTGGGCAGCAGACAAATATCTCGTCACTGATCTTCATCTCAAATGTGAACGTCACTTGGCCACTAAAATCAACATCGAAAATGTCACGGAAATGTATATGATCGGGTCAAAATGTAACGGGAAAGTATTGGTCGGACTTGCAAAGGAACTTATCTTGAGGTAAAAAAAAAATACTTTCCATACCTACTGTAGTACTTCTACTTCTACTTATAATTACAGTTTGTTTTTTATAATTTGTATTTTTAGTAATCGAGAAATTCTCCTCGCTGATGCACAACGATTCAAAGCCTTTACTCAGGAATACCCTGAACTCATGTTTGAGCTCTTTCACACCAAGGACATCAACCTCAATTTGTCAAAGTAGACAATGATCTGACCATGACCGCTGCCATGTTCTACTTAAATCATTACCACATCCTTAAAAATCTACTCTCGAATCCTCAATATTCAACATTCTGCTGCACACATATATTTTCTACACCCATTCCCATCGCGGATTGTCGCCTTTACACAAAGTACATTGCAATGGACATCAAATGAAGTCGAAAACAAAAAAAAAATGATGGTTGTGCACACTGCTGCACCTAATGCAATAATAGTGCAAATAATCTTATTAATTAATTAAATTCATTCACAATAATTTGACTTAACCTTAACCTTACCCTTCTTAACATTTCCCAAGGTTTCGTTGTTTTCAAAGAACGGAAGAGGGTGCAAGGAAGGTGAAAAGTTTTTACCTTCTTTTGTTCATGGCTTCTAAACATCTAACCATTGGTGGATAGGGAGACTTTCTGCATGTGACAAGACGTGAAACGTGCTTAGAATCTTACCGTCCATAACAATGGGTCTCACGAAGCATGAATAAAACTAAGGTAATTGAACACTCTCCTTCCGTACTTATAACAAGTTAACAGAGAAAGGCAAGACTTGAATTTTTTTTTCTATTCTCTCCAAGATGACAGGGATAAATGTCTTGACTGAATTTTTAACGCCCTTGTCATTCCTTTCAGGAAAGTTAGATGTATTTTTTTTATATGGAGAAAGTTATGATGGGGCATTGTCTTATGACCGTCTGTCACTGCACGGGTGGAACCCAACAACCGAGTCTCAGGTAACTCTGTCCAATGAACCTCCCCTCTAGTCCTCTGACACGTAAGACAAAGTGTGGAAATGGCATTCTGACAACCATCTCACTCACATACCCTGTGGTTTTGGTTTGTTAGACTGTCCATTTATTTCAAAATGACAACTCTTCAACCGTTGGTCATATTCATAAAATTGGATCTTTTCCCATTTTCCTAAAAGTTATATACTACCACATTAAAAATCCAATGTTGGTAGAAAAGAAGCGAGGTTGGTGAAGAGTACTCTTAGTGTCTCATGGCCTAGTTCATCGATCCATGTGTTCAACTTTTTAGAGACGAGCAGACTGTGTGAGGTCACTACTCACTATACCCCTAACTCTTTGGATCACTTGAGCCACTTTCTCCATCTCCTGGAGAAAACAAGGGGAAAGTTGTTCCCCCGTGTTTTCTTCCTCTCTATAGTAAACCTCACCATTGCTCTTCCTGAGCATTAAAATGAATAAAAATTTCCTCTTATATCCTCAGCTGTCATGAGGTAGAATACTCCAGCTGCAGTGTACTATTTTCACGTAACGACTCCAACATCTCTGTCATTTTTTTTTCTCGTCCCCTTCTCTCTCCAATGTGTAAACTTTCACTTTCCTTTTGAAAAATAATCCTAAAGCCCCCCCTCCCTCCTCCGCCCCCCTTACCTTCAGTAGTCTTGTGCAACGAAACAAACAAATGTAGTTCATAGGAAATGGTAAACTAAAACCATTTCCTCTCAACTCATGTCCACGTCAGGCTCATGTCCAACTAAACCTATTAAGGAAGGGGAGAAAATTGGTGGACTAATGTGTTTAACCTGTCACCTAGACAGTTGACACTAGTCTTGAGAATCAAGCTAATCGAGCCTAGGACAATGGAACAAACAGAAGCGATTAGTCAATTATGATAAAGTTCATTATCTCACACTGAACATTATGGAACATGATATGCCAGGAGGTTGCTGTTAAGCAACCTCCTGTATTTAAAAAAAAATCAGAAAAAATTTTNTTTTTTTTTTTTTTTTTTTTTTGAAAAAAAAAAAAAAAAAAAAAGAAAAAAGTGGGACTGGGTTGTAATGGATGATGTGAATGGTGAAAGCATAAAGTGTCATTATGCTCTCCCGTGAAGTCTTCATTAAATGTATCTCATCAGATGAGAAGGAAGGACATTGGGAGGGGTCACACCAGGAGACAAATGGATTTTTACGGTAGAGAAAGTAGTGACGAAGGCGTGGGAAAAAATTGAAAAGAAACGACTTTCTCTGGTATATCACTTTTACAGACTTTCTCTTTCTAGAAAATATAGGGAAGGATGAAAGACTTATCAGCGGGGTTCAGTGTCAGTAAGGGCTCAGGGGTTTCTCGCTTCTTTTTTATTATTATATATCATTGACTTTAATCAGTTCACCATTTCACTGCGTGTGCAAAAGTAATTTTTGCAACACTCGTATTGATAGTGATTGATTTAGGACATAAATCCCCAAAAAAGAAAAAGAAGTTGTACACAAGCTGCCCAAGGAGAGAGTGAAAGTAGCCACTTTCACCAATCACTTGGAAACGAGCAATTTGGGTAGGGATAACCTTCTCTGACCTTTTAGCAAATCAAATTCATACGTTGTATGTCGGATCATGATGATGATATGATGATGATTCAATTTTTCAATTTTTTTTTTTTTTATTTAACTAAATTGTAAAGATTAAGTAGGTAGTTATTAATTTTGGGTTAATTTTTTAATTGTTAATTATGAGATAGGTAAGATGTGATAGGAGATGTTGTATAAATTTTTAAAATAAGTTAAAATAGTAGATAGATTTGATATTCTGTTGGAGTGTAAGAGTGTAAATGGACTCCTTTCACTTTACCTCAGGAGAGGAATAATTCTTTTTAATTTTTAAAGAAGCAAGAGAAAGGGAGGGATTGGTAGCTGGATTTTAAGCCAGGAGAAGTTTCCTTTACTTTTTAGTTCCGGTGAAGGGAGAAACTCCATCCGGGTAACTTAGCGGTAGGATTCGTCCTCTCGAATCATTCGATATGTAGACGCGAGGGAAAGTAAAAGGGGAAAAAGCGCTGCTCCTGCTGCTGCTGCTACCGCTTCACTATTTTCACCATCACGTCTAGTAGCTTTCATTTTAGCCACGCTTTTTACTTTCACTGCTCCTCTTCACAAAACCGGATTCTTCTTCTTTTCTTCTCTTCTCCAAATTATTACTATGCTCAACAGAGTACAATAGAACGGGGAAAAGAAAAAAAAAACAAGAAAAACACCTTCTTCATTAATTTCTGCTTTTTTTATCCAACAGTAACGGACAGATGAGAAGTGAAAGTGGACCTTCTTCGTATTCCAACCACTTCTGTGTAATCTACAAAAGAAATTTTTGATTTCTCAAAAAAAAAAAAAAAAAAAGGAAAAAAAAAACAGAAACAGAAACAATTCACATGAAAAATTAAGAGGGAGAGAGAAAAGGTTATGTTCAAAATTTCATCGAAAGTTCCGTTTCCCTTCCCAACAGCAGGATCTTAACTTTCTTCAACAGATTCTGAATTATTTCCTGTTCTCCCTTGTTTTTCCGTTTCCGAAACGGAGAAGTCTGAGAATCTTCGGATCTCATCTTCTTCTTCTTCTTCTTCTTCAAAAAAAGTAAGTCGACTCGGAATTTTGTTTCAGAACGGTTTCTTTAGTGTCTGGATACAGTTGAGTGTGGACGACGACAAAGATTCGAGAAACTCTGTCCCACCATACCAGGGTGAATTTATAAAATAAAAAGAGTCAAAAACTGTCGTGTTAGAATTATACACTTCCTCATCAAAGTGACATATGAAAAGAGAGAAAACCGGAAATTGGGAACGAAGGAACAACATATGTTGGAGATAGAGAAAATTATTATTATAACACACAGGGATTGGACTTTCACTTAACAAATTGAATAACTCTTCAATCTAAACGACAAATTAACAATTGGATGTGTCAGATGAGTAAGATTATATTGTTATTTTACTAAACTTAAAACTACAACCATGTTTATTTATTTGTATGTATCTTGATACATAAAGTGAAAAAAATTGACAGTAGGAATCAACAGTATTTATTATTAAGCAGTACTCATGAGATGTATCACTTTGGGAGTTAGGAGATCAAATCAACTCACTCAGCTCAAGGTAAGAAAGTTTCAAAGTTTATTAATTACAATAATAAATTAAGAAAATTTCCATTGGGTCAGTTGTTGGTTAAAAAAAAATAGTTAATACTGAGATTCCTTATTACTTTATTTAATAAGTAACTTTAACTTTGGTATTGTTGTTTATTTTGTTAAAAATGAAAACTTTTTTTTTTTTTTTTACATATGTTATTTAATGATAAATTTAAGTTTCACTTGGAGAAAGTTCTTTGGAACTTTCTCCAAGAAAGTTTTTTTTTTTTTTTTTTTTTTTTTTTTTCAGATTGAAGATGTAGTGAATTTGAATTTGAATATGCTTGAGCTCTTTTTGAGTTTGTTTCTCCCTCCCTTATTCTGTTTATGTTAACAAGAGACAAAATAGTAGAGAGAAAGTTCAAGAAGCATCAAATGAGGGTATAGCATGTTCCTTAACCATCTTCTAACAAGTCCCATAGAGTTGTAACCTTACGTACGGAAACTTTTACTACAGTATCTACTATTACAACTGAAAATTCTCTTATGACTTTCTCCATTCTATTATTTCCTAGTGTCTGGGATAATCAGAGGGGAGGAAAAAATATTGATCCACAAAGTCCTCGTGGTCGTCTTGATGAAAGTTTTTTTTTTTTTTATTGTACTATTAAACCTATTTTTGTCNAGTGTCTGGGATAATCAGAGGGGAGGAAAAAATATTGATCCACAAAGTCCTCGTGGTCGTCTTGATGAAAGTTTTTTTTTTTTTTATATTCTACTATTAAACCTATTTTTGTTCGAAATAGACAGTACTTTAAGGTCGTAAAAGGTCAAGAGTGAATTTAGTACAAGGTTGGTTATTTATTTTTTTTTAGTATTACTGCAGACTGACTGCAGTCTCTTTCGAAAATCAAATGGTGTTACAATATACAGTTTTTGTTTGTGAATTTTGAAAAGTTAGGTAACAAAGTTGAGAAAGTGAGATTCTAGTGTTGTGGAGGTACAATGGAGTCATCTCATCAGGTAGTGGGTGCTGTGTTATGTATTAGTTTTTTTTTTTTTGTTGTTGTTTAACGGTGTAAAAAGTACTTTGAGGACCTTGTACATAGGAGTAAACTTCCTTAGGAAGTAGTTGAAAAAACAAAAAACATGGAATGAATCCAAGGCACGCATGATGGATATCTTATTCTGATATCATAAAATATTTCACAGGGTCTCATTTTATAAGACTTTAGAATTTCAAAGGCGGTTAGGGTTTAGGAGAAAACAAGGTTTATGCCAAACCTGGGAGAAATTGTTTCCAAATGGAATTGGCAAGGATGAAGGAAGGAGAAAGTTTTGTCGTATTTATTATATATACTTTTTTTTTTCTTTTTTTTTTTTGAAAAAAAAATATATATATATATTCATATAAGTTGTATGCGAGACTTTGAGCGTAGTGGTGAAAGCATGATAAATTGAAATTTGGATCTCAGGGACAGGATGAAAAAAAAAAAACGACGACACAATCTTGTTTCGTAATCCAGTAGTTTTTTTTTTTTNGAAATTGTTTCCAAATGGAATTGGCAAGGATGAAGGAAGGAGAAAGTTTTGTCGTATTTATTATATATACTTTTTTTTTTCTTTTTTTTTTTTGAAAAAAAAATATATATATATATTTATATAAGTTGTATGCTAGACTTTGAGCGTAGTGGTGAAAGCATGATAAATTGAAATTTGGATCTCAGGGACAGGATGAAAAAAAAAACGACGACACAATCTTGTTTCGTAATCCAGTAGTTTTTTTTTTTGATGTTTATAAAAATTCAGAGTAATCAATCTAATGGAAAAATTCCACTTTATAGCTTCAGAGATGCTTCCGCAATAGCTTTATCATTATTAAATCAAATTTATTTTTATCATGCCAAAAAAAAAAATAAAAAAAATATATTTTTGAAGTTACATTAAAAAAAGGGTTAAAAGATGAAGAGAAAGTTGAAGGTTTTTTGTTGTGGAGAAAGTAAGTGTTAATTTAGTGGTTATTTTAATTTTGAAAGAGTAGTAATAAAGTAACATTATAAGTTTATAAGAAGTTTTACGATATTTGACGGCTCAGTAGGGGTTAATTCGATATTTTCCAGATAATTTGAAGTTCACAAAAGGAAAATTTTGAGAAGAGATTCATGAGAATTAGACGAAAGGTTGGTAGTTTTTGGATCGTGAAATGAAGATTCTAGCTTAAGGGAGCTTAGTAGATTAACCGTTTCAGCTCCCTTGAGAGACTTTTGTAGGATTTAGAATTCAGCCAAGTAAATACTCGTTAATGAACCTCAGGAACAATTTTGTCACTCTTTTGTGTCTATATTCTTAAAAAAAAATTTTTTTTTTTTTTTTTTTTTTTTTTTTTTTTTTTTGCAAAAATAGCAAATGATAAAATTTATCACTAGGGGCAAAATTTCAACTCTGCCAATTTCTAAGCCTTTAGATTTATATTATAAATGTTTGATTAAAAGAAGAGAATATTCTAATTTGGTTTCTAAAAAGCCGTTTTTCTCTTCCGCTATCATTCCTCTAACATTCGATTTTGTATAGAGGTTTTAGTTCTATTTCCGGAAGAAAATGGGATTCTGAGTTAATTCAATTCACTCCCTCTCGCTTTCCTATTTTGATGGTGAAAGTCAAGTGTGACAGAATGAGGCGGGTAGAGAAATAGAAAATGCCCGGGGTCAGTAATTCCATTGGATTTAGTTAGCTCGGTTATTTGTCTCCCTCTGGCTTACTCCTACCTTCGGTTGGTTAAGTCTCTAAAAACTAAAAGTTCAATTTCAAATCCCTCCCTTCATCCACTTTGAACTTTTCCTGGACTCAAAGGATTCAATTCAAGTGGGTTTGTCCAGATTCTAAAGGATTTTCAATAGAAAACCAAACAAAAACTAAAAACATGAGGACTTTACATGCGTATATAACAAATTTTGGTTTTCTTTTTTTTTTATTTTAAATCAGGGAAGCGTGAGGTTCTTGTTTTCTCTTACATTATTATCAGTTTTTGTTCTCATAGAACATTAGAATAGACTTCATTAAGATGTAAATGAGGAGAGAGAGAGAGAATCAAGCTATGAAAATCCGTTTCCCCCCTCTTTATATAATTTCTTGGTAAACTTAGAGAGATTTCATCTAGTAAGTGAAAGTGGTGAAAGTTGTTGAATTTGATTTTCGGTGACTCTGAGAATAAAAATTTAGAATTTGAAGTGAGAGAGGAAGGTTTGAGAGTGTGGTACTTTGCATTATAATTCAGAAGGCAATATCCGGAGGATTTTAATTGAATAAAAATCTCTCTGATATAAATTTTCGAGACTTGGAGTTTCATGCGTGATTCCAGATGCTCAGTTTTTCATGGATCATCAGGCAGGGGAAGTTGATTTTGTGGATTGTCTGGAGGTTTTCTACCAACAAATGGTTCATTAATGAGCAGAGTAATCTGAAAACTAACACCTGCTTTCAGCTTACTCTTACTCTTACATTTTGTTAGTTTGTATCTACTTTCACCAACTTTCACTTCCGGTTTTACAATTTTCTCATTTCTCAACTCAAATCATGTTACTGATGTGATGATGGAAATGTTCAAGAACTTATCATTATCCAACAGGGAATGAAAACTTTTGATCTTTTTTTTTGTAATCTATCTTTTTTTTTTTATAGTATGTAAGTACTAACTCCTTCACTCGATCATTTCAGTTTTAAGTAACATAAAAGTGAAATATTATTATTTAATATTGAGTTTATAGCATACAAGATAGTAGTTTCAAATTCATCTAAGACCAAATTTGAGAATTTTCGTTATTTTTTTTTCCTTCTTAAAAATCCTTTCTTATGGAATATAGCTTGAAGATTATTGAAGATCGAATCAAGTGAAAGTGAGGAGAGACGTTGATCCTAAAGATGCTAATGTCGATGTTGATGCTTTTATCGAAGAATCGACTCTCTCTCTCTCTCTCTCTCTCTATCTCTCTCTCTAATCCAATATGGTAAAGAGCAGGTTATCTTTACTCAAAAGGCTGATTCTTGAGAATGAAACACGATCCTCCTGTCGAGATGATGGTAGGGTTCTCGACTTTCTCCTATATAAAAAAAAACGAATTACTTCCATTAGATTTTGAAAAAAAAAAAGACGCAAAAGAAAAGATCCAGTTGAGTCATTTCTCATTCAGGGAACGTCAGAGATCTGAGAAGAGTTAAAAAACTCGTATTTTTTGNATGGTAGGGTTCTCGACTTTCTCCTATATAAAAAAAAACGAATTACTTCCATTAGATTTTGAAAAAAAAAAAGACTCAAAAGAAAAGATCCAGTTGAGTCATTTCTCATTCAGGGAACGTCAGAGATCTGAGAAGAGTTAAAAAAACTCGTATTTTTTGAAAAAAAAAAAAAAAAAATCGCATGGTCCTTTTTTTTGTCGTTGGTTTAGTTTGTCTCTATTTTTGGATTGGTGAAAGTTAAGGACGATATGGAATAATAAGATTACTTTATCTTCATGATTAGAATTTCTAATAATCTTTTAGCTATATAGCATCTAGCGTAAGTTATTATTTTGAAAGTTGGAATTGGAACCAATTTTATATTTTATTCGTATATATATATTTTTTTTTTGTTTCGAGACTTTCTCCAATAATTGATTTTATTTTTAGTTGACTAGTTTTTTTTAGAAGACTCACAACGTCAGAAACTAAACTCTGAAGAGAAAATTTGTAATTTTTTTTTAACTTTTAGCTCTTGTTGGTAGTTTTTTGGTCCTGTTTATGTAACATACATACAAAGTAGAATATNTTTTTTTTTAACTTTTAGCTCTTGTTGGTAGTTTTTTGGTCCTGTTTATGTAACATACATACAAAGTAGAATATTATTATATTTTATGGACCTAAGAGAGGAGTATGGACGTGAGCCTGAAGTGGGAGAAAGTAAAAGTATTAAGGACTTTAATATCAAAGGACTTTACCTACTAAGTCGTAAAGTCCCCCCTTCCCCTCCCTATTTTTCCCCTTAAAATAAACTTTCTTTAGCTACTAAACTCTTGAGTAGGAAACTTTCTCCACACTTGAGCCGAAACTCTCTCTACTGGAACAACATTTAGTTACCAGAAACCCATGAACAACCTCGGATACCTCAATAATGTTCATGAGTTGAGCAATTTTAGGTTTGTTTTTGACTTTTCAGAAGATTTAGGACTTGTAGAGTCTACCAAATACGAGGAAGGTGAAATTTCTTTGCAAATTTTCAAAAACCCTCTCTGAATTGAGATATACTTTAATTGATACAGGAGAGAAAGTAAAGAGAAACTTTCCATTCCTTTGAATTAAAGTGGTTCAATTTACATAAGTGCCTTAGAACAGTTGATTACGAAAAACCATACACGTGGAGTTGAGAATCCCTTGCTTACCGTATTTCATTGACTATAAGTCTCACTCCACTTATAATCCGTCTTATAATTTACATACTAACATCTTGTGAATAACAGTGGTCTTTCATAANAAGTCTCACTCCACTTATAATCCGTCTTATAATTTACATACTAACATCTTGTGAATAACAGTGGTCTTTCATAACTTGACTCATTTGACTCTTGATCAAATAGATTTTCAGAACTAACTTTAGTTTAAACAGACCTTGTATGAATCATGTTCACTTCGACATTGGATTTAAACAAAAATAGATGAGACCAAAAAGTCTAAAAGTACAACGTTAATGATTCATTATCAATTATCCAACTAATAGCAACAAATTTTAAAATTAATATTTCTGAAATTTGTTATTGGTAGCCTCCAACGAAATGCGCCCTTAGCAAGGCGCAGCTTTTTTAGTTTAATTTTAATGTGCTCTTAAGACGCAACTCACAACGCGCACTTAAAAAATAATTCTTTTTTTTTTCTTTTATGAAACAAATTTTAAACTTTAATATTTTTGAAAAAAAAATTATTTATTTTTCAAAATTGGTTTGTAGATGTAATGTATGTAATGTCCAGATTTAACAATTGGATACCCAACATGCTACCAGAAACCTACAAAGTAACCACTACTGAAAATAACCTAAAAATTTAATTTTTTACACCATAAAATTCAAAATTGAAATAGTTCACAAATCTAAGTAAGTGGAACTAATTTAATAATAATTAAAATGTGCAGTGTTTGGCGAACCTGAAATAAAAGAGCTAATGTAATCGGAAGGTATACATAATTTCCAATGAGTTCAATTATACCTGAGAACCGAAGGTTAGATTTAAATCAAAAAATTTTGGTCTCAATGCCCATGGATCTTTATTAAGGCTTAACGCACTTTTAACACACTTTATACAGCGAAGGTAGATTTTAAATCTAAAATTTTTCTTATAAGGCCTGGCTTATAATGGCCTAAATACGGTACTATAATTTCGTTACCTGTGTAATCAAATAAAACGACATAAGTTTCGTAACTAGTACACACAATAGTATTTAATAAGTGGTTAGACACAATAGAGAAGCAATTAAGGTAAAAGCTGAACATGACATCTTACATTTTACCCCCTCAAAACAAAATTCAATTGAAATTTTATGTAATAATTTATACTAAAAAAAATTTTTTTTTTGTTTCCCTTAAATTATACTCAATTATTCTTCTAGTAATTTCACCTGTGCAATCGTACATTATATCTCTCTTCTACGCACTATAACTTTCAAAAATAATCGATAATTTGATGGATTAAATATATTATTCTCTGGACTCTTTCATGAGAAAAATTGAAAGCCCATTCATTCATTCTCTTTCATTTTCTATTGTTTCTAGTAAAACAATAGAAACTATAACATTTAAGGAATGAATTTAAGCTTTTTCTCTTGTAAGTAATATATTCAATACGATGGGAATTTCGGATGATAGACTAACGCCTATGAGTAGACTCAAATAAAAGGAAAATACTAGACCATCGAGTAGTAGTAGACACCTTTAAAAAAGCCTCAATAACATTATACACGCGAATAACATAAGAAAAGTCCCATTTCCTTTTCCTATCTTATTACGAAAAGGAGTCATGAATCTTTCTTTCTTTTTTCTTTTTTTACAGTTTTATTCCTTTTCCTTACCTAAAGGCACGAGGAAAGAGTCAAAAAACTGGTTAAAGAGAAAAAAAAATGAAAAGAAAGCATTGCATGCGGAGAAAGCTTGCTTTCACTTGGATTTCAAAAGAGTATAAAAANAAAAAAAAAATGAAAAGAAAGCATTGCATGCGGAGAAAGCTTGCTTTCACTTGGATTTCAAAAGAGTATAAAAAAAACACCAAGAATGAAGAGAACGGTGTTATATTCCTCTCCTATTTTGTCCTCTGTTGTCTGCCAACGTGCCGCCGTGTCGTTGAGATTCTAAAACTTGCCTTTTGGCAAACATTCTTTTCATTATTTTTTTTTCTAACATTCGAACCCCCTAGAAGAAAAAAAAACTGTCATTTTAAGACATGCTTTCTCTTACTTTCACCCTTTAGGGCTAGAGAGTTCATTAAAATTGATCCAAATCAGGTTGACACATTTTAACTCTTTCTTGAGACATTTTCAAAAAGTTGGAAGGGTGATGATAAGGATTTTCTCATCATCCTCATCAGGTACTAAATTCTCAATCTTTTTATAATGCCATATAACCTGAGAACCAAGATTTTTTTAAAGGATTATGAAATCATTATTTTGTCATATAGTAGGATTTTTGTAAGTCTTAATGATGAGATTTTTTTTATGTACTTTCTCCGGTCAGGGAGAAAAATATTAGGATGTTTCCTTATGTTCAATTTCAGTATAATTGAAATTTTTATGTAGTACTTTCACCATCATAAAGCCGAATTTATTGTACTATTCTGGGTTTTTTTTTCTTCTAATGTTCAGGTAGAAGGGTATTTATATAAGTATGTAATTTGGTTTTGAAATCTCTCAGCTTCCGCTTCCGGTTTGGAAGAATTTTTTTTTTAGAAGAACAAAAGGAGAAAGTTATATTTTAAAACTCTTGAGTTTTGAAAAAAGAGTTAAAATCGTTTTCTTTGATTTCAATCAACCTATTCTTTCAATTCTATTGAAAAAAAAAAGTTGGGGAGTTTGGAAAAGTTTTCTAATTTGGAAGAAAAATGAAAACGAGGGAATTCGAGTCTAGTGAAAATGTAGAGAAAATTTTTCAATCAGTCAATTCCCTTAATAACAACTATACATTGGCCTTATGTGCCGAACCANAAAATGTAGAGAAAATTTTTCAATCAGTCAATTCCCTTAATAACAACTATACATTGGCCTTATGTGCCGAACCAGGGTTTGAAACTGAATTTAAATCAAGATTTAAATCAGGATTTAAATCAGAGTTTAAATCAAGATATAAATCAGGATTTAAATTAGGGTTTAAATTAGTATTTAAATCAGGATTTAAATCAGGAATTAAATTAGGATTTAAATTAGGATTTAAATTAGGATTTAAATTAGGATTTAAATTAGGATTTAAATTAGGATTTAAACTAGAATTTAAATTAGGATTTAAACTAGAATTTAAATTAAGATTTAAATTAGGATTTAAATTAGGATTTAAATTAGGATTTAAATTAGGATTTAAAGTAGGATTTAAATTAGGATTTAAACTAGGATTTAAATTAGGATTTAAATTAGGATTTAAATTTGAGAAAATCGATTTTTTTTTTTTTTTTTTTTTTGGGAGATTTGGGATTAACACTGTTGATTAGCGCATTTAAATTGAAATTCTTAGCTTAAATTTTGGTTTAGGCGAAATAAAGTACTTTAACAGTTTCATAACCAAATTCGATGAAATTTTTCATAAATATTTTGAAACTCGGCATGGACGACGTTCTCAGGTACCGTTTCCAGCGGTCCGATATTAGAAATGTAATATCACCTTTTTGAGCACACCAGCTGGCTGAGCGATATTACTTTCGTAATATCAGGCTTTTAGATGTTGCCGGAACCCACGGGTGTGCTGCGGGAACTCACCGGAGGGATGCGAAAACCGACGGTAGGGTTGTGGGAACCCACGGGAGGGCTGCGGAAACCTACGGGAGGGCTGCAGGAAACTACGGAAGGGCGCGGGAACCCACGGAAAGGCTGCGGAAACCAACGGGGAGCTGCGAGAACCACCGGGAGGGCTGCGGGAACCCACGGGAGGATTGTGGGAACCCAGAGAAGGGCTACGGGAAACTACGGGGGGGGGGCTGCGGGAACCACCGAGAGGGCTGCGAGAACGACCGGAAGGGAAACGGAAACCCACGGGAGGGCTGCGGAAACCAACGGAAGGGCTGCGGGAACCCATAGAATGGCTACGGAAACCCATAGGACGGCTGCGGGAACCCACGGGAGGGCTGTGGGAACCTGGTGATTTTGATTTCAATTTTTTATGATAAAAAAATGTTTACTTATGTAGTTTTAATTTCAAATCTTCATGCATGGCAACAATGCCTTCAGTGAGCCCATGATATTACACAAGTAATATCGGTTAGCCCACGAATTCTGCGATTCTGATAACCTGGGCTCTTATGGAATTTCCAGAGACCCAATTTCTGGAGCTTGTAGCTTGACCCCTAGTGGCCGTGCCGGAATACATTCAATAAGATTAAGAAATTTTAGGCAAAGTCATAAAATTTCAGAATTTTCTCAATAGCCGATTTGCTGCTTTTGGACGTTCTGCGAACGATCATTACAAAAGTAATATCGCATCGTCCATGCTGAGAGTTAACGTTGAACTTTGAGAATCCGGTCATGAATTTAGTAATTTAATGTAATTTGTTTTTGAATGACTTTTCAGACAGTATTTTAATTTTGACAATCGAAATTATTATTAGTATGTAAAAGTCTAAAAAATCCACAGCCTTCAATTTAAATTTTTCTTTTTAAAATAAAAACAGATTTTTTTTACCATAAAAATTCGATTTTTTCGAACTCTGTGCCAAAGTCATTTGTCATGAGACTGGTGAAAGTTGTAAAAGTGCGTGATTTCTCTAATAATCACTNGAACTCTGTGCCAAAGTCATTTGTCATGAGACTGGTGAAAGTTGTAAAAGTGCGTGATTTCTCTAATAATCACTCACAGGAGGGACTACTGCGAACAAACTTTTCATCATTACACTTTCCCCTTGTGACCATCATTTTTTTTTCAGAAATGTCTTAGATCATCTAGAAATGTCTAGAGTATGGAATATTGTTTAGAAAATGAGCATTTACACTCAGGCACACAATCAAAAGAGCACCTTGCCTTTTCAATTTCTAACAAATTCNTTTAGAAAATGAGCATTTACACTCAGGCACACAATCAAAAGAGCACCTTGCCTTTTCAATTTCTAACAAATTCGATTGTTCAGTTCTTTTTGAAATTTTTACACAATATTCTATTCTAAGTTTTGTACATTAAGTAAATTAGTTTGCAAAATTTCATTCATCTAAATGACACCCTTCTGGACTTTATAATTAGTAAAATTTAAAGTGAAAATAAAGAAAGTCGCCACGAAACCTTGAGAACACTGTTGAAAAACAAAAGCTTAGCCAAGAAAAAAAATAATAATTTTTTTTGTGCGTAATTAATAATGCTACTTAAGTGTTAAAACTAAACAGTATTTTCCAATTAACTTAACTCGTATTGTGCCTTGGAGATTTAAATCAGTTAACATTTAGTACCATTAGAAAATTAATTTGTCTGAATTGAGAAAACTCCACCTTTAAAACAAAATTTAAAAAGGAACAAAAACAACCAAACTTGCCAGAAATTGAGAAGCCAAAGTGGTATTTTGTATTTGTGAAGCACTGTATTTTCACACTTTTCATAAAAAAAATTTGATGAAATAGCCGACTTTTTGAAGTTCTTTTGATGAAAATGAAACGATCTTGAGATTATTATTATTGTTGAGTACTTGAGCTGAGTAGATGGGTAGTAGGGGGTCATTGAGAAAATAGTAATATTTGTATAATGGAGACATGTACAGCCTGTATCCAATACTTCCACCGTCACATTTTATTTACATTAATAGTAAACCATAGAATACCTTCTTCAGAGGTATATTTCAAGAAATTTGGTGAAAATGTCATCATATTTTCTCCTTGAAAGCGAAAATATATTCAAAGGATCAGGAGTGATAAATCCTTATAAACTGTTCAGGTTTTCATAAATGTCGGCTCTTGGGTCCTTATCTTTCCACTTTACGTCTACTTTTAGCCCCCACCCCAACCCAACCCCCCTCTCCCTTCTTTCTCATACTCTCAATTTCGGCATTTTGTCATCATTAGTTTCCAATACCTGCCGGATCAATTCACCAGAAAAGTTAATTCATATGAACATTTTATAAACCGCGGAAAATAAACAAGGTGAAGAAAAAAAAATTTTTTTTTGTTAAAGAAATTTGTCGTTTCATTTAATACTCTAGAGAATCTAATCGAATCCTTACGTATTGTTTACACGTCAAGTCTCTACAGAATTGAGTTCATAGGAGTAATAGTTGAAGAAAGTAAAATACTGAATATAGTTTCTACTAATGTTTCCCAAAGGACAACTTCTGCGTGTCTTTTAAATGGTTCTTAACACTAATTCTTCCATAAGTCCTCACCAAGTGAAAGTAAACCAATGGGAAAACTTGATAGTAGTAACTATCTAAAACTTTTATTTAATAGTTGGATGTTATTTGTTGTTTGTTTTATTATACAAATATCATTTTATAAATATAATTTAATAATCTTTTATTTTACCTTTGGACAGGTTGATTCCTATAAATGCAGCATCGATGGTTGTACTGGATTTGGATCTTCTGCCACCAAACGCTAAACTCTCTGAGCGTGGAATCCCTTGTTATTTTGTACTTGATGGTAATCGTTCTCATCAACAACAACAATCAACCTCATCACAACAATTATACCACCACGAAGACCCCAATACCTCACCCAATACTTATACCTCTACATCCTGTAGGAAGTTAAAACGAAACTACTTGCTAGTTCTTCGACGTCGTCGAGAACGTTTGAGACGACTCGAAGGCAGGGAGGCAGGTTTTGTTAAGAAACGGGATTCCATGTTGTGCTGCGGTAAACAAAAGGTAAGTACAATTTTTATTTTTTCTTATTATTAAAAATAGTAACCGCGGATAGTAAAATTATAAAGGTTATATAATTTTTCTAACCTGTCTGGTTCTTACTAGACAGACGGATACTACAAATTATATAACCTTTCTAATATGAAACTTTCATTATTATCATCATTTTCTCAATTTAGATAAGCGTTATTATAAGCAAAAATGAAACAAATCATTAATATTTAACAAATTATTCATTATGACACAATGAGAACTGATGAGTTACATTTGGTAAAACGAATTGAGGTAGAGAGTTATAACTTAATTGAAATAGTTAGTTATTTACTACTTGTAATTAATTATAACAAGAGACAAGGGGGTATTTAATTAAGTCTTTATTTCCTATGAGAAAAAAAATAAAAATAAACTCTAAAAATGAACTCATCATTATTATTTTGAGTCGAGAGTGAAAGTTATATAGTGATCGGACAAAATTGTTAAAGAAATAGAGAAGACATTGATGATGAGCATTGAGTAATGAAATGTAAATAGAAACTTTCACTATAAAATGTTAAAAAAAAAAGAGTTTGATGAGAGATTCAAAGATTCAATTATTACTAAAGTCTTCAAATAAATTTAAAGGGACAGGGAAGAAAGTTAAAGTTTTCATAGTGCTTTCTCCTAGGTTTGATTAGCAATGGATTCTAAAGAAATTTGGTTCTTACTTACACCAAAAATGTCATTAAAGAGTAAGGTAATCGAACTGAAGAGAATTTTTTTTTTTTTTTTTTTTTTTTTTTTTTTACTCTAAAAGTATTAACTATACTTATAGTAAGAAAGTGGCTGAATTTTAGTCTTAAAATTTCTTTCCCAACTGTCTGATTTCCTAACTGGGAATTATAGCTCTTATCATCTCATTCCCGTCTTTTTCATAATGAAAGAGAGCTCATAAAAGTAAATGAGAAAATGTCTAATTTTTTGTGATGAAGGGAAGAGGGGGAGGGGGGATGATGGTTTAGTTTTCTTGGGAGACTCATTAGAGGGTTACCAAGGACTCATTTCATAATGTTAAAGGGGCCAAAATTGTAAGGGAATTCAACAAAACCACACTCAAGACTTTTCATTTTTATACTTTTTATGAGACTTTCTCTTCCTTTCATCACATAATTCTCTATTCTGTCCAAAAGAATTGAATTTTTCCTACTTTCCCTTTTTTTAAATTTTTTTCTTTCTCTTCTTTCTTCCACTTATTTTTACTAACCAGAGAGTTCCATCTATGAAGTTTTCTCTCAAATTCTCTTACTTTCACTCACATTCACTTTCACTTTTTTACCAAATGAGAGCAGAACAGTTCTCATTCGACAAGGTTTAGCCAATCATAAACACTATACATACACTAGACTCCTTCACAAAGAAAGTTGGTATACTTATGTAAAGACCTTCGAGTCGATAATGGAAACATGTAATCATAAAATCATCATATTAAATTATTCAATTTCCTTAATACTTAATAAGTAACTACCTCATTTATTTTCTTTATAAAATTTTCAAATTTTGACAACATACGAGTTAGCTAGTTTAGTTTAGTAGTGCTAAAAATCGAAAAAGTTGAAATTGATGATAAAAATCAATCTAAAAAAGGTAGAATATTTGAAGAGAAAGTAAGAAAAAATATTGTTAAATAGAGGAAGTTTGTTTATAATCTAAATACATACACTAAATACATTACTACTACATAACTAGCAACATATAACATAATGTAATTGCACCTTTTTTTACGGGAAAAAAGTAAAGGGAAATTGGGTTTGTTGAGAAATGTACAGAGAAGGAAGGAATCCGTCTTTCACTTCCTTCCGTTTCTAAACGACAAGAAACAGAAGTGAAAGTTTATGTCAGAAAAATCTCATGGGATCAAGTAGATTAAAATTTTTGAAAATAAATAAAAAAAAAATTTTTTTTGCCCATATATGTTTGAACTAGTGATGGTTAGGGTAGTTTTTTGGTAAAATAGAATAATAATGTACAGTATGTCGAAATTTTATTTGAGGATGAAAAAAAAAAGTGGTAAAATTTGATAATAATCGGTTGAGTTGATAAAATAAAAGNCGAAATTTTATTTGAGGATGAAAAAAAAAAGTGGTAAAATTTGATAATAATCGGTTGAGTTGATAAAATAAAAGGAAAATTTCGGAGAGTTTTGAGTTTGTTGGCATAGCTCTCTGATATTGATCCAACGAAAGACGGAACTTGTAGTAGGGTTGGTTGGTAGGATTTTATTCTCTTTCTTTTGAGGATTCTAGGAAGAGAAAATTGGGAAGAGGAGAAAAGAAAACATGTAGTCAAGGGTTCATAAGGCATTGAAACGATACCAAAACCCTAACCATCACCCATCACGTGTCTCTCAAGTAGTTCAACTTATAGTAACAACCAGCAGAAAGTAGTCAAAAAGGAGAAGAAAAAAACAAGACCTAAAGAATCAAGAATAATATCACCTTTCCTTTAGCTCGTTGGTTACCATGTTATATATATATTTTTTAGGTGCCCTTTCCGCCCTTTCTTTCATCCATCTGTCTCTATTATGGTTAATTCATATTATTACCCATTTCACCTTCTTTTTGTTCTCAAACTGCCCATTGTCCATTATTGTTTCCAACAAACAGGGTAGAATGGGATCTAACTAATTGAGACATGTACAGAGTCTTCAAAATTATTACTCCTTTTAATTTATTTCCTTTCATATTTTTTTTGGACGTAGTATCTTTATTGAATGGAAAAAGAGAGAGACTATATGCGAAAAGCTAAAAAGTCTGACCACCCTGTAGATGGTTGATGTTTAGTACAGTGCTGGACACATTTATAGACATGTGAGAAACTAGTTTCTCCACGTGCTTTTTGCTGGAGAAAATCATGGGCAAAAAATAAGAATATCCAAGGTTTCTATACTAGGAAAAAATTTTTTTTTTTGTTTTGGGTTCAAATGATATTTTCATATGAAAGAGCATTGAAAAGTAGAGAGAAAACTATTTTTTAATAAAATCATTGGAATCAAAGGGTCAAAAGTTATGGTTTATTGAAAATCAAGTGTTTTCCAACTACTTATGTGACCAAATTGAGATATGATACTCCGAAGGTTGCTAGGGAAAATTTTCTTATAAGCGTTCCTTATACAGTACGTTCAAATAAGGCGAAATTGTTTTACAGAAAATCAAAAATTGATTACATGACAAATATTTTTACACACTATGGATTGCTCAAGTTATTGAAAATCATTGATATGAAAATTTAGTTCACTTTTCTTAGATCAAAGACTATCGCACAAGTCTAATTTGTGAGTTTTTGAAACTCTAGAGACGAAATTTTACCTTCTTATTTCAACACATTGTATTATATTAGTAAANAATTTGTGAGTTTTTGAAACTCTAGAGACGAAATTTTACCTTCTTATTTCAACACATTGTATTATATTAGTAAATAATAATATAATTTCTTGTTGCTAAGAAGTTCAATTTGATCGAATAGTAAATTCTGAGAACTGTAATTGTTACTGTATTGTTTTAGAACTTTGTTCAAAAACACTTGAATTTCAATAAATCATAATTTTTGATTAATCGATCCTGAAGGCTTAATTTTTTTGTATGAATTTTTCAACTTTTGCATGATCTTTCATATGAAAATATCATTTGGATTCCAAACAAACTTTCTCTAGAGAAAAAAAAAACTAAAGCTGAACATAAAGTTTAAGACTTTCTTTAGCAAAAAAAATAAGACTCAAAAGNCCTAGAGAAAAAAAAAACTAAAGCTGAACATAAAGTTTAAGACTTTCTTTAGCAAAAAAAATAAGACTCAAAAGTATTTTTTGGATCGTCTATCAATGTGTCCTGCACTGTATATAGTATAATATGTCCTTGGTTACTAACATCTCCACACTCGGTTACTTTCTCAATGAATCTCGACAGATACGCTTGAGATAATTAAATGTTCATGAAATTATGAACCTTGGTTCATTAAGAAGGGAAGAATTTTATGAATGGTTTGGTCAATTTTTTCAAAATTCCTCAAAAGTTAATAAATTTCACTAGGACCCATGTNAAGAATTTTATGAATGGTTTGGTCAATTTTTTCAAAATTCCTCAAAAGTTAATAAATTTCACTAGGACCCATGTTCTGCCTGGTTCATGATGTGTATAGAGATTAATAAAGTGGGACGAATACTCCACACTTGAGAAAATAAGTAGAACACNAAGAATTTTATGAATGGTTTGGTCAATTTTTTCAAAATTCCTCAAAAGTTAATAAATTTCACTAGGACCCATGTCCTGGTTCATGATGTGTATAGAGATTAATAAAGTGGGACGAATACTCCACACTTGAGAAAATAAGTAGAACACTNCCTGGTTCATGATGTGTATAGAGATTAATAAAGTGGGACGAATACTCCACACTTGAGAAAATAAGTAGAACACTAATTTTTTTTGTTTTAATATTAATTTCTCATAATATTTTCATAATTTTTTGTCTCTTGTTACATAATATTAATAGATGAAGAAAAAAATTTTTTTGCTTTCTCCCTTATAAAAATCTAGAGTGAAAGTCATCATCATTGTTTTAAAGAGAATGAAATGATCTACTCTTCTTCATACCACATAAGGTTGTTTTGAATACAACTTTATTTTTTGGTTCTAACACTCTACTTATGTATTTACTTATTTTTAGAAAATTATTCAAAGTCGAGTGAAAGTCCACATGCATTTTTTTTTCTCTCTGGTTCAAACTTAGAGGGAAGTTGTTTGTTGTATAGTTATACTAAATTAAAATTGTGTGGTGAAAGTTGAAAGACAGGAATGCATAATGTATGAGGTAGTAGTGATCTCATGTGAAGATTTCAAAATGAGAAAGTTGTGTTAGAATTTGACATATAAGAACCACACATGACCACAAAATCCCAATTGTCTCTCGACATTTTTTTTTTTTTTTTTTTTTGACTTAAAACCAACTAGTACATACTAGTAACCAACCATCAGTACTTTCTCATATTATTCCCAGTCCCAAATTTTTATATTCATTTCATCTACTTCCACTTTCTCCCTCTCTGCCTATCCTTGAGCTCAATGTTGACTCAAAATCCTTTGAATTTTGGACCATTTTGGATTTGAATGATGAGGAAGTGTAAAAACCCAAGGGAAGCTTTAGTTTGTTGAATTTTAAAAGAGAAAGGAAGGGGATGGGTTTGAGTGCACTGACACTGCTTTCCGTCCTGCGCTCTTTCAGTGAAAGCAAGTTTTTTTTTTTTTTTTTTTTTTTTATATAATATTGTTCAGAAAGCTTCTGTACTTTACTACAACTATAACTTAGGTACCTTATAGCTTTTACAAGCATTTCTACAGTCTAGAACTGACTATATTCTATCTATAGGTTCTCTAGTTATATAGTACTTTTTCCCAGGCGTCTTCCCTTATTATTATATTACACAGAACATAGAGAAGGAGAATTCGGATTTTGGTCCTTTCTCTCAAATTTTAGGGTTCAAGCTATAGAGAAAGCGTCTTTCGAACTACTACTCGTACTTTTTCGTAGTTTTTTTNTTTTTTTTTTTTTTTTTTTTTTTTTTTTCGTCTGCCCTGGAGCAAGTAGACAGTCGAATGTGCCAAGTACCAGTCGGCTTTTACTTTCAGTCTCTCAAAACGAGTCTCTCAACTTTCACTTAGAAAAGAAAAAAAAAGAAGTTTTTAAGCAGATTAGTACACAAAGTTAATTCTAGTGTCGTCAGTTTTCTCTCTGGAGGTCAAAATCCGTGTCTTTTAAGTAAAGAAATTAATGTGAGAACAAAAAAAAAATTATTAATCTAATCAAAATAAAATTAGTAAAACATGTAATTTATAAGGTAGTTACTAGTAACTATTACAAGAAGTGAAAGTTTTATAATTAAATTTAACTCTTTCATCTTTAAGTTGTTGGATTCTTAGTATTGTATTGGGAGTGAAAGTTTTAACAAGTTTAGACAGTAGTAGTATGCTTTTTTAGTATTACTACAATTAGTATTGAAGTAGTTATTTATTCATTTGTGTTAATATAGAACATTTGGGGTACTTTTTGATGAGATGAGTGAGTGTCTTGAAGGAATGGGTCTTGCACGGTTTTGTGAAAAAGTTGAAAGTAATGAATGAAATGACTTGAAAAGGACTCATCAGTTGTCAATTTCTTGTTTTTTTTGGGATTGGTCAATAATTTTTGACTTATTGAGTCTGAGATGATCCATTGGAGTTAATGATTACTGTGAGGTCATGTTGTCAAAAACTTGGAAATTTTGGACTTAGGAACCAAATTGTGAATGAATGTGTGAGACTTACGAATTGCCCAAGTCACAGTGTGGGCAAACTGTTTGTTTCTTCTCTCGATTTCGTGGAAGCAAGAATGTTCGAAAAGTAAATTATCCAGTAAAGTCCAATTTCAATTCACAAATTTATTAACACAAATTTATCAAATAAGCTTCTTTTGATTTAAACTGAAATTTGTTAAGTTTCTTTTATTTATTTTTATTTATTTATTTTTAATAGGACCAAGGCAGGGACATTCCACCCAACGCAGAACCAGCCGCAAGTCCAAGGAGACTTCAATTTGGTCAACTTGCGACCACTCTTCCACCACAAGGGGTTGGTCGTGGACGTGAATTACCTCCTATGGTACTTCAACCTGACTTCCGTAAGGTAAGAAATCCAATTTTTGAATTTTTTATTAACTAACTTTTATTGTAAAGTATTATATGATTAGGATTGAGTATTAACATGGAAAGTACTGTATGAGGCAAATTACACACAAACCAATAGTAATACTTTGCATAATTTAGTACGAGTTTCATTATTCTGTCATTTCCATCTGTCGATATCTCAAAATCAGACATATTTTGTTATTTGTAGTGCTTGCTTTGTCAAGGATTTCTAGACAGGTTTGATAAATGAGTGAAGGAATTCAAGCGACTAGAGTTAGAATAGAAAGTAAGTGAGTCCTTTTTTTTTTTTTTGTAATTTCGATGGTTTTGGTGTATGTAGAAAATTTGCGATCTAAATCAATCGATGTACCGATGTACAAAAGTGAATTGATATTTTTACTGTCAACTAACCTGATGAGTAGGAAGTATTGCCAAAGTTGTTGATATTCAAATTTAGTAGTATTTAGATTTAGGTATATGGATTTGAATTTATTTTTAGGTTAGTGGAATCTCTTCTGAGATATTTAAACAGTTGGAAGCGGTTGAAAATGATCATGATGCAACGACAGCAGCAGCTCTTGAAGCGGTGGAACGAAGAGGTGAAATGTTGGTACGAATGCTTGATCCACGAAATCAATTTTCAAGGTCACGACAAGATTTGGTTAGGAAATTTATATCTATGCAGGTAAAAAAGAATTAACTCAAAATGACTTTAATTAATTAGATTATGGCATATGGACAAAAAAAAAATATTTTTTTTTGTTTGGTTTTTTGAAGGATGGAATGCATACAGTTCACTTCGTGGAGATAGTAAAACGTCCTGGCCAAACCCTTGGTCTTTACATCCGTGAGGGTAATGGCCTTGACCGCTACGATGGTGTCTTCATATCTCGAATAGCCATCGAAAGTGCTGTATTCAACAGTGGGTGCTTGGGAGTTGGGGATGAGATACTAGCTGTTAATCTCATTGATGTTACTCACATGAGCCTTGACGATGTCGTCATTATTATGTCCATCCCAAGAAGACTTGTTCTTACAATTCGACAAAGAAAAGGTCGAGTTATGTCAGGAACTGGTTCACTCCTTCGTGCAGATACTGCCAAAGTACCTCCTGTTGTTGTCATCAAGAAAGAACTGGAGGAAGAACCATTTGAAGAGAGTAATGATGAGAACAATCACATGGGTCATGGTCCACATAGTTTCTCTTTATCTCATCCAATGCCACCACAAGGTAAGAAATAACGTTTTTTGATGAGGTTGTTAGGTGATGTGGAGTTGGTACTTAAACTTTTTAATGACATCTGGATTTTTTTAAATTTTATTGTTAGGTATTGGACGAGGTCGAATGTCTTCTGGAGGAGGAATGGGGATGATGTCAACTCAAGGTCAGAGACTCTACGCACAACAGATGCAACGAGATAGAGTTCAAGGTCATATACCATATGGAACTACACCAGTACATCAAACTTCAATCCAGTCACTTCCAAGACATCCTTCAGCATATCAACATTATGCGAACTTCTCACAGATACAAATGAATCATTCTCAGTTGCCTGATGTCACAGATTATACGCCACGAATGAGTCGGCAAGATGATTTTAGGTAAATACAAACTACAATGGTCAGAGTCATTTCAAGTTGTTAGCTGTTATTCAAAAGTTATATAATTTTTTTATTTTATGCCCATCTCCTAAACAGACTCTCAACTCCACAACCTCCAATTCGTAAACCACAATACTCGGACTACTATGACTCTCGACCTGATGCTCCACCAAGAACTTCAACAGGTCAAGGTGGTTACTCAATTCCATATGACTGGTATAGATCCAGTGGAGATCATATACACCATCAATTGGACTCTAGTGGTCCTTCAGTCTCATATCAACCTCCACCACCTGTAATAACAGAACAACCACGATCTATTAACATTCCAGCACATTTTCAATCCTTTGACAGGTAAGTCTTTTGACCACACATTTTTCATTCAGCAACCAATAAAGTTAGTATTCTTACTCATTTAAAATCTCTTTTTTGAATTCTGTTAGAGCATATCCAAAAACTTTGGAATCATTAGCTGAGAAAGTACATACATTTTACACTGGGCCGAGACCTGTACGTCATAGTACAAGATCACAGATCAGACTGCCACGTACCGGAAGTGATCATCGAATTGGACAATTGAGTCGTACAGCTGGAAATATTGGAACTGAATCTCAACAATGGTATGGTTCAATGCCACGGCAACGTCCTGTAGCAGTCGACTACCGCTCACATCCACTTTCAACCCAACCACCACGATACTCTTCAGGAGCAGGTTAAAAAAAAAAATTTTTTTTTTCTGAATCTTAGAAGGAAACCACTTCAATAATTTCATTTCCGGTTGGATCCTTTTTTACATAATAATATTTTGAAATTGAATTGAACCGAGGAAATTAGATTTCCGTTGGATTTAAGTTCAGAGAGAGAGAGAGAAAGTATAAAAAAAATCCCTCTGCACCTGCGTCACCTTGTCTTTAATTAAGAACTTTTTCCATAGCGAGCGATACACATTACATTGAAGAAAGAAGAGAAGAAAAAAAGACTTTCTTTTAGGAGAAAGTTTTCTTTCTTCTTTTATTTTTTTTTCTTCTCTATTATTTTGATCATTTTGATGAAAAAAAGAGACTAAAGTAATCCAATGGATTGAAGTCATTTTTTTGATGGTGCATTGGAAAGGATGTAAAAAAGTAGAGAATGGAGGTTGGATGTGGCTCCAAGTATTTTGAAAGCTTGTCATGAGGGAAATCCCAACTGGTCATATTGAGAATAATATGAAGTCTTTCGTCTTTCTCTTATTATTACGATTACTCAAATGGCGACAGAGGATTCGGTTCCAACCACTTGTCTTGTCTTTCTTTCTGTCGACCAATGACAATTGAGTGTAATGGAGAAACTCACTCTCACACAAACGCAAACCCCAACCACACTGCATCACTTTCTCTCCAAAGATAAAAGAGAAAGTTTAGTCTAAAATATTACCAGACTCTGTCTAACAAGTCAAACTTTCTCTCCATACTTTTCCCACTCTACACTCACTTTCACTTGACTTTCCTATAGTTTTTTTTTTAAGAAACTAGACTTCTGGAGAGTTTTAGTAGTCCTATTATGAAGACATAAAGAATTCAGGGTTACATGACATGGCGCCCTATTCTAATAAATAAGAAAACCCTGAATCACGATTTTACCTTGTTTGCATAATAATCGAATGAAAAGGGAAAGAGAGCTCCACTCCAATTTCCTTTCTCCGATCCATTCCTCAGGGATAATGATGATCTCTGTTATAATATTAGTTTTTTTTTAGTTTTTTTTTTTTTTTTTTTTTTTTTTTTTTTTTTTTTTGCTGAGTTTTACATTTACTTTTACTTTTTCTTCTTTTTTTTTCACAATTTTGACCCCTTCTTTTGGTGAGAAGTAAAACGATAAGGGTCCTCAAACTCTCAGGTGATGGTTCTTGGGAATTTCATATTCAAAAACTTATGAAAAAAAAACTATCGGAGAGGGTATACTTACTATAATATAAGTTTATATACATATTTTTTTAAGTCAAGGAAGAAAATCGTTTGAAAGTGAGTAAAAAGAGAAAGTTTGGAGAAAGTTTAGGAAGGATAAGAGTCTGTCTATATAAGTTTGAACATTCTCTGCCTCTGGTCTTCAAGTTTTTTTTTTTTTTTCGTTACTTTAGCTAAAAAATAGACTCAGTCTTCTTGTCCTGATACGACGTCCAATTTTTTGGGTTTTTTTTCACTTGCTGATGTTTCTCCATTTCCGGAAGAAAGTGGAATAGGAGACGTCAAGATCTTCGACTTTTCTTTCATTTTCTGACAACCTCACTTTTTTTTTTTTTTTTTTTTCAAAAAAAAAAAAAAAATTTAAGTAACTTTTTATCACATCTTTTTTTTTTACTTTCAATGCTTTCACCTATCCAAAGAGAGTTTTCATTATTTCATAAGTTATGTAGTAATGTACTATTATTATCCAAATGAAGATACTAGGCAACTTTTGTAATGGTTTAAAAAAAAAACAAATTTCCAGTGCATTGGTGATGGTAATGATGACATTGTTATTCAAGTTGGAAGAAGAAAGTCAGAATTAGTGAGAGAAAGCATTCCTTGATTTTCTTAGTGGTTTTTCAACCGTTGGGATTGGATAATTGGAATGGTGGAAATACTATTGGATGAAGGGGGGTAAAAAAAAATCTCATTTCACATTTAGTTGAATATCTTGAGAAAGGACTTAAGACGACTTTCTCCGTCTTCTCAGTTCAGTGCAGTAACTTCTGTTCAACTCTTCAAGCTTTCTCCGTTTTTTTTTATATGCATCGATTTGTATGCTGCTCCTCACTTCTTCCCTTTTCTACACTACTATTTCGTCCCTTGGAAACTTGTAACAGGAAAGGACTACTATTTGTACCATTTTCCACTTTCTGCTTCTAAAGATTCTGCCCTTTTACTCCTTTCTCTTCTTTTTTCTTACTACTACACTAAAATAATGTATAAATACATGGAGAAACTGAGCCTGGAGCGTCTCCAGTATTTTTATACAAAACTAAAAAAAAAAAAAAAAAATTTTTTTTGAACCCGACAAGTCGTCTCCGAAAATCCATCCCCCTCCCCATTCCACTCCAAAACAAACTGTTGGGTTTTGCTGATTTCCCCATGTAATTCACCGTTTTCAAATCATGTTCTCAAAGTTTTGTGGCAACTTTCTCCACTTTCACTTTTAATTTACATAACAATAAAATCCAGAAGGGTGTTAACAAACACGAGTAGAATTTATAAAACTAATTTACTTAGGGTTTTACTCAACTGTACAAATTTTGCGCAACTGTGTACCGAAATAGATGGGCATTTTTTGAACTTGACTAACTGTAATGTTTAACAGTTTACACTAAAATTCTTTTTATTTATTATGTTATTAGAATATTAATCACTACTTCTGAAACTTCAGAAAATCAAATAACCCAACTTGGTAGAAGATGAAAAACGATGGTGTTTTTTTGGTTTTATTTTAGGAATTTTTGGGAATCGGAACCGGGGGCAATTGTCAAAAGGAAATTGTTATAAACCTTTTCTTTCTTTCTCTTAACCCTTGGGATAGAAATGAGTGGAGACAGTATGTAACCATAGTATTTGGTTTCCGTTTGCTAAAGCTTGAAAATTTCATTTCTAGTACTTTCATTCTGTTGTTGGATAATGAGTAAACTAAAATGAGTGTTCTTGTAACGATTTAAAATGCTCAGATATGTAATTAAGTGGTAAGAGTTGATGAAGAAGTTGATCCAGACTGTGGAAACAGAGTAGGTAATTGAGCGTATCAAGGAATAATAATAGTTGAGAATGATATTATAAAAATGGAATTGGATTTGAAAACGATTATTCATTCTTAAAAATCCAGAAGTTGAAAATAAGAAGGAATTTTTTTGGCTCATGGCATATGGAACATGGAATGACAAATTAGGTGACGACGACGAGTGGAAAGATGACATAATATTAAGAATAAGAATTCTTACAAACAAAAAAACCGACACAATGCAGCGGAGTATAAGGTTTTTTTGTCTCCGTTCCAAAACGTCTTGATGAAAAAAAAGTCTCGTTTCCCTTGTTATACCAAAGACTTTCTCCTTTTTACACCCATTGTTCTTTAAATTTAACCCATTATGGCTAATTGAAAAGAACTTAAGACTTTTTTTTTGTCCCGTCAAACTCAGACATCTAAAATCCAACCAACTTCCCCTTAATTCCCTATTAAATGAGGCTAAATTATTTTCAATTCTTCAGACTCTGGAACTTTTTTCTTTTTCCTTTTTTTTTCAAATCCTTTGAACCAATAATTTCTTCAAGCGAACATGATTTCTTTGTAAAGAAAGTTGAAACTTTGTGCCTCAAAAGTTCAAAAATTTATTATTAAGTATAATATGTATTATTATTTTATAACTCATAATTTCATACTTTTTTTCTTTTCTTCAAAATTTAGGTATAAGCTCTCGAATGTCTGTCCCAATTCGTCGGAAGCCTGTACTAGACTATGCTTCCGATTCTGAAGCGATGAATTATACACCATCACTTCGTTCATCCGCTGGTCTCTCTCTCCCTGTATCAACCCGAAGATCACTTGGCCTTACAAATGGTCGAAGTAATTCACTTCCAAGGGATTTTGTTCGAGGTGGTCGAGGAGGTGGTAGTCGGAAGTCAAATGTAAGATTTGACAAACGAGAACTAATTACGGATTTGTCATCAAGTATGGCTGGACGTCGAGCACTTCTCTTAGCCTCTGGGATTGACAGTCAAGAGGAAAGTGATGGAGCTGCTTCCGCACCAGAAATGCATACACCACGGAGAGATCGAGGTAAGCTAGTCAAAAATACATATTTTATAACCTTAGTAATTATTAATTAATAAATCCAATTAAAAAAAGAGGTTTTTATATTTATAAACTTATAGATGTGTGAGGGGTCAGTATTTGTTTTGAGGGGAGGGGTGATTTCTTGATTTTTTTTTTTTTTTTTTTTTTTTTTGTTGTAAAAATGAAGCTTTTGAGTCAAGAATATGAATTTTCGTGATTAAAACTTTTAGACTTATTGAGTGATGAAGTTAAGCTAGACGGTATGTTTCATAGGTGGGAATACATAGTAGAATTTTTTTTTTGGTGTGTAAGGATAGTTGAGTTGGAGAAAGTAACATTGTGTCAGGTCTCTTTTACTTTCCCTTCCATCGTTTCTTGACGATGGGAATCCGATGAGTATTGATTATTTGATTAGAACGTGTTAAGGCAGAGAAAAAGCCTTCCTATTGGACCACAGGAGAGTCGAGACGACTTTCACTTTTTTTCTTTCTATGTAATTCTCCTAACCCTTCTGTCAGGATTATCCAATAATATATTTTTAGTAAGGCAGGTGGTTTTTTTTTTACTTTCACTGTTTGTAAATGAAATTAGGAAATTTTTTTTTGTTTACTTTTTTACTTGTAGACTATCGAGCGTGGATGACGCGAGCACCATCGACGAGTGCCATTTATGAACGTCTCAAAACGAATCGAGATGTCGAGCTCCTCCAGACACAACGAGCTGCCAAGTTTAACTACAGTGCTGAAAATTTGAGTATTTTAGATCGTGCGAGACAGGTGAGTTTTGAGTGAAAGTTAAAAAAAAAATTTTTTTTTTTAGGTTTTTTGAATTGAAATGCTTCATTTTTTTTGTATAGCGAACGGAGCGGGAGATCAAGCGGTTACATGAGGATATTGATCGAGAGAATCAGGCACATGCTCAACTTTCTGCTTGGGAAGCATCTCAAGCACAAGCCAAGGTGAGGATGATGATGTCGTGACATTACGTGACCTTGGGTTTGTAATAAGTATGATGTAAATTAGTGAATGAGATTATAATTAATTGATTTATGGATTTTTATAGGAACCTCCGACATCCTATTACTCAAGTTATAGAACTCATGTTGGAATTGGAACTACTGGACTTACCAGTGGTGATTCAACACTTGCTCGAGCACTCGCTGGACGCTCTCCTTCTGCTTCAAGTGCTCTCGCTTCTTTAGGAATCCGTGACACGCTCACTACCTCTTCATCATTTACAAAGGATAGTCTAAGTGCAGAAACTCTCTCGAGATTAGGACTTTCATCTTCAAGGTCAAGAGATTTACTCTCTGGTGATGGTCGTACGACTCCTACTTCAACTCTTCTTCATCGACTCAGTTCGACTGATCATCGTGAAAAAGAATCAGAGTCATTGACTCTAAGAAAGGAAATTTTGAGTCGTTCCTTACTCAGTCGTGACCTTTTGAATCGTGAGTCTCTTAAAGATGATCATGTTTTATTGGATGAGAAGAGTGAGAGTCTTGGACGAATGTCATCGACACATAGTCTTGGTCATTCTACATCTACTGGAAGTCATTTGAGTCGTACTTCTGCTTCACCCGTTGCTTCAACAGGGACAGGAGACTCTCGTCTCAAATTACTTACAATTAATCCTTCGGAATTTATCCGGTACAAAATCGAACGTCCATCCTCTGCTGCTTCAGACAGTGGAGGTATAGGGGGTGGTCCCCTTCATGGCCACTCGGGTATCCTTCGTGTTCATCTTCTAGCGGGTCGAGCTCTGAGGAGTACGGTTCGTACGACTGATGCCTCTGTCCGAACCCGTGACCTCTATTGTGTTCTTGAGTAAGTTTTTAAATAAAAATTATGATGTCATCCTTATTATGTACATCGAAGACTCATTTTAGTAGTGTTACAGTTAGGCTAACAGTATTTATTATTGTCATTCTATTTTGTTCTAAGTTTTTGTTTTTAATTTTTAGGTGTGACCGGGTCCATAAAGCTCGGACTGTGGTCTGTACGGGTGACCAAAACTTTGATTGGGACGAAACCTTTGAGTTGGATCTAGTAAATAACAAGGAGCTCGACTTTTTAATCTACTCTTGGGATCCTCAACTTCGTCACCGACTCTGTTATAAGGGCTCAGTAAATTTAGTACAAATCCTCAGTGAGACGAATCCTAATTCCGCCTTTCATCAATTGGCAATTAAAGTTGAACCGCGTGGGACACTTTATGTAAAACTCAAGCACACACCACCACAGGAAGCTTTTCGACGAGAACTTAAGAAAATTGGAGTGTTTGGTGCTGATTTAGGGAATGTTGTCATGCGAGAAGACTCTGGTCTCAATGTCCCACTCCTTGTTCAAAAATGTATTGAAGAAATTGAACGAAGAGGTTTGGATATCATTGGACTCTATCGACTCTGTGGATCTGCGACAAAGAAACAAGTTCTAAGAGAAGCCTTCGAACGGAGTCCAAGAACAGTCGACTTGTCAGCGGAAAACGTTCCTGACATAAATGTTATTGCTGGTGAGAGTATAACCATTTAAGAGTTGTCATTTAGTTTTATTTGGCCCTATGATAAAAATCTGACCATGGGTTTTTATGATCGTGTTCAATTTTTACTATGGTTTCCAGGAGTCCTCAAGGATTATTTGAGGGAGTTACCCGAACCGCTTCTGACAAAGTGTCTCTACCAAATGCTAGTGGATGCTCTCAGTGTCTGTTTACCGGATGACCCAGAAGGGAATGCACGACTCCTATTTTCTATCATCGAATGTCTACCAAAACCAAATCGAGTAATAAATTTTTTTTTTTCATCGAAACTATTCCTCAACATGTTATTTCTGTGTAATGCTTGAATATTTTTTTTCCAGTGTACACTACTACTTATTTTGGAACACTTGAGTCTTGTCTGTTCACTGAGTGATCGAAATAAAATGGGTCCTACACAACTGGCGACATGTTTTGGACCAATCCTAATGATTTACTATGATCAGACTGCTGAAAGTCTTGATTTTCAACCACCAATCAAAGTTCTTCAATATCTTCTTGAAGTATGGCCAGCAAAATCAGGTAAAAGTACTTCGAACACATTCAGAACAATTTACTGATCTTTAATTTTGAATTGAAACAAGTCTCGTAGGTGATTGGTTGAGCAAGTTTCCCATTTTGTTTCCTGCTGACGTATCATTTCCAATTTTCGTCCAATGGTGAATTTTTTTTCTTGCTTGTCTTTACAAACTGTTGTTGCTACTAATTAATTAATTATTATTGTTCAACTATGATTTTTTTGGATTAAATGTGTAAGTGAGATTTGGGTCAACAGTGACGACTATGTTGCAGACAGTTCGGGAAGCGGGAGTGGGAGCAGTCAAGAAGGGGTCTATTCTTTTGGGCAAAGGGCGAGCATTGCCCCGTTCCAGTCCAGCTTCCGTTCTTTTGTCCAAATCCCAGAAGATGACCTCGTCCGGTTCGAAAGCACCACTGTCACCTCTGACATCCTCACACCATCACTCACCCACACGACACTCTCTCCCCTTAAGCCCTACAAAGCAGTCACCTGGCTCTCATAGTGAGAGTTCTCCTTCACCTACCTCAAAATACATTAATGTTCAGAGTCATTTTCACTCAGCTATCACTGTCACCACATCGTCATCCTCGGGTGCTCTCACGCTCACCCCTTCCACCACCTCCAGTTCCTTGACCTCAGTCACAACGCCGAATTCACTTACACCTGTCAGCTCCACGGCCAAATCAATTACTCCTGCCACGACTTCCTCAAATTATTCCCTTACTTCCGAATTCTCCACAACCCTCGTCTCACCAACACCTGCAGGGAAATATACAGACTCCCCATCCTCTGGTAATGATATATTTCCAACTGTTTCAGTCAGAAGTCGTGTCTCAGCATTGGAGGTATCACCAATTCCAGGACAGTCTCAACCTAGTTCTCATGGTCAATCTAGTACTTCTCAAGGTCAGGACTATAGCTGTCAAGCTTCATCTCAGGCTCAAACCCAAGATTTGGTAGATCATCCTCAAGGACAAATTTATTCAGATGATAGACTCGGCAAAGTTCAAGGTCAACTAAATCGTGAAGCTAGTAAACCCCAACCAATCCCACCGTCACCGTTTCCAATCCGGAGGTTCACAGGACCTGGACCAGGACATGTGGAACGGAGACATTCAATAGATGAAAGAGAAAGAAGAAGACTGCCCTCTCTACCTTCGCAACAACCCCACCCACTAATTCATCAGTATTCGCTTCCAAATGTACTCCCACCTCCAACAGGGGATAGAGATTCAGAGGACTCTTTATCAGAACCTGTCACACCGCCTGAAATTCAAAAAGAAAGTAATGGTCATGGAAATTATGATTGTCCGATTGGTCAACAACAGAAGCAGGTAACTCCACCCCCTCCACCACCAAAACCAAAAAGTAAAAGTGGAAGCGTAGATAGTATAGCTTCAAATTCCTCCGCACCCTCACCCCCACAATCAAATTCTAATGGCTCTGCATCGAGTTCGCCATCTTGGGCGACGACAGTTGTTGCAGTTCCATCACCACTCAAATCATCTACCTCAGTAACAACAGAAAATGGCCAACCACAATCTCCTGGGACATTAGCCAAGGTCACAAGTCCAAGTCCAGTGAGTACTCCACCACCAGTACCTCCGAGATTAGATCGGAGACCGTCCCAACCGTCACCTACATCCTCACCACCAGCAATTCCACCGCCAGTTCCACCAAGGCTTGGAAGAGCAGCTCCAGTTCGAACACCGTCATGTGACAGTAAGTACTCATTCCTTAATATTTAATTGGAGAAGTTCCATAGTCAATGAAGTAATTAATTTTTCTGTTGACATCTTCAAACCAGGTCGAGAATCCTTTGAAGTGGACTGCTACACCATAAAAGAAGAAAATGGGGAGGAGGACTACTTGACCTAAGACTTTTGTCGCTCAATTTTTTTTTGCACTTTCCAAGTCTCGGCCTAACCTTTCTACCACGTTTTTTTTTCTCAATTTCTATTGGTTAACATACATAACTAATTCCAGCGCTACTGCCATGAGGACGCTTGTAAAATCAAAAATCCCCCTACTTCTCCGCCCGTACTTTGGAAATTCCATCATGTGGCTTAATGCGTCGTGTGCTTTTAGCTCCTCCCCTTTTTTTCAAGTCCAAAAATGGTCCGACCTCCAAAAATGCTTCTCATTAGCCTAAAGCAATAAAAATTTAAAAAAACTAAATCGCTGAAGTAATAAAGCTAAATAACTTACGCTGCTTATAACACTGAAATTTTGAAACTCATCATGATTAAGGTAAATTTAAGGTTAGGCCAATCCCATGTCAACTTCTCAGGTCAAAAAAAGGTCAAACTATGTCATGGGTACTGAGTAATAATAATAATAAATCTTCGTTAAAACATATCATGATCTCTCTTTTTCTACTCAAAAAAAAATTATCCTCAAACTTAATTAATTTCTGAGGGTATAGTTATTACAAATTGTTACAATTAATGTTGAGTAAATTGTGGGGGTAGTAATGTCAGAAGTTGAATAGGGTACTCTTTAATTAAGATTTGTATCGAATGTTTTCTAACATTTGACCCCAGTATTATTGTAATAATGGGATTGATTTTAGTAATTTTGTACAGAAAATTCGTAATACAATTTAATACCTTTTGTAATGCGAATTTCTGTTACATTTAGGAAAATTTAAGTGGAGCTAGTTAAACCAAAGAATGTGTACATAAAAAAAAATTATTGTTCCTTTTCCCTTACCTCTCCAGGTCAAGGTCAAGTTAAGAAAATGTGCTAAAAAGAGGAGAATTACTGTTACGCTAGTTTTAGTCTGGTCGTAAGATTAAAAAAAAAAAAAAAATCTGATGAAACATTTTCTAAAATATTAATTACAAACCTGTCTGATCCATTTTGTACAATTTTTATTAACCGATTTCATTTATAAGACTTCTCTGGACAATCGATTTCTTCCCTTGATGAAATCAAGGGCTCTACCTTTAGAATCTGGTCATTTTCTAAAAATGTAACTTTTTAGCCAACATGTCAACTAGTCTTTAGTCAATTCCAATAATAATTATTATTAATTAGTAGACAAACCCAATTGTGATTCCGTTGTTACGTGACAACGTTGGGCCGTTGTGTTGTCAATTTTTTTTTTTTTTTTTTAGAAATTTTGAAGGAAAGGAAACTGATTGGTTCGCGTGGTTTGTCCCTACTCAATTAATGTTATGAATGAATAAAATTATGAATAAAAATAATAGTGTTCAGAAGTTATAATGTAAGCGATTCATTTGATTGGTTATTTACTGTTATTGGTGACTATTAATTGTTGTAAATTTTACAGGTTCCTAACTTAACTGCGCAATAATTGTTCACTACTTTTGTTAATCATGGCGTAATAAGGAAAATCGACAAGCTTAAATTGAAGAGTGAAGGAGGAGGGGTTAAATTTCGTTATTAAATTATATCATTTTGTCGTCCATTCGTCACTTTCGAAGCACCGTTTGAATCAATATTACCAGAATGTTTGGAATGGAATAATTATGAGATTTCGTCAGTTTTAAGGGATAGTTAAATTCAAGAATACATAGGGATTCCTGTTGTTCATTTTTTGACTTTGGCTCTTGCGTCTTGACTCCTGATGAATCATGATGAATTAAGAGGAGTAATAAATTACCAGAATCAAGATTATCAAAATCACAGCGCCTGTGCCAAAGAGACAAAATTTCTTCTTCCGAGCAGATGACTAGAAATATAATTAACATAATTTAGGAATTATGAACCAAATTTAAAATTATAAAATTATGAACCAAATTTAAAATTATAAAATTTTGAATTTACACTGTATAAAGATGCTTTTTGAAGTTGTTGGACACCCTCAGTTACTCGAATTGATGAAGACTCTATATGAGCCTCGATAGAGTCAATCGTTTCCCCTTGTTCGTGTACCATCGTGGCAAGCTCACGGAAGATTTGATTTACATCCAAAATGTCAGACTAAAAGTAATAAGGAATTTACATTATTGATGATGATGATTAATAATAGAAAAAGTGGCAAAATTTTAAAGAATAATGTAACCTCTAGTTTCCTTATGGCATCTTCACGATGTCTCATTTCTTCCAGCTGTTGTTCATGTACTTCATCTTGTTGTATTTGCATTTGTTTCATCTTATAGGATTGAGGTGGTGGAGGTAATTGCGTATCTGTTCCCATATCATGACGAAATTCACGAAGTTGCTGTTTTTCTCGTGTTGCAGTTGACCTATAACAAATAATAATAATAAATTACTGAGCTTATAGGTCAACTTTAACCTCGTCTCAACATGTTAATCAATTAAACAAAGTTTAAAATTACTTTTGAACTTCCTGGAAGGAATTTAAAGCAGATGTAAAGTCCGAGGTAAGTTTATCCCTCTGTAGTTTGTCTTGATGGTCTGTAACCAGATTAGACAATGCTTTCAAATCTATAGCAGTGTCTTTGGACAAGACTTGTGTATATGACGTGATGGTACGTCTAAAAAATTACCAAAAAAGAAAACAAATGGTCAACAAAAATTACATAATCTAAAAGGCTAGCCATATTAGTCCACTAATATTTAAAACTAACATTTGAACCATAGCTTGGTTATCCGGATGGGCTGAACTGAGGAGTCGTTCAATTGACGAGGCTGTAATTTATTCAATTCATTTATAACATACTCAATTAAAAATCGTGGTAAGAGTAAAGCACCGTCCGCTGATTGTAATCAGCCAAATGTATCACTCCATTGTAACTAAACTAAGTACTATCTTGGATTGTATTAGGATTTTTTTTAGGTTGTTAGGGCTAGGTTAATTTGTTAGGAAGCAATGGGCAAATAACATAAGCGCTGGTTACATAGCGCTGATACAATCAGCTGACGGTGCTTTACTTGGCCCCAAATCATTAATAGTTTAACTAAATATAAATTTCCTTACCATTTTGTGAAATCTTCAGTATATTTGATGCTATTGATTTAACTTTGTTTTTGAAATCAATATCCGTCTGTTGATAAGAGATGGACATCTTGACCTGACTTGAACAACTTCTGAATTAGTACTGTATCAACTGATTCCTAACGATGACCTTGAGATGACGAAATTTGAAATAAATGTCTCAGAATAAGGTGATTTCCGTTTCTTGTTTTCTTTTTTTACATTTGTGTCACACTGACACAAAATTTTAAGAACTTTCTTGCAATATTGAAGATTAATTTTTGAAACTCACCGCCGCCGACCAAAAATTTCCTTCAAATTTAACTGAATTCAGACATCAGTTCTACTACAACAGTTTTTAAATGACCAACGGTTTTCAATTCTCAGTACGTTTCNTAACTGAATTCAGACATCAGTTCTACTACAACAGTTTTTAAATGACCAACGGTTTTCAATTCTCAGTACGTTTCCTTTGATTGAAATATATTAATTTGTCCATTAAATTACGACAAAAGTAATCAGTCAATCCACTAATTAGATAAGATAAAATACTGTTTGTATTAGTAATAGTGTAACCACTTTACCAAGCATTTGGCAGTCTCACTTTTCACAGCTTTAACGTTTCGGGTCTTGGGACTTGGGAGAGATGATTTTACCTGAGGTATGAAATCGGGTTATGTACGATGCTTTGTTTAATTAATTTTATTATTAATTAATTTCGTCCCTTGTGTTTGGATTGATTAAAAGTAACCAACAACAACTGTACTTACCTTTCTAAAGTGTAAAACTGAAGCATTTCGTTCCAAAATTCTCAACCCCGTTTTTTTGACTCCCCCNAGTGTAACCACTTTACCAAGCATTTGGCAGTCTCACTTTTCACAGCTTTAACGTTTCGGGTCTTGGGACTTGGGGGGAGAGATGATTTTACCTGAGGTATGAAATCGGGTATGTACGATGCTTTGTTTAATTAATTTTATTATTAATTAATTTCGTCCCTTGTGTTTGGATTGATTAAAAGTAACCAACAACAACTCNTTTGGATTGATTAAAAGTAACCAACAACAACTCTACTTACCTTTCTAAAGTGTAAAACTGAAGCATTTCGTTCCAAAATTCTCAACCCCGTTTTTTTGACTCCCCCTACAACAACAATAACAATGGCGTAATGACAATAAGCTCATTTTCTATAGCAGTTGTGATGTAAATGATGTAATAATAATAAGAAAGGGTTGTTGGTTAGTAAGGTGTGGTGTAGATGCCAATTTTTAGATATGTTGTTGACTCATCTGTCTCAAAAGGCTGGAGAGGTTATTTTTACTTCTGTCTAATCAATGAGTTAGTTTTATTAATCAATCAAGAATTAATTGATTAAATCCAAATAAAAATTTAGAATCAATTTAGGTTCAACTTAACTAACAATGTGATGTGAGAACTGTGTCGATATGAAAACTATTCGAAAGGTTAATAAGACTATATTATTGTCCATCAACGTAAGGAAAATTACAACAATTATTATTGAATAACTTAATAATCTTCAAAAGAATGGAAAGTTTCTGGAAAAAATTGATATTCTGCTGGACAATAATACAAGGTGGAATTATAAGTAAGTGATGATGAGAATAATGAATTTTTAATTTCTAAGTCTACGTTTACCTGATCTAATTTTATAATTTTGTTGTAGTTGCAGGATTGATTGAGTTGAGCTTTGGATGTGACATCCCTACAAAAATCCGTGGTGCTTGGTATTCTCGAGAGAATAATATCGACACAGTGACACGGTTTGATGCTAGTACTATGTCAGGTCGTGGTCGATGTATTTACAAAAAAGAAGAGTATCTTGTCAACTACACCTTCCTTTTTGAGCAGGACAACTGCTACCACTGTGTTAGGATTATGGTCCGTACTATCAACATTTTGGAGAAAATTGAAAGTAATACTTCTAACAGTTTAAAAATTTTACTTAAAAATTAATCACGATGTACTAAATTGTTGATATTTTTCCTTCATCAGCTGGTTGTATCAACTTTCCTAATCAAATTAGACCTCCCAAAATGGAACAAGTTTGTGGTAGTCTAAATCCGAGCCAAAATTTGATAACTTTCTTCGCCGAAACTTTCAGTCCTGTAAATTGTCGACCCAGCTTAGAAGGAGTTTGGCACTTTGCCTATCAAAATCGTTTCAGATTCACTGGTGAATGTAACCATCCCGATGCATACATACAGTCATGTCAAACTCCAGGAACACAATTTTTAATTACGAATCAAAAATTTAACATCACTTACCGTGCGTGTGAAGGGATGACTGGGACTTTCGATGGATGTGAGTATGAAGTTACGAGTTAGTTGCAAAAAAGTACGGTTTTGCTTATTTTTTTAAACTTTTTTTTTTGCGAAGCTGTGGAATACAGTTGCCTCGGGGCATGGTTCGTCGGGAAAAACCTTTTCTTCGCTGTGGCTAATACAAAAGAATCTCGAAGGGATGAAAAATATCGCTGTTTTTTGAGAAATCGAGACGACGATTTGTTCATAGCTGCATCAATCACGGCTGAATGCAACACGCTCAAGGGTACTGAGAGTGCTCCAGAAAGATTACGAATAACTCCAGGTGACTGAATATATTTATTATTTTCCTAAAATTTAAGGAATTATTCCTAAACTTTTGTTCACAGTGAAAGCCGAAGTGGTGACACCAGGTTGTAAATTTCCGGAAAGCTACTCAGGAGAATGGGTGAATACTGCCAATTTGGATGCTGATGTGATTATCAATTCAACGCACATTGTTGAGACGTGGTACCCTGATGAAGGGCGTTGGAGAAAAACTACGTACGTTTGTCGAGAGACAAGAGGGTCACGGTACCTCATGGCACGTCTCACAGTTGACGGATGGTAAGAATTATTGGCCTAAATTATTTCACCTAATTAAATTTTAATCAAAAATTTCTAGCCAAAAGGATTTCATCTGCTTCGATTTTGTCCCAAAACACCAAAATATCATCAGATTTAGAAAAAGTTTGGCTATGATCAAAGATGATTTCTCAACCGTTTGTTCCTGGGTACAATTTCCAAATCGCAACGAGTGGAAGTATGACCTACTCCTTGGTAATGTTTAACCTTAAAAAATATTTTTGTTAACCTCACTGCATATCCTTCGCTAACCTTTCCCCTTGTTTCTTATGCTAAAATCAATGATGACTTTAGGAAAACTTTCTTACATTTAATCCTGTTAGCCAAATATCCACAGTTCCTATCCTGTCCAATCAGTGGCTACTACAACTTTACTCAAGTTGCTTCAATTCCATTTGAGACAAGAATACTCAAAGGTGTGACAGACTCTCCAAGGCCACAGCTCAACTGTAAGCTCAATATTTCATCAATCAGAGCCTGTGACTTTGAAAGGAAGGACTTTATCATTGACGTCGAGGAGAATATTTGCGTGGATTATCTCGGAAGACCACTGGATATATACAGTAATTAATTTCTTTAAGACAACTAAATTATCTATCACAAAATTATTGATGGTTAATCATGATTGCTGTGCAGAACAAAACAATTTCCGGCGACCTGACCCGATTCTACGGTCCAAACCATTTAAAATGTCATACAACTGAAAATGATGTGATTGTTGCACAGTGAGGAGGGTTGGGGTGGGGTTTAAATACTTCACCTTTTGCTTGATGTTCGTCATATCTTCCTCACCTTTGCTTAATTTTTAATTAATCACAGACTAGACCGAACGAGTCTAAAATTCACAATATTTGTTTAATTAGCCAAATACCCTGTACCGATTCGTTGCCCAGTGGCTGGAAAGTTCAATTTTACACAAAGGGGTGAAGCACCGTTCGAAACAAGGATTTTAGGTGGTGTAACACAGTCACCTCGTCCAGGGGTCTACTGCAAGACAAACATTTCAGACTTATCTGTCTGTGACAAGGATCAGAAGGAGATCCGAGTGGACGAAAACTACTGTCTCTCTGTGGACTACTTGGGACGACCTGTGGACATTTACAGTAAATTTATCAAATTATTTGACCAATCGGGGATTGTTTTTGTCAATTATTGGGTTGTCGGTGTTGGTGGATTTGGTTTGAGCTTGTGTCGTTAGGCTTCTAACTTGGTTGTAGAAATTTCGTTATTGTGGTGTCATTTATAGTGTATATTTTGCAAATGTATACCTAATTGATATGATTAAGAGGAGATTATAATTAAACATTGTTTAATTTTAGGTGACCCTGACTACAAAATGAAGTGTATTGGTTTCTGGAAGGAAAATCTCAAGTCTTATCTCATTACTTACGATGAGTTGGATGCTTTTAGCCGGTACAGATGTTGGGTATATCAGCGATCCGACTTAACGCGTGTCCTCATGTCACTCTCAGTAGGTCCATTTTGTGATCTCAATCAAGACGTCGACAGTTGGAATCATACACAAGGAGCAGCAGTGGCTTTGGTCATGGAGGAGTATGAAAGAGAACGTAAGACGTTGTAAATTGTTATAAATTTGTGTCAATTAACATTTGACTACTCCGTTGATTTGGTTATAAAAAAAATTAGGTGACCAATGTCCAATGTATTTTGATGATGGAAGTGACCCGTACAAACCTGAAGAATCTCGGATACAAATTTTTTCCTTCGATGAATCTTCACAACTTAGCTTTACTCCGTACCTCTTTCTACCTGTCTTTATTCTTATTTTTTCAGTCAATTACAATTAACTTACTTCAGAGACTGACCTTCACTCATGACAAGTTCTGATCAAACTTTAACTCTTGTAATCAGTACTGCCATTGTTGTTATTAATTAATATTTTTTGTAGAATGTTTTTATCAAATTTTTTTTAAAATTTATAGATGTAAATTTTTTAAAGACAATTTGTGTAAGATTATAGATTGATTATCCTGTATCTGAGTGATTTTATTTTGTTACACATGGGTCATGGGTTAATCTAACTTTTAAGTAGCTCGACAATTTCTAATGGTTCAAACAAAGTGTCTTCAAACAAAAATAGCACACAAGTTACATCAGAATTGTTTGGAAAGAACAATAAAATTTTTATGAAATTCACATTGTCATGAAATCTTGCAAAAATTTAATCCAAATGGGTGTAGTATGGTTTTCAATTTAAAATTTTGCGCTCTAATTGTCAAATATAAAGACGAGAGGTTATTCACCCTTTTCCTTTGTTTTGTAATCTCATTTTTACGAATCCAACTACCCGACCTCCAGCATCGACCATACCTTCAACACTTGCCTACCACCAGCACCTCCCTACGTTAACCGTCCTGGCTTTTTTAAAATTACAGAAAATTTCTGTCTCTTCAACAGCTGCTCTAACCAGCAGCAACATCGCCCTACCACCACCATCATCGCCTATGCCCGAGAGACAGTCTAACACTGGTTTTGTAAAGTTAGATTTTAATTTTCAAAATGGATTATCCATCATGAAAATTTTTATAACTCTATACACTTTATCAATTTGTGCTTGGATCATTGTACTATTCGGTAAGACAGTCACGAGCCCTGTGACATTGAGGAATTTACCGTGTATTCTATTTATCGCTTGGATGATTTTGGCATAGAGCGGTAGTAAAGGTTTATTTGGTTTGTTACCTGCCGCAGGAGGTCTTGGATTCGGTTTGAAGAATCCAAAAATACTTGATGTCCCATTTGGTTTTGGTTTGAAGATGCCTAATAGTCCATTTGGAAGGAGTGAGGTAAGCGGATTGGCTAAAGTAATTTGCGGAAAAAGTGGGATTTGAATTAACGGTTTGGATCCATCGACAATATCAACTACCGGAAGTGATGGAATTTGAATCGATGAGTTGGATACTACTGGAAGAAGGTGTATTTCTATTCCTGCCTGCTCTACCAATTGAATATTGGGAAGACTTGGAGCAGGAATTTCAATTGTCTCTGGTGGTTTGAATTGGACTTCGGGTTTAGTTGGAAGTGGAATGTTTATAATATTCACTGGTTGGACTGATCTTGTAGTTGTAGTCATTGGTGGCTTTCTATTGGCAGGAACATTTCTACTATTTCCACTTGCTCCACTAACAATAATTGGAAACTTAGTTGATTTTTTTAACAAATTTGAAACCCATAATCTCTCAATTGAATTATGACTTCTGTTGATTGATCTCTCCCTTAAACCAATAGTATTGCTTGAAGTTTGACTCGTAACACTACCATTATCGGGTGAAGTTGTTTCATTGTTGATGCTGTTGATTAGCTGTCTGCTACTAGTAGTAGTAGTAGTAGCTGGTAAAATTATATTAATTGAGAATTACAATAATTATTTGAGGAAATATCACAGAGTTAATTGTTAGACAACTCTTCAGTACCGCCAGTAACTTGCTTAGCACTGATTCTTTTGATAGAAAAACCAATAATGAAACTGAATGTTACTCCTGGATATTCCCCGTCATCAAAAATTTTGATGATGGGAATACCTAGATTTGAGTTGTAATTCAGAATAATCAAAATTACTTTAACAATTAACTAAAGATAAATTAATCAATAAAGCAACAATATAACAATACACATCTCACCTAAGAGTAATAAGAAGCCGAAGAAAACTTCTATCCCAAATGTTCCTGTTGTTTCGCAATATTTCATTCTAACAATGAGAAACAATTCACTCTTAATTATTTATTACAAAATTTATTAAATTTTCAGTAAATTCGACCAATCCAATTAGAAATGGGTAAAATTGCAACAAAAAAAAAACAATATTTCCAATAAAATCGAGCAAACTGAAATATTTACACATTAGTTTTTCAAAAATTAAAAACAAAAAATTCAACGGATTTGATTTATCCTACTTAAAAATTACTCAAAACTCTTTTGCTGTAGCTTAGAGTTTATTTTGTTTTTAAACCTTTCTTGTTTTTCTATTGTAGCTGAAGTTCTAACTGATTTTGTTATTTTTGGACACCGTTGAAAACTGTTTTTTTGTTTCTAAATTTATAAGTTGTAACTACAATTCCTCATCATCAGGTCAATTTTATAGNTTTCTTGTTTTTCTATTGTAGCTGAAGTTCTAACTGATTTTGTTATTTTTGGACACCGTTGAAAACTGTTTTTTTTTTTTCTAAATTTATAAGTTGTAACTACAATTCCTCATCATCAGGTCAATTTTATAGCTGATTGTTAGAAATTCAACCATTCAAACTTGAATATTCATTTCGACTATTTACTATTTCAATTTTTGAATTATTTCAATTTTGATTGGTTGAATTTGAAAATTCAAAATTTTCTAGATCATCTTACTCAAAGACCCAGTATTTCCCTTCTAACCAATAAAATGAATAACATTGTTCTAATATAACTCTTACTAAATTAAAAATTTGAAATTAATAATAATTTCTTTCAATAACTAATTTACAATAATTTCGAAAAAAAAAAGAGTCAAAAAATTAATTATCATGAGGAAGGACCAAAAAACTATCGAATCGAACAAGGTAAGGTTAAGTTAAAACAATAACAGTTAGTTTCCCATAAAGTATTTATTCTACATCCGCATCACACTATCTTATTGGTCATTGCTTTCTTCCTTAGTTTCCTAACCAAAGAGTACTTTTATGATTTAAGTGTATGCAAATTGACCTTATGATGTTTCCTAATAAAAAATCGTTAAACTGAGATACGAACCGTAACCCCTTGGTTTGCTACAGAGGAGATTGAGCTAGCGGCATAGACAGGAGAAAGAATTACCACTTAACTTCCTCTGTTTCCCTTTTCGTATGAAAAAAAAAGAAAAGATTTCAGAGATTTTGTGGTTGGTTGCCTTTTATGGGGGTTTAGAAGGAGATCATCAATCAAAGTACCATAATTTGATAATCTCCTTCAAGTAAGGTAAGTGTTTGCTCTTAATTAACTTATATGATCTGTACCAACCATTACTAAAAACAATGGATTTCGTAATCATTCACCAGTTTTCTTTGTTCCATAGTCTTGTGATCAGCTGCTGCGTGTTGCCATTGGCCAAGGCGACGGTGACATTGAGTAACCTTATTTTGAATTACTGGCCTGTTGCTCTTGTTGTTGACCAAATACTTCAGATCTCATGAAAATGACCTCATAAACATCAACCTCTCTCATATCACTATCACTAATAACAACATTACCGTAAGACTGTTTGTCATCCTACCACTCAATGAATACTATGAACATGTCACCATCGGCGACGTGTTCCTTAAAAGGAATGGAGATAGACGAAGGATAATTAATTATGGATGTGATTAATTATACACTTACACAAGACACAAACCAATTACCAAAGTGCAAGGAGTGACTGATAAGGAGGTGAGCAGTAAAAAGTAAAAAGGGTAACTGATCATTTATTATCTATTGTTTGAGGATCAATTAAGATTAATTAAGTATAACTGAAAATATTAATGTAACTTGTGTTAAAAATTTGTGAGTGTAAAGACCAGTACTCTTGTTTTCACTTAAACTTGAGTCATCACAGTCAGAATAGTTAGGAGTTATAACTTACGTCAGCTGGTGTAGGCTAGGGTTAGAGTTTAAGGAAGAATGGCTACTGCGAATAATGTATCAATGATTTGTTGCAACAATGAAGCCAACAACGTCAATGGAACCATCCAGACTACATCCTCAGTACAAAACTGCTGTAACTGCTCACCAAGTTCCCCATATCTTGGGAATAATTTCCATTTGACCAATTATTCACAACCGGAAGGACGTGGTAGTGTTGTCGGAATGAGTTCAAGTTCGAATAGTTCAATTTCTCAGCAACAATTGGGGTCAGGATGTGGATGTGGGACTGGAGCTGGCACTTCACCAACTTCTAAGGACCAACTAAGACAACTTTTCGAAGCTTGTAAGACTGGTGATTTGGGTCGTGTAAAGCAACTGGCTAACCCAAGAAATGTCAATGCAAGGGACACAACTGGACGTAGGTCGAGTCCATTACACTTCAGCGCTGGTAAGATAGTCTCTTTATCAACACTTGCCTTTATTGATTAATACAATTACCAACAGGATATGGACGAAAGGACGTTGTGGAGTATTTGTTAAATATTGGAGCCTATATCAACAATCCAGACGACGGTGGACTTTCCAGCTTACACAATGGTAGTTTAATAGCTGTTAAAAAATTAAAATTAAAACTTCACTGTGCACTAACTTCTAATAAGATTTGTTTATTGTTAGCATGTTCATTTGGGCATGCGGATGTCGTGCGATTGCTATTAGCCAGAGGAGCTGACGTGAATGCAAGGTAAGTACATTACTACCGTGTTGGTTCTAAAATCATTTGGTATTTCTTGAATTTTTGGTTTAGGGATAATTGGAACTGGACTGGTTTGATGGAATCCTCACTAAAAGGGAAATGTGACGTCTGTATAGGTTAATGTTCATTTCACTGTGATTTTAACCGTTCAATTCAGTAATGACAATACTTGGTGTATTTCAGTCTTGCTTCAAAATGGAGCAGACCCATCGATTCGTAATTCAGAGGGAAAAACTGCATTGGATCTGGCAGATCCAGGATCAACTCAATCCGTGTTCACTGGTGAGTATATGAAACATCAACTTCTGGATGCTGCACGATCGGGAAATGAAGAAAAGTGAGTTTGAAAATAATACATTTACTTGAAAATTAACCAATTTAGTAACAATTTTCTCATTTGTTGTAGATTATTGGCTTACCTGACTCCATTTAATGTCAACTGTCATGCTCACGATGGGAGGAAAAGCACACGTAATGAAAATTTAGTCTAAAAGTTTTTTCGTTGTATTTATTGTGCTTAACTACTAATTTCTATTTTGTATAAAATAGCGTTGCATTTAGCAGCAGGGTACAATCGAGTGAAAATTGTACAAATACTTCTAGAACATGGTGCTGATTTCGGGGCTAAAGATCGAGGGTTAGCCTGTTAAAATTCAAAATTCCAAAATATTCCTATGTTATGTATTTTTAAAATTGTCCAACATTGTTGACAGGGGACTTGTAGCTTTACATAACAGCAGTTCGTATGGACATTTGGAAATCTGTGAGATTCTGATTCAACACGGAGCTTCAGTAAATGCAGTGGATCTGTGGTCATACACACGTAAGTAAATAAATTCAACTAAATTACTATTTGATGTAACGCCGATTGGTTTTGTTTTCTTTCACAGCGTTACACGAGGCTAGTTCAAAAGGTTGGACATCGTGTTTCCTTTGGCTTCTTCCAAGTGATTTTTTNAAATATTCCTATGTTATGTATTTTTAAAATTGTCCAACATTGTTGACAGGGGACTTGTAGCTTTACATAACAGCAGTTCGTATGGACATTTGGAAATCTGTGAGATTCTGATTCAACACGGCGCTTCAGTAAATGCAGTGGATCTGTGGTCATACACACGTAAGTAAATAAATTCAACTAAATTACTATTTGATGTAACGCCGATTGGTTTTGTTTTCTTTCACAGCGTTACACGAGGCTAGTTCAAAAGGTTGGACATCGTGTTGTTTCCTTTGGCTCCTTCCAAGTGATTTTTTTTTTAATTTTGGTTTCATTGGCAGGACGCGTGGACGTATGTTCTCTACTGCTGAGTCATGGTGCGGATCCAACAATTCCGAATTGTCATTCAAAAACTGCCATTGATTTGGCTGGGTCTCGTCAACTACAAGAACGACTTGCCTATGAGTTTCGAGGTCACAGTCTACTAAATGCGTGTCGTACAGGTTAGTCGTTAGTTCAATGGTGACAATTAGGACTAAATTTTATTTATTTTTAAGTGATTAATCGAAAAATTATTGCAAATTAGGTGATCTGTCCCGAGTGAAAAAATACTCTGACCAATTTATTCAACAGTTCCAGCACCCTTTTACTCTTGAGAATNATTACAAGAACGACTTGCCTATGAGTTTCGAGGTCACAGTCTACTAAATGCGTGTCGTACAGGTTAGTCGTTAGTTCAATGGTGACAATTAGGACTAAATTTTATTTATTTTTAAGTGATTAATCGAAAAATTATTGTAAATTAGGTGATCTGTCCCGAGTGAAAAAATACTCTGACCAATTTATTCAACAGTTCCAGCACCCTTTTACTCTTGAGAACGCCCTGCATGTTGCCCTAGTCAGTTGGCCTCAGCCACAGATGCGAAAAATAATTGAACTTGTTGTTAAGAAGGGCGTGAGTATCAATGACAAGACAAAAGATGGTGACTCGTCACTTCATATTTGTGCAGATCGACCAGAAATGATCGAGATTATGGAACTTATCATCAAGAATGGTGCAGATTTCAATGCCTCTGATTCGAGCGGAGAAACACGTAATATTTGCTTTAGTTTCAAATAGACACTTTAGATAATTACTTGGATGATTAACTAAATTATGTTAAATTTACAGCTCTCCATCGCTGTGCTCGAGCAGACAACAGTCAAGGTTGCCGTTTGTTGAGATCTTATGGAGCAGATACATCAATAATTTCTCATCAAGGTTACACAGCAGGGCAAATCGGATCTTCTTCTATGGTGAAAATTCTTCACGGTGAGTTTTGGATAAATAACGAGAAAATTACGAATTTTTTAATAATTTTATGTTCATAAATTACTTATGAGGATACTCTGGGTTGTTATAGAATCGCCAATAGTTGATCTTGAGTATCAATTACTGGAAGCATCCAGATCCGGTGATCTAGACACAGTTGTGAATATATTGACTCAAAGACCTGACATTGTCAATTGTCGAGATGTGAATGGACGAAACTCCACACGTAAGTGAATGATGTGTCGTGAGTAGTAATCAATCAGCTTTAAGTTACTGATCTGTCTTTTTATGACATAGCTCTCCATTTTGCTTCTGGTTTTAATCGAGTTGGAGTTGTGGAGTATCTGCTTCGTATGGGTGCCTCAGTGGATGCAAAGGATAAGGGATTCTTAAATCCACTTCATAACGCCGTGAGTTATGGCCACATGGAAGTGACGGAATTGTTAGTGAAAGCGGGAGCGAATGTGAATGCCCCTGATCTCTGGAAATACACAAGCCTACATGTAAGTTTTTTTTTTTTGAGTGGAGTCATAAAATTAATTTATAGCTTTGAATTCTTTTTTAGGAAGCAGTTGCAAAGTCAAAGTACCAAATCGTCAAGTACCTGCTTCAAAATGGAGCTGATCCTACTAAACGCAACCGTGATGGGAATCTTCCTATTGATCTCTGTAAGGATGAAGACATCGGTGATCTCCTTCAAGCGAACTCTGTGCTACTCGAAGCAGCGAAGAAAGGAAACTTGGAGAAAATTAAGAAATTAGTGACAACTGAAAACATTAACATTCGAGACCCAAATGGTCGACATAGTACAATGGTACTTAGTTACAAATTTTAGATCTATTACATAGTTTCTTAAGAAATTTGTTTCATTTCAGCTCCATTTGGCTTGTGGCTACAATAATCTCGAAGTTGCAGAATATTTGCTAGGAATTTCAGGCTGTGACGTCAATAGCAAAGACAAAGGAGGTCTAATCCCGTATGACATTCTAAGTTTGACCTACATTTGACTAAAAAAATTTAATCTTATGGTAATATTCGGATTATACAGATTACATAATGCCTCTTCATATGGTCATCTCGACATTGCAGCACTACTCATAAAGCACAAAAGTCAAATCAATACTCCAGACAAATGGGGCTACACAAGTTTACATGAAGCTTCTCAAAAATCCAGAACACATCTTTGCTCGCTACTCCTCGCACATGGAGCTGATCCATTTATGAAAAATCAGGAAAATCATACACGTACTTGAAAAATAGATCCTTATCTTTTATTCATTCTAATCTTTTTTTTTCTCATTTGTTTTCAGCATTAGATTTGGCAGTGGCAGAAGATGTTCGCAGTCTTTTGCAAGATGCAATGCGTCCCGTTGAATACTTAGCTGAATCCGCATCTCCTTCAACTAAACAGGGGAGCAAGATTATCAACTTACCAAACAGTACAAACACCGGAACCAATGGACTTAATGATGGACTCCCTCAACCCTCTGCCATCGTTCCGACTGTTGCAAATGAAACTGTGATAATGCCATCAGGGAATTCGTTTCTTATACCAATCAGATCCCTTCTATCGTCCGATGGTGGGGATGGGGAAACAGGGGATGGGAGTGAAAATCCATGTGGTGCTGGGAATGACCGAATCCTGTCACAACAGATGAAGAGTCTTGCCAATTTCCTTTCTCTACTGGGATTGGACCACCTCAAGGATGTTTTTGATAGGGAACAAATAACATTAGAGATTTTGGCTGAGATGACTCATGAAGACTTGAAGGGGATTGGTGTGACTGCTTATGGTCATCGACATCTCTTGGTCAAAGGAATTGACAAATGGCGGACAACTATGGGCGGAGGGACAATGCTCTTAGAGTTAGCGCGAGATGATCGAGAATTCCTCGCTGTAGAGGAAGAAATGCAAGCAACAATACGGAATCATCGAGACAATGGACATGCTGGTGGAGTTTTCTCACGATACAACATTGTCAAAGTAATTTCATCAAAATTGCAATGATTGACCAAAAACTTAGTAAAATGAGTTTCTTTTACAGATCCAAAAGGTTAAAAATCCAAAACTTTGGGAACGGTACATTCATCGTCGTACGGAAGTGGCAGAGGAAAATGGGCGTGAAGGACCGAATGAAAAAATGCTCTTCCATGGATCTCCTTTCATCGCTGCAATTGTTCACAAAGGTTTTGATGAAAGACATGCCTACATTGGGTAAAAATTTCTTGAGCAAAAACTCATCTTAAATTTATTTCTTATAACTTAAAATATCTACTTTTCCAGTGGAATGTTTGGAGCTGGTATTTATTTTGCCGAACACTCGTCAAAGAGTAATCAATATGTCTATGGGATTGGTGGAGGGATGGGATGTCCAGTTCATAAGGATCGTTCTTGTTATGTCTGTCATCGACAACTCCTCCTCTGTCGTGTAACTCTAGGTAAATCCTTTCTACAATTCAGTGCCATGAAAATGGCTCATTCACCACCCGGTCATCACTCCGTCGTTGGTCGACCATCAGCTGGGGGTCTCACTTATCCTGAATCTATTGTCTACCGTGGGGAACAAGCCTATCCAGAATATCTCATTACTTACCAAATTGTAAAACCAGAGGATGATGATGAGGCCAATGAACTCAAAACTGTATAGCGTAACTTTTTATTATTATTATTTACTATCTGCACAATACCAATCAATCAATTGTTGTTCACAATTCTTCTGATATTGTAAGTTTAATCAATTAACTCAAAACTACGGTTGTTGATNTTATTTACTATCTGCACAATACCAATCAATCAATTGTTGTTCACAATTCTTCTGATATTGTAAGTTTAATCAATTGACTCAAAACTACGGTTGTTGATTTTTTTTTCTAAGACAATTATGTACGTTTAGAATGTCATGGCTTACACACTTGTCATCAATCTTTGATTTTTTTTTAAAGATTGAAATCAAGTGATATTTTTGTCAACTTAATTGAATGCTTGATTGCTGACATGGTGCTCAAAGTGAGCCTCGTGTTAAAATATTTAAAAAATTTAATTAGCAACGCGTAATTAGAAGTATTATGAGAGTTATTGGTGAAAGTTAAGTTCCTTTATTCGTTGATAATCCTAATGCATTCTATCTCATTTGTAAAGTAACTCTTCCATGACGAAATAATTAAAACGATATTCACTTTTCATACAAATTTAGCAAATTGTAATTAAACAGTTGCGCGGATTAGACTCATTAGTAGTTGAGGTCTATGACCTCATCAATTCAAATTGAGTTTTTTTTTAATAAGATTTAGGGTCAAAAAACTCATACATAATTTTGTTCTCGATTAATTTCAGCAACTACTTGAGCCATAGAGTCCAAGAGCCTTCGAGCTTCTGGAATTCCACGGTATAAATCAGGGAATAGAAGTGGATGGTTTTGTTTTAATTTTTCAATGTAAACGGTGACATCTTCTTCATCAATGTCACTTTTTCCTATAAGAAAATTGACATTTTGGTGATATTTGGTAACCCGTGTTTGAGAGAACACATGTATAAATACCAAATAATTTTTGACTTAACTTACTTGCAAAATTTGACAACCCTTGCCCACGGTTACCAAATAATGTTTCCAAGGGTTGGGGAAATAATCCTTTTTTAATATTCACAGTGCCTGGGGATTTCTTCTCTTCATTGTCTTTATTCAAAAGTGTCAAAATCCCAATTAATTGATCCGCATATGGTTTTTTCATTAGATTTGGTAATTCCTGGACCAAATTTGAAGCAGAAGAATCTTGGGCTGCATTACTTTCACCTCTGACGAAATTTCTCTTACCACCAACACCTTTGAAGATGGTTTTGATTGCTTCACCGATGAATTGGAAGACCTAAAGAAGTAGATGGCAAAGGATTATTCAAAATCTCTTTACTAGTATGGATTATCAAAAAAAAAATTATACTAATTATAATTAATTTAACTCACATTTTGATTAATTTTGACCGCAGTACTCAAACCATTGAGCGGAGTCGTTGGTTTTTCTGTAGCCTCTTCATCATTTCCACTTTCAGATTGTTCAGAATCAGCACTTTCATTGTCACCACTACCACTACTTCCGCTTCCACTATTACTAGCTTCCGCTGCTTCTTGTCTTCCTATCCTTAAAGGTTTGTTCAAATTATTTTGAAATGCTATAACTTCAGTTTCAGCCAATGATCGAAGAGTCTGAAATGATATGAAAAAATCTAGGGAATTATTACTTAACTACATATACCTTGATTTAATTAGACTTTTAGTCTTTATAAACTCTTAGTTTTACAAACCTTAAAAACATTATCCTTCAATTTAATACTTATATAAGAATTTGTTACTTTCTCAGCTGTTTTTGTACTCTCCATCAATTCAATAGCTGTTTTTTCAACTTCTGATTGAATTTGTTCCTCAATTCTATCTAAATAGGTTTTATCATCAAGAACTGGGTCAAAAAACTGAGACTGGACAATGGTTGCAAACAAAACTATGACTAAAAACTTCATAAGGCGGTCGTGAAATGAAAAATACATTCTGAATTCTGTTGTTAATTGGAAATAAGTTACTAAACTTAAGGTAAGATAATCACCAAAGACTTGTTTTTATAACTTTGTTAAGTATGGATGAGCAATTATTTGTAATTAACTCTGCAGATGCGACTTTCCCTGATAATGAGATTTTCATGTTCCTAAAATAATTTATAGGACAACGACCATAAACTAACGGGAAGCTTTCAGTAAGGAATATTTAATTTGATCATAAAAATAATTAATTGATTATAATGATTATAAATTATCAAGCTAGAATATTTTTTTTTGTTTAGATTAAGTGTTTCAAACACATATGGATAGAATTTGGATTATTTTCTAAACATTTTTCCATATGATAGAGCTTTCTTCGTAATTTTCTCTTGAAACCAATCAGCTTTCTCCGAAACCATGTTTTCTTCTCTTCAACTTCATCCCTTTTCTGAAATTAACAATAGTTTGTAAAAAAAAAAAATTTTTTTTTCGACATGAATTTACTCTCATACTCTTCGATGATGGTCTTGAGTAGTTTCTGGCTTATAAAATGTTAACATTCCATTAGCGATACTTGATTGACTTATGACTTGTTCAGACTTCTCATTGGGTGTAANCTTATAAAATGTTAACATTCCATTAGCGATACTTGATTGACTTATGACTTGTTCAGACTTCTCATTGGGTGTAAAAGTTAATGTTGTTACCTGCAGGGTGAAAAATATTAGAAGGAATAATAGCAGTCCACGTAACTTTACTAATTCTAATTGACACAACTTCATTCTTCAACGATGATTTCTAAAGTTAGGGTTTTGGACACTGACAATAACTAAGAAAGATGTCTTATTTATTGAATTTTATTGTGTAATGATATTTTTTTTGGTTGGTAAGAAAATTGGAATAATTTAAACAAAGTTTACTCGTGAGAAAACAAAATAAATCGTGAGGTCATTGTGTGTTAATTTTCACAATTGGCGCATGGCAAAGTTGTAACTTGTAACCTTTACAAAAACCCAAAAGTGTGTCGTTGGATATTACTTCTTAGGTTGTTAGGTTGTTAAGTATTCAAAAAATTGACAAATACAAACATAAAAATAATAATGTTTCTCAATTCTTTATAATTTTTAAATCAATTTTAGATCAATTTTCTTAACAATTTAACTTCATAAGGTCAAGGGAACCCCGAATATCGCTTGCCACGAACCTATTATACATATATTCATAAATGTTTTCGATTTGGACAGTTAGCTGTTTAATCCAAATTCTATGTAGATCAAGTAAGAAAAATCAAGAAAAATTGTGCTAATTTTTTACATTTTTAATTTCAAACATGAAATTAAGCGTAATTCCATATTGTTTGTGAAAAATTACATTTTTCATTAAATTTTTTTACTAATTCTTAGATCTAATGCGTATGTTTTTTCGNTATTGTTTGTGAAAAATTACATTTTTCATTAAATTTTTTTACTAATTCTTAGATCTAATGCGTATGTTTTTTCGGAAGAAGTGGTTCTGTTTCATCAAGATTTGGAGCAGATCTCGGCGAGTTCGGTCTACATTTAGAGTTTATCATGATCCCCACTCCAATTATCTGTATTAAAAAACAAANTATTGTTTGTGAAAAATTACATTTTTCATTAAATTTTTTTACTAATTCTTAGATCTAATGCGTATGTTTTTTCGTAAGAAGTGGTTCTGTTTCATCAAGATTTGGAGCAGATCTCGGCGAGTTCGGTCTACATTTAGAGTTTATCATGATCCCCACTCCAATTATCTGTATTAAAAAACAAATTAAAATTCAATTAATTAGTGAATTTTGATCCAATTTTTGATAAAGCACGAATACTATTATTTAAGTTTAGTAGTCCTAAATTATAAAAATGAAAATGAGTTTATAAATTATAATAAATAATAATTCTTACTTACCATAACTATTAATTGAATTCCCATGACAAAAACAGTCCCATTACGGAATCCAACCCAGTCATAGAGGATCTATTAATTCAATTATTCTTTTATAAGTTGCATATATTTTATTTTACTATTATTTTTAAACTTTTCAGTGGAGAAACTTACACCGGAAATTGTAGGACCTACAAAATTTCCTAAAGCGAATGACGACATCCATAATCCACTAACAAGACTATATGTTGACACATGTTCCGGAAAACCATGAGCTCTAAAAGTAAGTAAATTAATCAAAATTATAATTAAATTAAAATAAACTTTTTAAATCAAATCTATCATGACTTACATTGCTGTAGCTAGACATTGGAGAAATGAAGTTATTAATGTCGCTCCTATTCCTACCCCATGGAAGAATAGTCCTACACAAGTCACCCAAAGAATTCTAACGTATAAAGTAAGAAAAATTATTATTAAAAAATAATCATTCTCTACTACTAATTAATTTTTTATTAGTAGGTTTTCCTTACGTATCAAATGGTAATAATGGAAATGGACCAATGAAAATGAATCCTACAATGATGATACCAGATCCAAAAACCATATAAGCATTCAAGTATGGTTTCCGGTCACATATCCAACCCCTAAGTAATCGTAAGGAAAATGAATATAAATCTTATAAAAAAATTAATAGCTTTTGTTAATAATTTAATAATTGAATTTACCAAATAGGTGCGGAAACGGCATAAGTTGCACCAGAAATCACAATGATTAGTCCAACAGAAACATACGATAATTCAAACTGTTGAGATTCAATGATAAAGAAGAAGAATTTTTAGTATTAGTAAAATATTAGGATTAGTGTAGTAAGTATAAATGGAAATTTGTTTTTACGATTCGAATATGTGGTTCAAGAGTAGCGGACAAATAACCCATTGAGATAGCACTTGAAAACATAGTCAATGCTGAAAATCCAATTTCTGGTATCTTGAGAAGTTGAAGTATACCTCTTTTGTCCTTACTTGATAGAGAATTTTCAGCTGCTGGTGGTACCGGAAGATAAAAAAAAGTTATCACAGCTACAACAAGTAGCATAACTCCAGTTGAAACGAATGGAAGTATAAATCCTCCAGCCTAAATTAAAAAATTAAAAAAAAAAATTTTTTTTTTCATTTAGAATTTTAGTTAAAATTTTGTTAAGGAGTATACATTGTAATGTAATAATTACTTACTTCGTATAAAGCACCACCTATTATAGGACCCATTGTTAATCCAATTCCAAAAATTGTATCCATTGTTGCCAGAGTTAGTCCAACAGAGTCTGGAAATTCCATTGCGATGATAACAAAAGCACAGTTCATGAAAGCAGCATCACCTAATGCTTCCACTATTCGTATAATCATAGACAAGGCAAAAAATGTATAATGCCCATCAACTTTGTCCAAAAATCTATAAAAATTAATTTAAAAAAAAACGTTAAAAAAAATACTAAAAATGAACAAATAATAGATAAAATTGAAAAAGTGTTCACCCAAAGGCAATAGAACTGACACCGGCTGTAACAAGTCCAATGTTAAATAACCTCTTCGGTCCAATGGCATCCATCTTTTTCAAAAAAAAAAAAATATATAATATATATTATATAAAAATAAGTGTATATATAATTATAAACATAAATATAAACTAAAACTGTTCAATCTAATTTTTTGGATTATAAAATAAATCTTGTGTATCTTACGTATCGTCCATAAACAAAAGAGACTAGAAAAACTGTAAATTCAAAAATTCCAAAAACAGCTCCATACTCGCTAGCACTCACACCTTTCTTTTCAGCTTCAGCTGGATAGAACGGTGTCTAAAAATAAGTAAAAAACAAAATTAGTAATTGAAATAAATTTTTTTTTTCTTCTAAATTTAAATGAATTAATTTACTTAATAAATTTGACAATTATTAGAAATTTACCTGTAAACTAATAACAGCCGCTGCAAAGAATTGAGCAAAACCATAAACTATAAGGACTACAACTTGTCGTTTTGTAAATTTCTGTTTTTCTTTTGTAACAATACCTTCTGGTAATTTTACAATCGTATCATTTCCTCCCGGTTCAACACTACCACTTGATTTTTGTAAATTTTGATTAGTTAAACTAACTGGATAATTAGAAATTGAATCATATGTTTTTTTTTCATCAATTTGATAATCGTCAAAACTGAAATTTATATGTTGGTTATAGACGGGTTTTGTTTGTTTGTCTGAATTTGTATTGTCATCATCAGACAAATTTTCACTTTCAGCAGAATACATTTGAACCCTTTGTATNTGTTTGTCTGAATTTGTATTGTCATCATCAGACAAATTTTCACTTTCAGCAGAATACATTTGAACCCTTTGTATTTTTTCTCTAAATTATATAATAACTTTGAGTAACTAACTTTAAATTAAACTTTTATACGAAATTCATTTAAAATTACTCTGTCACTAGGCTCTTATTTAAACCTTAAATCAAAAAGTGNTGTTTGTCTGAATTTGTATTGTCATCATCAGACAAATTTTCACTTTCAGCAGAATACATTTGAACCCTTTGTATGTTTTCTCTAAATTATATAATAACTTTGAGTAACTAACTTTAAACTAAACTTTTATACGAAATTCATTTAAAATTACTCTGTCACTAGGCTCTTATTTAAACCTTAAATCAAAAAGTGNCTAAACTTTTATACGAAATTCATTTAAAATTACTCTGTCACTAGGCTCTTATTTAAACCTTAAATCAAAAAGTGGTAGTCGAAAGAATTATTAAATTTTTGATAAGAATAGAATCAACTCACGGTTACTACTAATATCTACCTTGGTTATGATAAGAGCTCTCAGTATGTTTTTGAATTGATTACGAGTTAAATTGGTCCCATGATTTAAGCTTATCACAAGAATTTATTGTGATAAACTACTATTATAGACACTAAAGTATAGAAGATAGAACCTTACCTAATACAATTATTGGATAACTCTCGAAATAACACAAAAAAAATTAATTTCAATGACTTCAATTATGATTAATATTATTATTTGTAATAAGGACGATTTTACGTGAGTTGCTCATGATTAGGTTGACTGTCGTTCATCTACCATGTCTCCATTGTTGTCTTCAATCCCACCATAATTTTTCCTTGGAGAAATTTTAGATTCTAGGATTAAGGATGGTTCGGATAAAACGCGTATTCGGGGTTTAGATTGTTGAAAACCAGAAAATTCTGAATTCCGTGAACCTCCTAGTAATGGTTCGGATTCGGTGTCAATTGCAGTGTACAAGGAATGTTTAGGACTACTTTGTGATTTTATAATTTCAGTGCTTGCAATCGAACCTAAAGTAAAGACAACCTAGGGAGAAAAAGCAGAAAAAAAAAATTATTTTAGTTTTTTACAAATTTTTAGGAAATTTAAAAACTCTCTTTAAAAGGAGAGTATTTAAGTTAATTTAAATAATTATTCTTACTACTAAAATTTGANAATTATTTTAGTTTTTTACAAATTTTTAAGAAATTTAAAAACTCTCTTTAAAAGGAGAGTATTTAAGTTAATTTAAATAATTATTCTTACTACTAAAATTTGAAAATCAAGAACAATCCAGGAACCACTTCGAAATCCGACATAGTCATATAAGAAACCACTCGAGATTGTCCCAATCAATGTACCCAGACAAAATAGTAGTGTCCATAGTGATGAAACAAGCCAATACGTTTTTATATTATCCGCACAGCCAAATTTACTATACAAAAAACAAAACAATTGAGACATTTAAAAAAAACTCTTGAATTGAGAGTTGAGATAAAAGTATGATTCATTTGAACTTACACAGCTTGGTAAAGCATGAGTTTAAACGTTGAAGCACAAAGAGCTCCAACACCAAGTCCTTGTACAAAAAGTCCAATAGAAGTAAGCCATGGTGACCTACAGGTGAGAAGAATATTTAAAAAGAAGAAAGAAAAAAATAAGTTTTTAATTGAAGAATTAAGTATTTAATTGATGATAAAACGTTAACATTGTCACCTACGATTCCAATGGAATGAATGAAGCTGGTCCAATAAGAAGAAACCCAATGAATATCAACAATGAACCGAAAATCATCATCAGTTTTGACATATGAGTTAGGTCAATAAGTTTTGAAAATAAGGGTGCCGTGAGTGTTGCTGTACCACCGTTGAGTAAAAAGATTCCACCAAGAAATACTGGATGTAATCCAAACTAAAAAAAATACACCCTATGACGTTAATTTTTTTTGACATCACTGATTTCACTAATTTTTTTTTAATATAAAAACATTGATCACGTTACCTCTGCCAAGTGTGGGGATAATGTGGAGTAAAGATAACCAATTGATACGGCAGTGCTTAAAACAGCAAATCCAATCAGAGGTACGGAGGGTACTTTGAGTAATGAGAAGACCTTGAACCCACTTGTAAATCCATTACGTGGTAACTCGTGGGTATGATCACCTCGACATTGTGGAAGAAACAAGACTCCTATGATAGCAACAATGAACGAACATCCACTAAGGACTCCATAAACCAATGTGAATCGTGCAGGTGTCTAAGAATATATAAATTATTATTAATTCAACTAAAATACAAAAATTTTTATTTCTTTTTAGAACGAAAAGGATTCGGACTTACTAAGTAGGCATCCCACAAAGCTCCACCAATTGGACCTCCTAAAAATTTCGCAAATCAAAATTTTGGTAAATTCATCATTTGTAATTGAGTAAATTATCAAAAAATTAAAAAAAAAAACTTATAAAAAACTGGTCATACCAAAAATAAGACCGAGTCCAAAAAATGTTTCCAACGTCACAAATGCAGAGCTCACGGCAGTTGGAAATTCAAGAGCAATGATTGCAAATGATGCCGTAACTAAAAGATATTATGAAAAATGTTACAAAAATTTTGATAACAAAATTGGTAGTCAATTTTGATAATAAAATTGGTAGACTTACTAAATGCAGCTTGTCCAATCCCTTCAATAAATCGAATCAAGATAGAAAATCCAAAGAAGTATGACCAATCATTCACGTATCCAAGAAATCTACAAATTAAATGACACAAGCATTATAAAATTTGTTCCAAAATTTTTTAAATTTTCTAAAAAATAATTTTAATAACTAACGCGAATAAAATCCCAGTAGTAGATGTGGTGAATATACCCAAGTGGAAAAGTGTTTGAGGAGAGATAGAACATTGATGCATCTGAAATTGAAGGAATTAATTAATCAATTGATTTATTAAAAAAATATTAAATTAATTTACTTTTGCTTGAAGTAGAGGCATGAATATGAAACAAGCCAATTCAAAGGCAGCGAAAACCGTGCCAGTAAGTCCAACAGAGACATCAAGTTCTTTCATCTGTGAATAAAGATTCAATTTTTAATTTATTTGATTAATTAATTATGTTATAACATTTAAAATTATAGATTATTACTCGTAAAGGAAACCATGGATTATGATTGGTGAGTTGAATTCCTAGGAAAAAATCAGTTAAAGCCAAAACAGAGAGATTAAGGAGTTGTCGTCGTGTGAGTCCATCAAATGCTATTGATTCGTCAGGAATCGTGATAGAGTGTTGAGCGTTGTCTACATTTTCTTGATGTTTTGCTTTATCTTGTAATGGCAAGGAAACGTCGCTGTCACCGGAACTTCCACTTCCTTTTCCAGTGTCGATGATTTCTGATACTACATTGGCTCGTTCCGGAGAATTTTGTTGACTCCCATCTTGAATAACCCTTTCTTCGAGCTCTTCTAATGGTACCTCAACTGTTGGGACTGTAATCTCAGGATTTTCGACATCTTCTAATGGTATTTCAACCGTTGGGACAGTAACCTCAGGATTTTCAAGATGATCTACTGGTACCTNCCGTTGGGACAGTAACCTCAGGATTTTCAAGATGATCTACTGGTACCTCAACTGCTGGAACAGTAATATCAGGATTTTCCACATGATCTACTGGTACCTCAACTGTTGGAACAGTAACCTCGGGATTTTCGAGATGTTCTAATGGTACCTCAACTGTTGGAACAGTAAACTCAGGATTTTCGTGACGTTCTACTGGTACCTCAACTGTTGGAACANAGCTCTTCTAATGGTACCTCAACTGTTGGGACTGTAATCTCAGGATTTTCGACATCTTCTAATGGTATTTCAACTGTTGGGACAGTAACCTCAGGATTTTCAAGATGATCTACTGGTACCTCAACTGCTGGAATAGTAATATCAGGATTTTCGACATGATCTACTGGTACCTCAACTGTTGGAACAGTAAACTCAGGATTTTCGTGACGTTCTACTGGTACCTCAACTGTTGGAACAGTAAACTCAGGATTTTCGTGACGTTCTACTGGTACCTCAACTGTTGGAACAGCAACTTTAGGATTTTCGAGATGCTCTACTGGTACCTCAACTGTTGGAACAGTAGTCTCAGGATTTTCGAGATGTTCTAATGGTACCTCAACTGTTGGAACAGTAAACTCAGGATTTTCGTGACGTTCTACTGGTACCTCAACTGTTGGAACAGCAACTTTAGGATTTTCGAGATGCTCTACTGGTACCTCAACTGTTGGAACAGTAGTCTCAGCATTTTCGAGATGTTCTAATGGTACCTCAACTGTTGGAACAGCAACCTCAGGATTTTCGTGACGTTCTACTGGTTCCTCAACTGTTGGAAGAGTAACTTTAGGATTTTCGAGATGATCTACTGGTACCTCAATTGTTGGAACAGTAACCTCAGGATTTTCGAGATGTTCTAATGGTACCTCAACTGTTGGAACAACAACCTCAGGATTTTCGTGACGTTCTACTGATTCCTCAACTGTTGGAACAGTAACTTTAGGATTTTCGAGATGTTCTACTGGTACCTCAACTGTTGGAACAGTAGTCTCAGGATTTTCGAGATGTTCTAATGGTACCTCAACTGTTGGAACAACAACCTCAGGATTTTCGTGACGTTCTACTGATTCCTCAACTGTTGGAACAGTAACTTTAGGATTTTCGAGATGTTCTACTGGTACCTCAACTGTTGGAACAGTAGTCTCAGTATTTTCGAGATGTTCTAATGGTACCTCAACTGTTGGAACAGTAACCTCAGGATTTTCAAGATGTTCTAATGGTACCTCAACTGGTGGAACAATAACCTCAGGATTTTCAAGATGTTCTAATGATTTCTTCACTGCTGGAACAGTAACCTCAGGATTTTCTACATGTTCTGATGGCATTTCAACTACTGGAATAGTCACTTCAGGATTTTCGAGATGTTCTGATGAAATCTCATCTGCTGGAACAATAACCTCTGGATTTTCGAGATGTTCTGATGAAATCTCAACTGCTGGAACAATAACCTCAGGATTTTCTGACGAATTCTCAGCTTCTGGAACGTTAACCTCTGGATTTTCGAGATGTTCTAATGATTTCTCAACTACTGGAACAGTAACCTCAAGATTTTCAAGATGTTTTGATGATATTTCAACTTCTGGAACAACAACATCAGGATTTTCTGTTGAAATCTCTACTGCTGGAACGTTAACCTCAGGATTTTCGAGATGTTTTGATGATTTCTCAGCTACTGGAACAGTAACCTCAAGATTTTTTGATGATATTTCACCTTCTGGAACAATAACCTCAGGATTTTCTGATGAAATCTCTACTGCTGGAACACTGACCTCAGGATTTTCGAGATGTTCTACTGGTACCTCAACTGCTGGAACAATAACCTCAGGATTTTGATTTTCGAGATGTTCTGATGATAGTTCATCTGCTGGAACTGTAACCTCAGAATTTTCGAAATTTTCTGGCGATATCTCAACTTCTGGAACAGTAACCTCAAGATTTTCTGGTGAAATCTCAACTGCTGGAACACTAACCTCAGTATTTTCAAGATTTCCTGACGAAATCTCATCTGCTGGAATAGTAACCTCAGGATTTTTGAAATGTTCTAATAATTTCTCAACTGTTGGAACAATACCCTCAGAATTTTCGAGGTTTTCTGATGAAATCTCACCTGCTGGAATAGGAACCTCAGAATTGAGGATTGACACTTGCTCAGTTGGAATTTCTTGTTGAGGGGTCAAGGATGTTATCTCAGATTCAGAAGAAATTTCTGAAACTTCGACTACGGGATTATCCGTTTCTTCCCTTCCGTCAGAATTCATGATAAAAAATAACTACCTTATCCTTGATAATTTGAATATGTCTAACTAAATTAACAAGTTGAATAATTAGAGTCTGATAGCATTTGAGTTCAGCTGTGCTTCAAAGAAAAACTTATAATATTTTGTATTCAGAATTGAAAATTATTAGTAAGAGGAAGAGTCTCATCACGCGCAGTATTATCATCAGAATGATAACAATTGTGTGATACCACAACCTATTCCAGGATTTTGTTGTTCACTTGTCACGTTTTATTTTTGGGCGTTTTTGTTAACCTTTATAATTACATGAAGAACGTTTCTGACGGAAAAGAAGAATATCATGCGATTAAAAGTTAATCGGTTGATTAAAAATAAGATAATTTTAGTTACGCAGAGTTTTAGCCAATGCTTTCGTAAGATGTTGAAGTTCCGTATGAACTTCCTAGCATTTTCTTTGGCACGGCAGAGGTGGGCGGTTGTTGTTGGTAGGATTTGGCGAGTTCTGCAGATGGCAAGAGTAAAGGATCAGATTCCTGAAAGGCAGCAGAAGAATGTCGACTACGGTGGTGACTCATCTTACGTCCAATCAGAATGTAAAATACAGTCACGAGTGCCTGTTTACATACTTTTTATACTGAAAATTCCATTACGACATAAAGTATGTTAATTCAAGTAGTAGTTACTTACAAGCAAGGCTTGTAATCCTAATGGAAACAGACAGGCCCAACGAAATCCAAAGTTATCGAAGATGACACCTAGGCAGTACATTTAAAAGATTTTATATCAGTTAATTGTTTATCTTGTATCACTATTCAATAATTACTTACCTGAAATCGAGAGACCAATAAAAGAACCAAAAGTGAAAATAGAAGCATAGAGACCGCTCGACATCCCAAACGTTGCCTCATTATCCGGAAATCCAAATTCTCTAAAGACAAACCAATAATATTAACAGATACTTAACGTTTGTCACATGGTTAAGAACAACGAATTAAAACTTTAATCAAGAATCCTTACACGGTGTCTNTTAATTGTTTATCTTGTATCACTATTCAATAATTACTTACCTGAAATCGAGAGACCAATAAAAGAACCAAAAGTAAAAATAGAAGCATAGAGACCGCTCGACATCCCAAACGTTGCCTCATTATCCGGAAATCCAAATTCTCTAAAGACAAACCAATAATATTAATAGATACTTAACGTTTGTCACATGGTTAAGAACAACGAATTAAAACTTTAATCAAGAATCCTTACACGGTGTCTTTCATTATCACAATAAATCCAGATATAAGAATCCCACCAAGAGCAATCCCTGCTACAGCCAGTGACACACAAGTCCCTTCTAAACTCCTAGAAAAATACTTAACTTTACTCATCCCGCCAGTACAAAATGGTTATTAAAAAAAAACAAAAAAACTTACATATCAAAAGGAATAAATGCTGCAGGTCCAACAAATAAAAAAGCCGTAAATATGAGAAGCGTTGCAAATGTTAAAATATATTTGGGTTCAGAAATTCGATTGATGAGTACATTCCAAACAGGAGCAGAGAGTGAGTAGAGACCGTGGTTCAAAATAAAAATGGCACCAATAGCAGGTGGGCTGAGCATAAACTGTGGATAAAAAAAAACGCAATCAATACATTCCCATTGTATTTCAATATTTACAGTTAAAAGATTTTACCTGAGACAAATGAGCATATAGTGTAGAATTAATGAATCCAAGACTAATGGTTGAGGTTAGGATACTAAAACCTGCAAGTGCAACTGATGGTATTTGAAGTAAGGAGAGAAAAGCAGGTTTCTGGAGTTGATCACTGGATCGGTTATCTTCCATTAACTTTGGTAGTATCGTAAGTGAAAGAATACCAGAAGCAATCAACAAAACACCAAAGAGTAGAAACGGAAGCATGAACCCATTCGCCTAAAAATTTAATTAATTGATTAAATTTTTAACAGGTAAAATCAAAAGAATAAAATTTAGTTAGATTTTATGTTCCTTCACAAACAGAAACAAAAATGAATGAAGTGAAAAAAAAGGACTAAGAAATTTTTTGTAAATCCCGCTTATCGAAAAATCAACCAATGAAAAGACTCGAATGAGATTTTATTAATGAAAAACTGTNTCTATGTTCCTTTACAAACAAAAATGAATGAAGTGAAAAAAAAGGACTAAGAAATTTTTTGAATTTTTGTAAATCCCGCTTATCGAAAAATCAACCAATGAAAAGACTCGAATGAGATTTTATTAATGAAAAACTGTAAATGAATATTCCAAAGATAATGCGCAGACGCAAGTATGAGTGATGAATACCCTAAAGGTAATGCGCATGCGCGACCATTACCTACCGTTACTATTTTGTGCTCATTGTTCTTTAGTAAAAATACTACGTATGACGTCATAGGGAGTTGTAAACTTTTTTCTTTTGAAAAATTTGGAAGAGTCTATTTATAAATTCCCAAGGTCTTCCTCCCCTTAATTATTGCAATTAGTAATAATTTAAGCTAAATTACTAAGTTTACAAATTTCTTACAATCTCAAGTAATCCCGCTAATGGAGGACCAACAATGAACCTAAAGGTAAGAAAATTTATGAAAAAATTTCTTCTTAAAAATTTTTTAATTCAAAAAATTTACCCAATTCCAAGGAATGCTTCCAACGAAGTCTGAAAACAATATGTTTAGTATAAGTCAAACATTTTTAAAATAATTTTACTTGGAATTTCAATAAAAAATATGCTAAGAGAATTCAAAAATAAAATTATTCAAATCCAGCTAAACAGATCCGAATATTTAATAATCTTAACATGAATATGTAATATTATTTATGAAAATCTGATTGGCCTAATTTGAATTTTTTAATTTTTTTAATCCATTCTTATTGAAAGACCCGGTACATTTAAATTAATTATGTACGTGTACGTACAAATGTATTTGCCACGGTGTCAGGAAATTCAAGGGTGACTATAGCATAAGCTGCAGTTAGAATTGCTGCATCCCCGATACCTTCACAAATACGTAATATGAATGAGCACAAAAGAAAAAGTGACTGTTCATCAATATGATCCAAAAAACTGTTTAAAAAAGAATCAACTAATTAAATGATCATCCTTTGCTAATTAAATAAAATTAAAAAAAAAAAGAAAAGAAAAGAAAAGAATTTTTTTTTACCTGAAGAGTATTGCTGATATACCAGTTGTAAAAATTCCAAAATTGAACATTATTTTCATATCAATTTTCCGTAACTAGATTAAATGGANTTAAAAAAAAAAGAAAAGAAAAGAAAAGAATTTTTTTTTTTACCTGAAGAGTATGGCTGATATACCAGTTGTAAAAATTCCAAAATTGAACATTATTTTCATATCAATTTTCCGTAACTAGATTAAATGGATTGGGTTCTGATAATTATTTTCCAAAATTCGAATCATTTTTTTAAAATTTTCATAAAAATTTTTTTTTCAAATTACCAAATTGTAAAATACAGGTGACATGAGGAAAATTGTTAGTTCAAATGATCCAAAAAGTATTCCATATTGTGTCGCTGTTACACCTTTTGCTATCGCTGTTCCTGGATAAATTGGAGCTTGTATTGAAATAAGTACAGCCGAACAAAAATCAACAACAGCTATTACAATTAGTATTAACCATTGTCTTCTATTATAACCCATTAATTTTGGACCAAGTACAAATGAAACAGATTTTCGACGTTTACTTGAAGTTGTTTGAGCAAGAAGAGAATCATCCGAATCACTACTATCATCCATACCACCCCAATAGCCTTTTTTTGGAACACCACCTAAACCAATTGAAATTTTTCGAGCTCGATCATCACCACGAATTCCTGATAATCGTCGAGGTCTTCCACCTCCAACACTAACAGAACCAAATTCAGATTTTGGATATGATACTGACTGTCCACGGTCTAATTCACCATCAGTAAATGTTGGAGTTGTAGTAAGGAATTGTGGATTTTCTCCACCTTGTGGTTCAAACTCAACTGTACTGGTCTTCCGATTTGGTAATTCTAAAACCACTGGAATTTGTTGAGGTGACTTTGACGCATTGTTGATTGGTGGGGATTGAGATGACATTGTAGATTCTATAGGTTTGGCTTGAGTCACTTCTACATCAGTTTCTTGTGAGACGACTTCCGGTTCTGATGATTCCAGTCCTACGGATTCCGGTTCTACAGATTCTTCTACCAATGGTTCTTCAATCGGTTCAGATTTTATCAACAATGGTTCTACTTCAGTAGGTTCAGATGCTAACAATGATTCTTCACTTAATTTTCCTTCTTCTGAAGGTACTACTTCAAGAGTCTCTGTCTCTTTTTCAACTGTTGCGGCACTCTGGACAGCAGCAGGTACTGTGAAAATATGATAATTTATAATAATCCTTTAAGACTTATGATCTTCCAACTCAAAATGGTTACCTTCAGCTGCAGTTGCTTGAGATACAACTTCCGCTGAGGTTGAAGGCACCGCTTCCTCTGAAGTTGTAAGTACTGCTGAATTTTTGGGTACTTCGGAAGAAGTATTTTTCTCACCTCTCCCACGACCTCTGTATGCTTTCTTACCTTTTTTCAACTGATCTGCTTTACTTTTTTTATCCATTGTCCTGTGTTTTTTAAGTAGTTGACTTAAAAACAATTAAAATGTCACCAGTGTCAGATTAACTCTGATTAAAAGAAGGATTGGAGATTATTGTTCTCTTAATCCTTAGAAACAATAAAAAGTTTGCAATGCAATCAACACAAAATTTTATTTAATATACTTTGCCAGAGTATAAAGCTGATTCGTTAATTTTGCATTGACAAATTGTATTTTGTATCTTACTATTTTGACCTTAAATTATTATTCCATGTAGTCAGAAGCAAGGTCAGAAGACAGGTTGGGCTTGGTAGATAAGGTTCCGTAAGAAGTTTGATACAAAAACAGTATATAACAATATATTAGTTTGTTGGTAGTCAGGTAACAATAGACAAATGAGAAGAAGATGATCTACTAAAAACCATGGTGTCCTTCAACAATCCAAAAAGCTGGTTTTCCGGAACAGAATTGATCATTTGGTCTTTTTTTGTGTAAGTGTGTGTATCTAAGTTCAAATTCTAAGTTCAAAACTTAAAATTTTAGAACAAACGCTCTCAATTTTGGATTTTTAGCCAAATGACTGGAATTACACAGAAAAAAATAAATCCAATCAGTTCTAAAAGAGTACTTTGGAAAAAATGGTGACCTTGGACTCTATTCATGCAAAATATGCTATCTGACTAGAGAAAATGATTGGAGTATTAATCTGGATAACAAACATATTTAGTTAATAGGTACAAAATTTTTTGATTCTTTGGATAAAAGTGGTCTTCGCTCATCTTCGAGAAGGTCATCATCGACAAGTCGTGGGGCTATGAGTTGTCTTGTGTTTCTCGTGGTCCTACCTTCTCGTGCCAAAAACACAACAATTGAAATAACCTATAACAAAAAAACAACATTATAATCTGAATCTGATTAGTCAAAAAATTTTAACCCTTTAAAATATAATTATTAAGAATATAGAATTTTTTGATTACGAGAATTGTTTGCATAGAAATTAGAACCAGAGACTCGTAACGAAAACCAAGGAAATCATATAAAACGCCTGCTAAACTTGGTCCTAGAAACAAAAAATTAAAGAATGTTGAAAATAATCGTAAAATCGTGTAATCACAATATATACTAATTGTGTAATTATGTAATTATGTAATCATAATTTTTACCAATGAATGATCCCAAGGCAACTGCTGATCTCCAAATCCCGCTTACCATTGCATGTGTAGAGAGATTGTCTGGAAATTTATTTTGTCTATAAAAGAAAATTAAAATACATTAATCCCATTGTCTCTGAGAAAAATTAATCCCATTGTTTCTAAGAACTTTAATTATTAATACCCTAAAAATTCCCCAAAATATTTTCCAACTTACTTAGCAGCTTTGAGTGACAATATAAAACTACTGACGAAAATACTCCCTAAACCTAATCCAAAAACTACTAAACTTGATGCAGTTAGCCAAAAGATACTAGAAAGAAAGAAAAAAAAATTTTTTTAAGTAATCAAGTAATTGAAATGATCAAGTAATCATAACTTACGANATTTTTTTAAGTAATCAAGTAATTGAAATGATCAAGTAATCATAACTTACGAATCAAAGGGTAAGAAAGGGGCTGGGCCAATGAAAATCCAAGCAATTAAAATAAATATTCNTCCCTAAACCTAATCCAAAAACTACTAAACTTGATGCAGTTAGCCAAAAGATACTAGAAAGAAAGAAAAAAAAAATTTTTTTAAGTAATCAAGTAATTGAAATGATCAAGTGATCATAACTTACGAATCAAAGGGTAAGAAAGGGGCTGGGCCAATGAAAATCCAAGCAATTAAAATAAATATTCNAATCATAACTTACGAATCAAAGGGTAAGAAAGGGGCTGGGCCAATGAAAATCCAAGCAATTAAAATAAATATTCCACCAGCTAAGGTAATATATTTTGGTTGAGAGATTCTATCACAGAGCATACCCCTATTTCAAATTTTTAATAATTTAAATTCAATTAATAATTTCAAAGGGTTAAAATTATAAATTTTGAATACTAAATACTAAATTAGAACTTACCATATAGGTGCCGTGGCGGCATAGACACCACCATACAAAAGGTACATGAGACCCAAAACCATTGGACTCAAATTGAATTGTCGTAAGTGTGGTTCGAGAAGCTGGAGATTAAGAATCAATAATTAATTAATTACTATTAATTGATTAAGATAAAAATTAAATGAGTTAATTAATTATTCAAACTTACAGCTGCTAAAAACCCAATAGACATGGAACAAGTGATGACAGCAAAAATATATAAAATAATAGCAGGTATTTTGAGTAGTGAAATCAATCCAGCTTTTGTGTGGGTGTCACTGATATCAAAATCAAAATGATGGATTCTATGTGAAAAATCATGTTTCCAAAGTGCAGCCATGGAGAATGGTACGGATAGCAAAAGTAGTCCACCCATTATGATAAACGGAAGAGGAAATCCGAATTGTCCATCACCAACCTATCAGAGGAGTCAACAAAAAAAAATTCTAAGATAGGATTTCNGAAGAGGAAATCCGAATTGTCCATCACCAACCTATCAGAGGAGTCAACAAAAAAAAATTCTAAGATAGGATTTCATTACTTAAAATTAATTAAAATTTACCTCATACAAGGCTGCTCCTATTGTTGGCCCAATACCTGTATAAAAAATAAAATAGACTAATTATTATACTTATTATTTACATAATGGTATAATTATTTTTTTTTACAGAATCCAACACCAAAGAAAGTTTCAATTGCGGCAAAAGTTGTGGCAATTGCATNGAAGAGGAAATCCGAATTGTCCATCACCAACCTATCAGAGGAGTCAACAAAAAAAAATTCTAAGATAGGATTTCGATTTCATTACTTAAAATTAATTAAAATTTACCTCATACAAGGCTGCTCCTATTGTTGGCCCAATACCTGTATAAAAAATAGAATAGACTAATTATTATACTTATTATTTACATAATGCTATAATTATTTTTTTTTACAGAATCCAACACCAAAGAAAGTTTCAATTGCGGCAAAAGTTGTGGCAATTGCATNCTATAATTATTTTTTTTTACAGAATCCAACACCAAAGAAAGTTTCAATTGCGGCAAAAGTTGTGGCAATTGCATCAGAAAACTCAACAGTGACAATGGTCACACTAGATGTAATAATTGCTGCTCCGCCCAGTGCTTGTGGGATACGAATTAAGAAACTGGCAACAATGAACGTTGTGGCACCGTTGAGAAAATGAAGAAATCTGAAAAAATTAATAACAATGGTTGTAACCTTAATCAGTAAGGTAAGGTTGTTTCAAATTCAAGTCTCTCAAGAAGGAGGAGTCAAATTTTCCATACTGATGATTACGAATCAAAAAGCGGGAAATTTTAAAGAAGCCAATCATGGGATGAGTTGCTCCTCCTTCTATGGGGAAAGGCTTTGGAAGTTAACCTCCCTATTTCTTACCCAAAAGCCACAGTCATAAGTCCACTGAGTATGACACCAAAATGAAAAACTCTAGTTGGACCTAGGTAATCCATCTTTAGAAAATTCATTAAAAAAAAATTTTTTTTTTTTTTTTTTTTTTTGATTAATTAAATTCAGAAAATTTAACTTAATTTTGATTAAATGATTACATAAGCTCCGAATAATGGAGAAGCGAAGAAATTAACAAGTTCGTAGATCCCAATGACGAAGCCATAGGCTGTGGCTTTTGAGCCTTTCGATTCGGCCTAAAAAATAAAATTTTGATTCAAATTATTACCAAAATCAATCTAAATATGGGCTACAAATTAAAAACTAAAAATAAAGAAAAAAAAAATTTTTTTTCAAAATTTTTCAAATTTTCTTACTTCTTTTGGATAAAATGGAGCAGGTATAGAGTAAATTAATCCNATTTTTTTTCAAAATTTTTCAAATTTTCTTACTTCTTTTGGATAAAATGGAGCAGGTATAGAGTAAATTAATCCCGCAATTAGATTCACAAGGGCAAGAATCACAAACATCTTCCATTGTTTCGATGTAAAGCCCCAAACCGTCCTTTCGTCCATTGTTAATTAATTAATTAATTAATCAAGCAGATCTGCTAGATAAAATTTACAAGATTTCAAGTTGTTAGATATATTTTTATCAGCAGGTTTGGTTTGCTCCAGTGCACACCTTCATTACAAAAAAAAATCTAATTAACACATTAAGAACACTACTAGTCAGTAGCAACAATGTTTCCACCACGTGCTTTAACCCTCTCACGTGGATTCATCAACTTATTACCTCTTTTTTTCTCTCGCAATCTATTGTTTTCACTCCAAAATTCAAATTTTGCTTAAAAAATAATCCACAATCTAAAACCAGTTTTGGACTTTTTGATGATTACTATCAAAAATTGTAACAGTGACCACAGTAGTCTATTACTAAACAAGAAGGATAAGAAAAAAANTTTGATGATTACTATCAAAAATTGTAACAGTGACCACAGTAGTCTATTACTAAACAAGAAGGATAAGAAAAAAAATAATAATTGAACTTGAGACTAGAAGGACTGGGGTGTAATGATGTATATTTCTTGTCAAATCCTGTAGTCTCTTGTCTTGTCCTTGAAAATGTCAAAGTTCAAGGGATAGCAGGNTTTGATGATTACTATCAAAAATTGTAACAGTGACCACAGTAGTCTATTACTAAACAAGAAGGATAAGAAAAAAATAATAATTGAACTTGAGACTAGAAGGACTGGGGTGTAATAATGTATATTTCTTGTCAAATCCTGTAGTCTCTTGTCTTGTCCTTGAAAATGTCAAAGTTCAAGGGATAGCAGGNAATGTATATTTCTTGTCAAATCCTGTAGTCTCTTGTCTTGTCCTTGAAAATGTCAAAGTTCAAGGGATAGCAGGGGTTAGTAGGTCAAGATGATTTTGATCTTATTAATTTGATGGTTAAAAAATGATGAATTATGAGACTTATCTGTATGAGACTCTTGTCTCTTCAACTATAAAACTTAAACTAAACTGTACTTACAAAATAAGTTGTATAATTTTTTGCTTATTGAAAAAGACAATGTTTACGACTATGATGAGTCAGTGAATTTTGGACTCCACTTTAGGAAATCATGAGTCAATTCTTAGTAAAAATTATTTTTATTTTTAGGATTTGACCAAGTGTAAGTAATAATAACAAAAACGGAAGGACTCTAGACTCTAGAGTCCATGTTTCTTCAAACCGGATGTTATAACTGATTCTAAAAGAACTACCTTTTAACAGAAAAAAAAAACATAGTTAGTAATTAAATTAAGTTTAGGAAGCAATTAATGTCCAAGTATCTTTAGATTTTAGTTAAATTAAAGTCGAGGCCACTNAATTAAATTAAGTTTAGGAAGCAATTAATGTCCAAGTATCTTTAGATTTTAGTTAAATTAAAGTCGAGGCCACTTGGATATAGGATTCACCATCATGTAGTATCATTCACCAAAGTTCAGCAAAAGGGAAATTTTCCGTTCTATCCGGCTCATACACAGAGATTATTTTGAAGGAAAAAAAATTTTACAAACATTTATAGTTTTACGTACTGGAATTTCTGTCAGGACCTGATTAAAATTGCACTTTAGGACATTAAACTTGATGTCCTTCCAAACCTTTTTAATTGGGTTTAGGTATCTAATTGAATCTTGAAGTAATGAATAAGTATAAATAAATAATTGTAATTTTTTGATAGGATACTTTTACGTTAAATTGACGTACACTCTGTTGACTATTTTTACAATTAGTATTTCTTTATGTTTTTAGATTTATCTGGTGTAACATTTTTACTCTTTAATATAACCAATTTTCGTCGAACATGTCACTAAAACAGTGTTCGCCCTTAGCAGTATATAGCAAATTTAGCATAGCGCTATTTACTGCTATTTAGCGCTATGGACCGATGCTGCTAAATAGCAATCTGCTAAATTAAAATTTTTTAAACATTTTTTAAACATTTGGCACGGAAGATGATTTAAAAAAAAAAGTTAATCAAGTGTCGAGGGACTTGTTTTTTTGCTTACGATGTAAGTAACTAATTCATTGCCCGTTCATGGAAGTTAGAGAAGAAGGTATAGAGGGTGGGGGTAGGAGTGTGGGGTATCCCCTGTCAGTTGTTATTGGTCACCTCTGTATAGTAAAGAAATTGAAACCTTTAAAAATTTAAAATATAGTAAAGCCAATTCAGGTAATTAAACTGATTAATGGCAATTGTGGGACATAAAAATTTCAAAAAACTTTGTAATTAGTACTATTTAGCACTAATTCGCACTATTTCGCGCTATTTTTGCTAAAACTGCTATTTAGCGCTAAGCAAGTTGAATTTAGCGCTAACGGGCGAACCCTGCACTAAAATAATATTCATTGAATTTTTTCTTCATTTTCTTCTTTTTGAATTTGCATCAATTCATGCTAAGAAGTAAGAACCAAGAATGAGAAGATGGTGAGGTGGGAAGATTCTTTTGCTAATTTCAAATACCTTAATTATACTCTAATATTTGTATCCGAGATTAGTTAATTTTAATTTGTAATACATTGTTAAATTATTATAAGTGTTTTTTTTTTACCAAAATTGGAGCAAACTCCATTAATTGACGCAGGTTCGCTAAATTTGTCATAAATTTTATGNGTTTTTTTTTTACCAAAATTGGAGCAAACTCCATTAATTGACGCAGGTTCGCTAAATTTGTCATAAATTTTATGCATGGAATGAGTATTCAACAGTGAAAAAATTGCTCAACTGCAGCATTTCCCACAAATAAAGCACGAGACTTTCCGGAAATGTCTTACTAAAAAGTAGGGCTTCAAGTACAAGAGCATCTTTAAGAAAACGATATAGTTAGAGCGTACTGACATTACGTAGGTCGGTAGCGATATGAGAACAGGATAAGATGAGACGGACGTCCAAAAAGAAATGGAGTCAAAGTAAACAAACTAACTATTTAAAATTCTAATAAACTAGTTATTCAACGCAAGGATTTGATTTGATTACAGATTTTAGCCAAATAAAATTAAAACATGTTACGGCACTGATGGTCAAATCACCTCCCCTGAATCTCATTCTTGATTCTTACATATAATAATCAACCTATTCAAATCATGTGGAATAATTTTATGTATTTCCTTCAAAATAATTTTTCTGAGTCGGATAGAAGAGAGAACGTTCTTTTTGCCGAATTTTGGTGATGGCTATTACTTGATGGTGCATCCTATCTCCGAGTGTCACGACTTTAATCAGGATTCAATTGCGCAGTAATCAGAACTATTACCATTTAGATAAATTTTGGCGTCGATTTGTCGGCTTCTTTTTTCAGAATTGAAACAAGTTTTGGGTCAAATCTCAAATGTCATTGGGTTAAATTTTTAATTTCCTATGACCCATGACAAGGGTACGTGGTGGGGTTGGAATATCTTGAGCATAAAATCCTCATCTTAACTCTGAAGCAACAAAGCTACACACGTGTCTTCGATTATTTATGAATGAAAGCCTTATTTTCAGTCTCGAGAACCATTGATAATTACAGAGTAAAGATAGTTCTCAAGAGTACTTACTATTAATTTTTAGTGATACTAAATACACAAGTCTGCCTTGTTTGTGACAAAAGCAAAACAAAAAAAAGTAATATTACTTACTATGTAATTCGAAAATAAATAATTAGTTTATAACACTTTATTTTTAGGTGTCTTAACTGATTGATTTTGTTTCTGATGGTGGTAGTTGCGTTGAATCCGAGTAAAGCATAACGACTGCTACTACTAGTGACTGAAATTATGAAAATATAGGCATTAATAGGAAAAATATTAGGTGTTTATATAAAATTATGTTGGAGTAAGTAATTTAAACTTACGACTAATAAAAAAATGACGATAATAGATACTGTTGCAATTTGAAATCCAAAATTTTGGAGTAATATCCCACCAAGAATTGGACCAATGAAAGCTCCTAGAGATATACCTTGCATCCATAATGCAGCGACAAGGGCACTTGTCTTACTCGATTCAGGAAATCCATTTGTCCTGCAAGTAAAATATACCTTATGTTTTATCAATTTCAATTAATCAATTAATTTTTATTTATTCAAATTAGTTTTTTTCTAATGAGTCATTACTTGGCTTCTTTTAGAATGAGTGTGTAGATTGAAACATAAAGACCACCAAGACCTAATCCAAAAACTGCCAAACTTGTTGCAGTAAGGGCTAATGATGGTTTTATTGGGATGTAAATTGTAGGACCAATGAAAATAAATGACGTTAGAACCAATAGACTTCCAACTAAAGTGATCACTTCCGGTCGTCTTAGTCTATCACAGAGTATTCCCCTGAAAAAAAAAATTTTTAATGAAAATGGCGGGTCTATTCTTATAGCAACTGACCGGTAGTTATAATGGGTTCTATGAAAATACGGCGCATAAAAATACGGTGTGGAATTTACGGTGCCGAAGATACAGCGCCGAAATTACGGCACCGAAATTACGACGACTTGAAAATACGGCGAATGCAAAATTCGGCACCTGGAAAATACGGCACATGAAACATGGATCATACAGATCTCGAGCTAACATGAAAAACACACAAAATCAGTATGTTATTGCATTCCTCACTAACTATGTCGCGAGGGTTATGGCGTCCCGGGTCCTTCGGACCCGGTCCGCAGGGGGAAGATAACATACTCGTTGCTTGCGCAATCACAAAAAACATTATGCTAAAACGTTTCTGCTACGTCTTTGAATGATACAACATCAACTCTACCGGTAGATAGGGAAGGAAAAAGTTCTCAGCTTTTTGACATTTCAAAAATTTGTTACTTTTTTTTTATACATTTCCGGTCAAATATTTTGCATATTCATGATCAGCGACCTCATATTAGTCTAAAAAAATTTATTTATTTTTTCGTCCAAATCGGAGTATGTGCTGCAAAGTAAAAATTTTACCTGTATTTTCTAGCCGCCGTATTTTCTAAGCGCCGTATTTTCCAGGCGCTTTGTTTTCTAGGCGTCGTATTTTGCATGCGCCGTATTTTCCAGGCGCCGTAATTTTGACACCTTATTTTCCGCACCGTAATTTCGTGCGCCGTATCTTCGTGCGGCGTGTCTTCGTGCGCCGTATCTTCGTGGAACGGTTATAATATTATAATGTTATAATTAAAAATTTACCAAATGAAACCAGTAGAAGCATATACCCCTCCATAGGTCAAAAATAAAACACCTGTAGTAAATGGTGTGAGACCAAATTGTCTCACATGAAGTTCCAATGTACCTGAAAAATTGTCAATATAATTCCTTAATTATAATTAATTACTATTGATTACTTACTTGTTTAAGAATTAATTTGAGTACTAAAAGACAACTTTGTAAAGTACCTGTGAGAAATCCTACACAAATTGAAGCACACATTCCGACTACTGAGTACAAAGCGGCCTTGTGAATTTTTAGTAATCCAAAAAATCCAAAATTAGGTGACTCTGACTCATCAATATCTTCTTGAGTGATGCCTATAGTACTTTCGGAAATTCGATATTTCTTATTTTTTTTCGAAATGTTGTTTTGTTGATAGATAGGGTCTCTGGGAAGGAGTCTGTAGGTAGCCATACTCACTAGAAGCATCAGAATGCCTACGGCTAAAAAAGGCGTAGTAAAGCCAAAGTCTGGGCTGCCCAACTAAAATCAAAAAAAAAATAAAACTTTTTTGAAATGATACTAGGATTAATGAAGTTAAAACTGGTCATATTTAATGGCCATCAGTTTGGACTGTGGCCATTTTGAATTTGGCATATCTTTATGTGATTGCCAATTATCAATATAGTCATTTTTAAATGAAAGCAAAAATGATAGGTAGACAAAAAAAAAAGTGAGAAATGGCATCATCTACTCATCTTACGTACTTCAAACAGAATTCCACCAATTGGTGGGCCTGCTGCCATTCCTATAGCAAAAGTAGACTCAATAATTCCCTAAAAATTAAAAAAAAAAAAAAAAAAAAAACATTATAAAATATTATAACATATAATAAGAATTAATATGATAAAAGACAGAATTAACTTACAAAAACCGTTGCGACAGACCCTGGATATAATCTATTGGTGAGAGTATATGTTGCTAAAAAAACCCCTGAGGATCCAGCAGCTTCCAAAATTCGTAGAACCAAAGAAAGAGCAATGAATACATATCGCCCATCCAATTTATCCAGAAAGCTATTCTCAAATAATTAATAAGAATAATTAATTAATAATACTACAGTTTCAAAAAGGTAACTTGATTATTAATTAATTACTAATAGTTAATTAAGTTGTAGAAAGTAGGTGTGAAAGAAAAAAAAAATTTTTTTACCCAAAAGCAATAGTACTGATAGCAGATGTAACAAATCCTAAGTGAAAACATCGAAAGGCTCCAATTTTTGGTAACTATAAATTTCCAATTTATTAAGCTTAATAAATTATTAATTATTGAAATTATTAAGATTAATTCAAGTTAATAGAATAAAATTAATTAGTAATTGACTTACCTGTGTAGAAATAAGAGGACATAAAATAAAAACCATGATTTCATACATTCCCAATACAATCCCACTTTCAAAGGGTGTAGCATTTTTTCGTTCTGCTTCGGCAGGGTAGAAAGGTGCCTTGTAAAAACCAAAAAAAACTACATATTATTATAACAAAATATTAGTTTTTAACAAAAAAAAATATAATTTTTAAGACTCAAAACCTACCTGTAGTGACCAAAGGATTGTTGATAGGAATTTACTCAAAATCAGTAATACCAACACAATCCATTGTTGTTTTGTGAAAGTTGTCATCATTTAGGTTCCTAAGCTTTTACAGTCTTCTTAACTCAACTTGACACTGAACTTAACCTTAAGGAAATGTTTCTTGTTTTTCTTTGATTTTTCAAATAAAACAGGTATGATTGTTGTAATTAAAAAATATTTTTTTTTAATTACAAAGTCTTCTTATTACTCTACTCTCACTGTCTTCAGTATATCTTTTTACCACTTTGACAAAGCTTCTTTACTATGTATACAAGTATCAATAATTTTAAATTTTAGTGACAAAAAAAAAGACAATATACAAAAACGATAAATCTTAGACCTTGATTTTTTTCCAATGGTTTATGGTTAAAATATCCTTATTTTTAATTTTTTTTTTTTTTNATAAATCTTAGACCTTGATTTTTTTCCAATGGTTTATGGTTAAAATATCCTTATTTTTAATTTTTTTTTTTTTTTGTAACAATGCTTTCTGGTTGGTTGTTGGTTTGTTACTATCAGAATCAAGTTTAGAATTANATTTTTTTTTTTTTTGTAACAATGCTTTCTGGTTGGTTGTTGGTTTGTTACTATCAGAATCAAGTTTAGAATTAAACCCTTTAAGGATAATATCCTTTTGTCACCTCAACTCATGAAAAGTTGCGTGTGATTTACCGTGGGAAGGTAACTAATCAAGTGGAGGTATCAAGGAGATGTTAGGATTCGTTGAATAAATTGATTCTTCCTTCTGATTGGTCCATTCTCGCATTGAGGTTAGCTCTGGACTCACCTGGAGAAATCCTATATAAAATCCTTTTGTGATAATTAAATGATAATTCAATTGTTTAAAATGACTCATCCAACATTTTCATAGGTAGGATGTATGAAAAAAAAAANTATCAAGGAGATGTTAGGATTCGTTGAATAAATTGATTCTTCCTTCTGATTGGTCCATTCTCGCATTGAGGTTAGCTCTGGACTCACCTGGAGAAATCCTATATAAAATCCTTTTGTGATAATTAAATGATAATTCAATTGTTTAAAATGACTCATCCAACATTTTCATAGGTAGGATGTATGAAAAAAAAAAAGAATTATATAAGGTTAGTTTAAGTATCAACTTAATTGTTGTATATGGGTTCATTAAATTAGGAAAGGGTTATTTTCTAAGAATCTATCTGTCTGGTGAATCCCTACGAAATCGACAACANTAATTAAATGATAATTCAATTGTTTAAAATGACTCATCCAACATTTTCATAGGTAGGATGTATGAAAAAAAAAAGAATTATATAAGGTTAGTTTAAGTATCAACTTAATTGTTGTATATTGGTTCATTAAATTAGGAAAGGGTTATTTTCTAAGAATCTATCTGTCTGGTGAATCCCTACGAAATCGACAACAATAGACAAAATAAAAGTACACGATCATGAAATAAATTTTTTTTTTTTTTTTTTTGCAGCGATTGTTTGTATCTACTTAAGCTTATTATAACATAAAATAAGAATCATTTTCAAACCGGTTTACTAACTTTGGCTGAAAGTAGACAAATGAAAATTCCCTACCTGAGGACATTGTTGTTAGTAGTCTACATTAAAAATCTTGTGTCAACCAGTTCAAACTGCATGAAAAAGTAAAAAAAAATACAAATTTAAATGTAATTTTCTTTGTTTGTAATGAAAAATTTGACAACAATGAAATCCCAAATTATGTAAGTTAGAATGACAACAAGTTGAACAGCTTGAATAAACGGTTGTTGGAGGAGCCTCTTGTGTGGAGTTGTTACTAACAATGGACAAGGTCTAGTTTGAGTTTTTATTCTAATTAAATTACAAAATTATACAATAGTAAATGCAAGCGTAATTAAATAATATTTTGTTATTAATGAGAACGATTGTGTTGACCTATGGCGAAAAGTTATTATTACTTTACAAACAGTAGTAGAGTGGGGGTGGGGGTTTATTATTACAGTCTATGAATGATCTCATCATCATCATCATCTAAAACATTGTTGACCTTTGCTATTGTTGGTTTAGATTGAACACTTTTCTTATTTTCATTACTATCAATTGGAGCTGGAGTAAATTCACTATAAAATTTTGCTTGTTTTAATGCAGCTACTCCACTTCCATCATGAATTTCAAGTTCAGAGTCTTTGTTAATTTCAGTTGGAACATTCCGATTTGATTTTATAATAAATATTATGCAAATACCCATCTATTTTAAACAAAAGAGTTATCAAAATCACGATTGTTCAGCTTAATTGTTGAGCTAACTAGTTTTAAGTTTGAATATTATACAACTCACCACTAAACATTGAAGAGCCATTACGAATAACGAAGCTAAGCGATAATTGGACAATTCTGTTAATAATCCCGCTGCACTTGGTCCCACGCAGTTACCTAACGCAAACATGCTCATCCAAAGTCCACTCACGAGGCCATAAGTGCTGATATCGTCAGGAAATCCTGCTTCCCTGGAAGTTGCAAAAAAAAAAAAAAAAATTTTTTTAAGTTTTTTGTGAAATTTTTTTTTGATTTGGAATTTAAGCTCTACTAATTAATAAACTGGTAAAAACGTACATTGAATCTCTCATAGCTTGAGTGAAAGCTGCCACAAATGAACATGAGAGACCTAAACCTTGAATAAATAATCCTAAACACATGACCCAGAGGATTCTACGGAAAAAAAAATGTAGTTATAAAAGTTAATTAATCACATTAGTTGAGTAATTATGACAAGATTTAAAGGTATTACGTTTGAAAAGGAAAGAATGGTGCCGGACCGATGAGGGTATATCCACAAAAGACAAGAATTGCACCAATCAAAACCAATGCTTTTGGATTTGATGTTCTATCACAAATTTTTCCAATTATAGGAGCAGTAATAGCATAAGTCCCACCATTGATTGCAAAAATTGCAAATTTACTCATATACTCCAGATGAAACTGTAAGAAATGTATAATTAAAATCCGTTATTATTATATTATTATTCAACAGTTTGTTTGNGCATAAGTCCCACCATTGATTGCAAAAATTGCAAATTTACTCATATACTCCAGATGAAACTGTAAGAAATGTATATAATAATTAAAATCCGTTATTATTAAATTATTATTCAACAGTTTGTTTCTTAATTTAGTTACTCTCACCTGTCTAATATGTGGTTCTAAGGAAGGTGCGTTGAAACCCAGACTTACGGCAGTAGCAAAAATACTAAAAGCAGCGAGTGAGACAGATGGTATTTTAAGTAATTGAGTCATCCCTCTCTTCTCATCATCTGATTTCTTTTGAGGACGACGATGTGGTGGAAGTATTTCCGGTGTTGGCATGATGAAGTATGCCATGAAAGCTCCAATGAATAATATCCCACCGAGAGTGACATACGGAAGAAGGAATTGGAAATCTGTACTCACAAAACTACCGGCTTCATAGAGAAGACTTCCAAGCAAAGGTCCCAAAATTAAACTACAAAATTATAAAATTTTCAATTTACTAATCTTAGTTTTACGATTGAATTTTGAATTAAGTATACTGAATTTTTTTTTTTTTTTTTTTTTGAAAAAATTTTCAAAAACTTACCCCAGCCCACTGCACATCTCCATTGAGGCCTAAAATTAAAAAAAAAATGAGCGGTTGATTCAAAATGGCGGGAGTAGATTCGAGTAAACTTAAATTTAAATTGAGTTTAGTGAATTTGCTTACAAATACTGTGAAAATATCGTCAGGAAATTCGAGTGCAATTAATGTAAATGTAGCAGTCACGTGACCTGCTGTACCCATAGCTTCTATGATACGGATGATAAAGGAGAGTGTCACAAACCATACCCGAGTGTCCAAAAATGTAAGGAAACTAATAAAAAAAATACAAAATAAAAGTTAGCCATTTTGTTACAAAGGCTTAAAAATACAAAATAAAAGTTAGCCATTTTGTCCCGAAGGCTTAAAAATACAAAATAAAAGTTAGCCATTTTGTTCTAAAAGCGTAAAAGTACAAAATAAAAGCTAGTCATTTTGTTCCAAAGCCTTAAAAATACGAAATTTAAATTTTTGAATTTTCATATGAACTTTTTTTATGAACTTTATATGAAATTTTTATGAAATTTTTATGAAATTTTTAACTTACCCGAAAAGTATTGAACATGTACCCGTAACCAGAATACCAATATTGAAAACACGTTTGGGTCTCAAATCGTCCATCTAACCAATCAAATACACAAAGATTTTTGAATAATGAAATTTATGAAATTTATGAAATTTATGATTTCAAAATTTCTTTAAGTTAACTTACATATTTTCCAAAAATGNCGAAAAGTATTGAACATGTACCCGTAACCAGAATACCAATATTGAAAACACGTTTGGGTCTCAAATCGTCCATCTGACCAATCAAATACACAAAGATTTTTGAATAATGAAATTTATGATTTCAAAATTTCTTTAAGTTAACTTACATATTTTCCAAAAATGGGTGAAAGTACAAAAACCACAAATTCAAAAGAACCAAAAACAAATCCAACCTCAATTTTTGTTGCACCTTTTTTTTCAGCAATCTCTGGATAAAATGGTGCCTGAAGATTGACTAAAATTGCAGAGAAGACATTGACAAACGCAAAAACAAAAAGAATTATCCATTGTTTTCGTGTAAATCCAAAATATTTTGGTGTAATATTTAAAATTTCATCAATATCAAAAACATCATCATTATATGAATTTTTTTTTGAAAAAAGTAGTGAAGTACGTTTACTACTCGTTGGAATACTCATATCCCAGTAAGACTCATCACTTCTACTGTGTCTCTTCTCAGATGATGATGAGGTGGTGACTACTGAAGATGCCCTACTCTGTCTACTCACAATCACTGGAAAAGATGTATTAATTGGTGAGTCAGGATCTGTCATTGATTCTTTTCTAATTGGTACAAGTGTAATTCCTGGACTAATTTCTCTTGCTAAATTTCTTAATGACTCTAATGGATCACCATTAATTGAAAAATTTGGATCAGATCCACCACTACGAAGAGAATTACTAGAGTTACTACAACTGTCATCAATCATTTTCAAATCATGTGTTTTATGTTCTAATGAGCCTAAATTTTCCACTTTGTTTTTAGACTCATTATCCGTTTCACTAGATTCATAAGTCGGATTAGTAAAAGGAGGTAAGCGAGACTCATCTCCCGGACGTTTCTCTCTTCCCATTCTTTTCAATCTTCTACTAATTAACTCCGGATTAATTAACAACTCCTTTTGTACGGATTTTCAAACGAGAACAAAAACTGTCACAGATATGATGATGGTACACTTGAAACTTTGAGACTTGTGATGAAAATTGTTTCCTTAGCTTCTGTCTTGATTCACGAACAGTACTGCAGAAGTGTGTAAATTCTTTGTAAAAAAAAATTTAGCAATAATGCAAATTTTAGTTTAAAAACTTGACAGACTTCTTTACTTGGTTAGATTTAAACTTGTATTGGGAACACGATGACTCTGATCCATCTTTATAAAGTTATTCTGTCAAATAATGCCACTCACTCTGAGATCATCTAAACAAAAATCCTAAGAAATGATCCTCTGCACTCTTAGACCTCATTTCGCTAATTTAATCTCGTTTACAAGGAGAAGCTTTGCGAAAAAAAAATTTTTTTTTTACTCAAATCAGTTGAATAGAGATTTACAAGACGAGTTCGTTGGTAAAACTACTATGTCGCATTATCAATGATGTTCGAGTTGTTTTGATACATAAGACCGGTCTTTTCTTGGTCTTTGCTAAAATACGTTGCAAATAACTTTGTGCAAAAAAAAATTAGAAATCTATTCCCTTCTTGTACGTCATTTAATACAAAAATTTACATACTGATCTACAGGTATTATAACCCTTTCCTGGAATTTTAGATTGCCTCGTAAGTCAACTTTCGTAGAAACTATGACAATTTTTCAAGTTAACAAAACAATAGTTAATTAAATTAATATGTAAAAACAATAGCAAAAAAAGTTAACGTATGGTAAATTATGTATACAAAAAAGAACAACCTGAATTCCGATAATATTAGAGTGTTCGGGTACTTGTACTGATGGATTTCGTTACTATACAAATTACTTAGATCAAATTGAGTTATGTTTTTGTAAAAAAAATTTGTATGAATTCATAAATTCTCTGTTGTTCTTACACACTTTAATAGTAAAAACATAGTGAGAAAAAAATCAAAATGAANATTATGTATACAAAAAAGAACAACCTGAATTCCGATAATATTAGAGTGTTCGGGTACTTGTACTGATGGATTTCCTTACTATACAAATTACTTAGATCAAATTGAGTTATGTTTTTGTAAAAAAAATTTTGTACACATGAGAATTTGTGTGAATTCATAAATTCTCTGTTGTTCTTACACACTTTAATAGTAAAAACATAGTGAGAAAAAAATCAAAATGAATTGACTACATTTGGTTAATTGTAATCAGTTTATTTTAATTTGCGTCTCAGACGGTTTGTGTAAGGACGATGACCACTAGAGCTTCTTACGTTTCTGTAGAGTAAGTTAAGTCTAACCTATAACATTGGCAAAATCTAGACATAATTGGCGGTCACTGCCTTACTTCAACTGACCTAATTTCATAATTAATTATCTTGAATTAATGAGATAAAACTTATGGTTTACCCGAAAAACATGATGGTTTCATTTCACCATAAAAAATCTTACCACATGAGTTTAAAAAAAATTTTTTTCAATGTTGGAATTTCTAAGCTGAATCTTGTATCACGCATCGGCATCCCTACAAATTACTGAAAAGTCTAAGGCGATGATAAAATTTTTTTTTTTTTTTTTTTTTTTTTTTTTGAGGCTTGGAAAAATTGAAGAAAGTGGGTACAAAAAAAATTGAGAGTTTTTACATTACAAATTACACTAATTCCGTTCCAAATTACAAATCTCACCGCTTTGTAATTTGAAAATGAATTACGCAAATGAAAGTGAATTTGCAAATTTTTTCATTTCATTTATGTTTTCTCTTTTTCCTTTATAATTTCAATAAAATAATAAACAATATAATTAAAGAAAAAAAAGCTTGCAACTTAAATTGTATCAGTTCTTTATTTAAAGCAAAATTTCCACCTTGACCTTTTAATTTTTCAAAATGACACTAATTTTTATTTAAATTTAATCTAACTGTGTAAAGATAAAANAAAGCTTGCAACTTAAATTGTTTCAGTTCTTTATTTAAAGCAAAAATTTCCACCTTGACCTTTTAATTTTTCAAAATGACACTAATTTTTATTTAAATTTAATCTAACTGTGTAAANAGCTTGCAACTTAAATTGTATCAGTTCTTTATTTAAAGCAAAATTTCCACCTTGACCTTTTAATTTTTCAAAATGACACTAATTTTTATTTAAATTTAATCTAACTGTGTAAAGATAAAAACAATAGAGACGAAGAACGAAATGAATGAGTCGGAAGTTTTTTTGCCAGAATTCAAAAATAAAAAAAAGAATATTTTTTTCTTTAATCAAAATTTTAATGTGAAAATTCTTTTTTTTTAGATAGATTTATTATTATTTTTTATCATTAAGGGGAAGAAGTGAAGGACAAGTGGAGAAAGTGCCAAGGGGCGGAGAGAGTTCCTGTAATTTGGATCAACTTTCACCCTTGGGATTGACAAACCTCCTCAAATAGCTCAGGATTAACCTGAAAATGGAAGAATTATTGTCGTTATAATTAAATAATGAATAGACTAATTAATTATAACAAGTCTCACATGTTCCATCACTTCCCAAGTGATCGTCTTCACAATAGATCTTGCATTTTCTTCCAAATAAGCTAAACCTGCTTTCTTTAATGCTTCACAAAAGAAATTATCAGCGATCCAAATCAAGCTAGCTACATTCTTCGGAGTGATGGAATCAATTAGCGCTTTTTCACAAATATTCTATAGTTAAAAAAAATAAAAATAAACATCAATTTTTTTTTAATTTTTTAAAATAATTTCATTAAAATGTATTGACTCAACCTGACCTTAAGTCCTGGGAGTTCAAAATTAACNATAAAATAAACATCAATTTTTTTTAAATTTTTTAAAATAATTTCATTGAAAATGTATTGACTCAACCTGACCTTAAGTCCTGGGAGTTCAAAATTAACCGAAATTTTGAGTAAAGCTATAGGTGTCTTGAGTGGGTCAACACGATCAGTATAAATGTATTGAAGTAATCCAGTCAGAATTGAAGTTGACATATTGAGATTAACCATAGTATTGCTCATTTTTGATATCAATTTACCCAATCCACGTGAGCGACAGAAAATAATTGTTTTATGAACTGGAAAACGGTCACCTTCATTTGAAATCAAAATTACGTCACAGTGTTCATTGTTCTTCATCTAAAAATTATATTGTTATCAATTCATTATTAGAAAAAGATATAATTGTTGAATAGAAATTTATAGAAAAACAGGAATTACTCGGCATGGACTACCCTCCTCAAGGATTGTTGCCAACTGGGCGACTGGACATGCGTACAGTCGCATTTCTCGCCGACCAGCTAGCTGTGGATTGTGGAAGTGTACAGTCATCATCACTTGTGTTGACAAAAATTTTTGACCTAGGTGTGCTAACGATTTGGCTTCTTTGGATCCATGCCCACTGTATGATCCTCACAGTCACAATGACCACATGCTCTTTAGCTCGAATTCACAAATAACACATGGCTTAGCTCGAAATCGAAACGAATATTTCGATCAATTGACATTGAACTCAAAAGGCATTTTGATTCCAATATTGAGTCTACAGAAAGCAAATAAGTTTGATTTTGATTTTTAACATCTGAAATTTTTTACATTTCGATTTCGAGTTTGATTTTGATAACATTTTGTTGAATATTGATTACGCCGGCTTCTAACTTTCGAATTTCGATTTTTATTGCGCTTGTTTATGTATTTCGATTTCGATTGTGTTTAGGATGAGTATCCAGCCAAGGATTTTGCGGATATCCTGCAACCGGATATCCGGCGCCTAAAACTCTGCCGCATAGACTTTCTGCCGGATATCGCATGTTTATAGGTATCCGTGAGAATAGTTTTTGTTTCAAAAATCCTACGAAATGAGTCACTAATTTTATTAGATTTAATATATTGGAGTAAATAATAGATGTATTAGAGTGTTTTTAAAATTAACCGATGCACGCTCGCGTGAAGAGAGTGAAAGCTGATTTTATTTTTATTAAAATTATGCGCAACACGGGTCTAGTCAAGCTTGTATGCCGAATAGCTGCTATCCGGCAATCATAAAACGTCGCATATCCGGTAGCCGGCATTGCTGCCATATAAGCTATCCATAACAACCCTATTTCTAATAAATGCAATCTCGATGTACGTAAGACAAATCTTATTCAAGCTTACTTTCACACAGTTTTTGCATTTGAACAATCTAGCAACATTACACATTACTTAGACGTCGACTGTAAGTTTGTACATGCCGCAGCATATTGGTCGAGCCAGACTAGTTTGTCAGGTTGTAATGGAGGTTTATAATACGGTGCTTGTAGATCTTAGCAGAGGGCATTTCGGATTCATTCCATATGGTTTTCAAGTATAATAAGCGATTAAAAAAAAGCAAACTTGTAAAACCGTGGAAGGGAAGGTTTAGTAAGCAAATTGTAGTATTAGAATCTGCGAAAGACTTTACGTTAGGTACAATCGCGCTAATAATACATGCCGAGTATTAGAAATTTATAGAAAACAGGAATTAAGTTAATAACCCAAATTTTGTGTTTACCTTATTCCAGAGGTCAAGGGCTAAAGTATTTTCTTCAACTTTCGACCGAACCTTTAAAAAAAAAAAACTCAAGGTGAAGGGTTATAAATTTCACCTCTAGGATTAAATAATATGAAATTTACAATCATAATTTTAGAAAAAAGTTGAACATTTTTTTTAAGAAGATGAGTGTCCAAAATGTAAAGTTCTCGATAACCAAGACTGATGAGATCTTGTGAGACTGGTCCAGCTAAGGTTACGAGTTGTGACCCAAGTGGAGAAACTTCGTACTGTTTCACGACCTCATTCCAAACACCAAATTGATATCGAACCTTTTAAGAAAGAAAAGAAGAATAACTAGTAATCAATCAATTAATTCTAACTTTCTCTAATATAAAGTCTCAGGTGTGATATTAATTAATTTACTTCAATTTCTTCTCTAATTTCGGAAATTGAAGAAACGAGATTGAGACAGATAACGACTGGATTTGAAAGTCGTCTTCCATCTTCATCTGTCCAATAACGAATGGCCAGAGACCATTTAGATTTCAATCCATTTAGGTAGAACTAAAAGGAATTTGACAACAATAGATTTTCCTAAAGTAAAATTATTTAATTAACTTTCAAAATTAACACCTTACATCAAAAGTTGGGCTATCAATGTTGACACGACTGTCCAACAAGTTCAAGTATTCTTCAATTAACCAAGTATACTTGAATGAAATATCAAGTAAATTACGAGCACAAATTTCAACACTACTACTACTTACACTTGAACTTGAACTTGAACCAACTGAACTCATTCTTTTATTTAATTTATTATTGTCTAAAATTAATTAATTATTAAAACTTAACACAAAGTCAGGTCCTAAAATACTCACTTTTCCCACCACGCTCCACACTTCACGCTTCAAACTCCTCAACTAAATTAAAGAAACTTTAAACTTTTTACTTATAAAAATTATTGAATAACAAAATTTTCTCTTATAATAATTCCTCCTCTTTATTGTTGTTTAAACTCTTTAGGATTCAAAGTTTAATGTCATAATTTAATCACACAAGATGTGCCAAAAATAATTACTACGCTCCAGATTCTTAACTTATTACCATTTTGAATTATGAACTGTTCTAATATAAGTAATCCAGGAATGATTTAAGTACCATAGGAATGAATAACCTCTCATAAATAATATATAAAAAAGCCCACAATTTTGACCTCTCTTATCAATAATTATTAAACTTTACCCAGAAGTCTTTTAACAACACTTTGACTTCTTCTAAAGAAAACAACTGGTCAATCATCAATGAAAAAATAGAACTCGTAGTGATATTTTTATGTCACCAAATATGAAAAATAAAAACGGATAAGACAAGTTATAACTTTTATTAGGTTTCACAAAACAAAAACAAAAGGACTGAGATTATAATTTATGAATTTGGTTTGTCAAAAACAAACATATAATGATAATTATTAACCCTCTTTTCTCCGTCTTAGGAAAGAAAATCTAACAAAAATTGAATACCTACTGTTCCATTACGGAAATTGAATCATAAAAAATGACTCAAAAAAAAATTTTTTTTTTTTACTTTAGAGAGCATAGCATTTTTAAATTCATTTGGACATTTGGGGAGAAGTTATTCGATTACATAATCTCTAGAGAAGATTCATTTGGTAGTGGTAATTCTTAAAAAAAAATTTTACTGTGAAATATCAAAAAAAAAATCCGTATAGATTCTGCGAATTCTGAGGATTATTGTATTTGACACTGATGGATTAGAATTTAGTTCGTACCATGCCTCAACACCGGAACTTGTCTATTTTTCAATTTGATTCAATTAACTTTCACTTCCGAATTTGGTTCCATGAACTAAATTGAACCCTTTAGTTATGTTATTGGCTACAATCATAATGTACCCTCTTTTTTTTGAAGAGAAGTTTAGTAACAATGTGAGTAAGACTATGATGTGTTCTCTTAACTTTGATGTGTTCCCCAGACAGCCGCTGGGGTTGATGATGAGTAAGAGGCCATTATGGTGGTGAAAGTGAAAGGGAAAGTGATTCTAGGAAAAAACTATACACTCATGGATTTCTTTCACTGCCAAAAAAAAAGTTCGAAATGAGTTGTGGGTGGTTGTACATACTACTGTAATGTTAGGAATATAGGAGAGAAAACGGAAATCCGTAAAAACCAGTTCCCAGTATCCCAGTACACACTAATCGGTTTGTTATACTCAGAAATAAGTTTCATTTTAATAATGATTAGTCAATTTATTACTTTATTTTTCTAAGAAATGGAACAAAGTTTGGATTTTCTCTAGCAGAAGAAAAATGAGAATTTCTATTGTCATTCGAACATCATGTCGTAGTTTTTTTAAGTTTACAAGGAAATCAAAGTTGAAAGTTAGTTACTTAAAGTAAAAATAAAAATTTCAACATTAAGGTTACATCAAAATTTGATGTAACCTTAATCTTGAAATTTTTATTTTTCCATTTGATGATCAAATGGAAAAAGTAAAATTTGTCAAAATGTTAGGATTTACAGTGTTAAGAAAATTTGGAATAAATACCTATTTTATTACAAATTTTTTTTAAGCTTTCATTTTAATTCGGTGAACATAAATTTACAAAGTTTCTTATGAGTCCGAAAAAGGACAAATTTTTAAAAATATAATACCCAAATTCACACCGAGCCACCCACATTCTCTTACTGACGACATGAAGTTGGAGAAAGTGGGCCAACTGAAATTCACTCATCAGTGCATGAAGATAGACATTAAGATAAGGTCAATCGACTGAATTAAAGGATCCATTTTATATACATATAATTCTTAGAATCATGGATTTACTGAGATGAAGGAATTGACGAGATTATGATATGGCTAAATCAAAAAATTCTTAAAAATAACCCTTCTGTATTGTGCGTAGGTACTTTCTCCAAACGTTAGGAAATACGTGGGAAAAAATTAACTCTTCAGTTTGAAAAAAGTGGAATTTTTGTTGGAAACATAAGAACGAAAGCGCTAATTATGTAACTAATATTTAAATAATAATTGTTAAAAAACAAATTTTACACAAATTAAAAAAGAATTTTGTACAAATTAAAAAAGAATTTTACACAAATTAAAAAAGAATTGTACATTTTTAATTTTTTTCAGTACTTTTTTACTTTTGGTTTTCCAAAAACTTATAAATTTTGGTCAATTATTTTTTTTGTGTACTTTCTCCACTTTCACCACTTTCTCCCGCTTCACTGTCTCGTTTATTTTCCTCTCATTTGAGTGGGTTAATTTTATAAAGAATTTCAAAAAAAAAAAAAAAAATTCTTGTGGCGTAGGTGTAAAGTTATTTTCATTGTGTAATGAAAATTGAAACCAAGATCTCAAATTCTTTTCTTTTCCTTTCACTCAAAGGATTCTAAAACAATTTGTTAGAACAGTTTTCTGAAGATTCATCCAAAAAAGTATATTATTTCACTTCAATATCCCGAATGATCATTGGCGGTAACTCCTAGGTAACGAATCTATAGGTTTCACTTGAGAAAAAGAAAAAGCATTAAATCACATTCTTAGGTAAGAAATGACGTGATTTGTTTAGTAATTTCTTGAAATTCTAATTATCACTTTCTCTATGTAGAAAGTAAAGGGTTAGATTTCCATAAGTACTAGACGTAACATTAGTCTTATTTAACAGTAACCTTGATTATAGCTGAAAAAAGCAATTAAATGGTCTTTGATTCTTATAAACAAAAAAGAATTTTTTTTTTCTGTTTATAATTTCATTCTACTTTTCTCATTTTTCACCTTTTTCTCCTTTTTTTTTCTCTCCTCCGCGTCATTACATAGTCAACGACTAAACCATGAGTCTGAATAAGTTGGTTATAAGGCTCGTGTAACNATCTCCTCCGCGTCATTACATAGTCAACGACTAAACCATGAGTCTGAATAAGTTGGTTATAAGGCTCGTGTAACTTGTTTGATGAGATAATTACCACTTCCTTCACCATATTGATTACGTGGAAGTGGTAAAGAGGTCAAAAGTCAAATTTTTCCAATCAAAAATATAATTTTTACAAAGTATGGAGTGATGGAGAAAGCACTAAATGAGATACTTAATAACATGTAGAACTTTGTGCGTTTAAAATTTAGAACTTAGTACTAATGTGAGATTTTTGAAGAAATATTTTTTATATGTAGATTTGAAGAAATTGTTAAATTTTTTTGTAAATTTTTTCATCCTTTCCGTAATTGAATAATAATTTGCAAAAAAAAAAAAGAAAAAAACTACCACCAGTTGCTTGAACACCTTGAATTTTTTGGTGTACTATTTCTTCCTACTTTCACCTCTTTATTTCTTAAAATACTACTTTTAGAGTTGAGTTCATGTTTCTAGTTTTCTGCAACTGACAGTCGATGGTAAGAAGCTGAAGCGTCAATTTTGGTGAAAGTTGTGAAATACATAGATAATAATTCATATTCCTAGCCTGGTGAGAAAAAGTAGAAGAAAATACTGATACTCAAGCCTCATTTCATATTGAGTCATCGTTGATTCGACAACGGTGTGGTGGCAGTGAGATCAGATTAAACCAAAAAAAAAAACTCCTTGTTGGAACACCGTGGAAGTAGTAAAGTTACTAAGACTAAATTACCGGAGTTTAGTCTAAAAAAAAATCACTCCCATTGTTTTGTCATTCTGATCTCTGATCTGAGAGTATAACAAAAGGAAGATTCAGGAACTCTATGAATCTCAGTTGAGAAAAAGTACTTGTCGAGTTGAGACGAGGACTGTGATTGGACGAGCCATTCGAAACCCTAAAACCTAATATTGACAATACAGCAACCTAAATTTTTATCTTCAAGTTAACTCTACTTCAACTCTACTCTACTTTATGATGTTTCCGATTTTGGAGAAATTAAACCTAATTTCAATTCCACAACTCTTCTTCACACTCAATTTTATTTTGTTAGTGAACTTTCTTTACTTTCCACTTGGAAACGGTCATCTTGCTTCAATTTTTGTTGACGGTAAGGGTAAGAGAATTGACAAAAAAAAAAAAAATTTTTTTTGTTTTCTTAAAAAATTTTTTTTTTCTTAAAATTTTTGTTTCAGAATTCTTAGTTTCAAAAACAAAGAGCAAAGTCAGGTGAAAACCAAGCCCAGGTTGTGTTAATAATTGTAAACTATTACAGTTGTATTAAAAACCGTTGAAGGTTTAATTTACCCGGAAGTTTTTGTTTTTTTCGCGTGTTAAACTCCGTGGGTGCTTGTTATAATCACTTTTGAACAGAACCAATCAAAAAATTTCCCACGTAATGGCCAGGTATACAACAGTGCCCAAAAAACTTTAGATACTCTGACATGACATGGCACATGGATATGTGTAACTTTATTAGAAATATACGTACATAGTCCTCTTACCTTCGTCAATACTTGGAATTTTATAATTCACAGGTAGAGATGTTCGATTAGGCGGTTACACCTTTCGTGCTCATCCTAAAAAGGGTGAGTAGAGCACTTAAATTTTTTTTTTGCCAATCAAAATGCCGTTTGCTCTTGCTTTAGAAATATTGGCAAAAAAAAATTAGTAGTTAGGTGCTTACTTATTTAGGCTTAGCAGTTGGTGCTAAAAGTTATAAAAAAAAAACGAAGGTTTCAATAAAAAAAATTATAAGTAAACTCATTTTTTTTTTATAAAAATTAGGTAGACACATGCAACGCCTCTGCTTTTATTTTATAAATAACATTACTCTTGCTTTCTCTTATAATTTGATTGTTAAAAAAAATTTTTTTAACCATTAATTTTGAACCATTTTCATTTAAACTTTTACAATTGAAGTGGTTGATTATTCCAAGTGAAATGAATTGAAAATGACAATAATGAAGAGCTTTAATAATAATGAGTTGTATCTGTAGGATTTCATTTTCAAGCCCTTAATCTCTCACTTTCACCAACTTCAAACTAGAATTGTTACAAAAGAACTTAAAATCAACTAATTTTCTTCTCTTAATTCAAAAAAAAAAAAAAAAAATTTTATATGAAATATTACATAAATTAAGGTTGTCAGTGAGATGAAAATCTTAAAGACTTTTTGACATTTACAAGTCATCCGGAATTAAAATCTTTACCCTTTGTACTCCAGAGGAAATGAGTAGAAGGTGGTAAAGGAAATTAACATGTATGATTCGGGACAGGGCTTTTAGGTACTTTAGGAAATGTTGTTTTTATAATTTTTATAATCAAGCTTTTTTAGAATAGTGATTAGAAAATTTTGAAAATACTTTATAATAATTTTTATAATTTGGATAAGGGTCAAAAGGGCTAAGCAAAAACATGTAGGATGTCACTCACATAATTTGTTCATCTGAAAAAAGGAATAAAAAGGCACCAAAATTTAGAATACCAAAAAAAGTAAAAAAAACTTCCCTTATTTTGATTAGGATAATGAAGGTTTTTTTCGTACAGAAAAACAAATCACGAAAAACTTTTTTTTTTTTAAAGAGTTGAGAGAGTGAAAGTAAACTTTCTCCTGGTCAATTAGGTGGATTAGGATTCAAATTCGCCAGTAGTAGAGGAATAAGTTCTTGAAATAGAACAATTATTTATTAGTATAAATTCACATATTTTGTTCGTATTTTTATTCCTATAAAGTAATTAGGTCAAAGCTTAAATTTAGACTTCCTGGTTACTTCTTTGAGTCAAAATTTTCCTAAAATAAAAAATTTATGCAAAGTCGTAATTTTGGAAATTTAGAAAACAATGTAGACTTAATTTTCTGTGAATTTTGTAAGTAGGCGTTTGTTTTAAGTTTCTTTCCTTGGAAACTTGTTGCCCTATTGTTAATTCCTCTAATGTACTAAGCCAAATTCATAGGACATGAATTTTTAACTAAGTACCAAGTAAAACTGAGGAAAAATTTAATTAGTCGAATCTCAAAACAATGAATTCTTTTTTAGATTCAGAGATTTTTCAGATTTAGACAATTCATTAATTATGAAAATCTTCCAAATTGAACCCTTAAGAGAGAATTAATGTGAAAAGAACCAATTTTTCCAACCCGTGAGAGAAAGTATAAACAAAATCTAATCTGTAGTAGTTATCACAAAGAAAACTAAAAAACTTAAGTACAAAACTCTTAATTAATTAAACTTTTCTAATCACGAAAAAAAAAAAAAAATTTGACTATTTTTTTTTTACAAAAAAAAAAAAGAAAAAAAAAAGGTTTAAAAAATAACTTTCTCCCTGTCCAAGTTTGTAACTAATGTACCATATTACTACCGACATTTCAGTGGTTGTTGATTGTCGCATGATGATAATTTCCTATTAGTTCAATTAAATTAAATTAACCTTGGCTTTGGTAAATATGACAAAAGACTTATGTCCATATTGTTCTTTTAATACCAAGTGGTGAAATTATGAAAAAAAAAACCACAACAATGACATGTAAAATGAATGTTTTTAGAAGGGGTAGAGAAAGTATAGAAATTCAATTAAAATGAAATTTGAGAAATTAGGTATAAAAAAATAAATTTCATAAACAGAAAGACGAGTTGGATTTATCAAGTTGGTCAGTGGTTCTGACAGGTTGACAGGTCACTCTGTCGTCATCAAATGGTGACCAAAAATTATTCTTTTCATTATTTCATTTTCATACAATTCTTATTATGGATCAATTTTTCAAAAAATAAAAATAAAAATAAAAATAAAAATCTAAATTTTTTAGAAATTATAAAGTATTGGCTTCCGTATTGCGTAAGATTTGCAAATTTAGCTTCTCACCTCTTTTGGTCTCAAATTAAAATAATTAGCAATAATAAAATATTGACTAAAACATTGCAAAAATAAAAATTTTTTTTTTTTTTTTTTTTTTTTTTTANTAAACCATTTTTTAGAAATTATAAAGTATTGGCTTCCGTATTGCGTAAGATTTGCAAATTCAGCTTCTCACCTCTTTTGGTCTCAAATAAAAATAATTAGCAATAATAAAATATTGACTAAAACATTGCAAAAATAAATATTTTTTTTTTTTTTTTTTTTTTTTCATAGGAGAACCTAAACCACCATTTTTGCAACACAGTCGTGAATCTCGTGGTCCATTGATAAATTCACACGAACGATTATCAAAAGAAGTGACTCGTCTTCCTTTTCTTAATTCTCCATCATATAAACACAAGTACTTGGCAACTCATCGTTTTGCAAAATTTCATCAACCAGGTCAACATGTACAATTTAGAGACACGGACCTTCCATCAGAAGCAAGTATTGAAAGAGTACTTACAAGATTAGGAACAATTGGAAGTACAAGTGGTGGAGATTTTGGAAATTTAGAAAATTTTAGTAAAGAACAACCCACTTTCACACCCTACATCAGTGCTCGTAAGTTAAATTCTCATTTTCTACCTCTTCATTTCTTATAAAGGAAATTTTTTACTTAATTAAGATTTTTTCGAAGATAAATCTACTTTCACCATGACATACTTCGATATGCCTTGTGTTATCTAGGGATTTCTTCAACAGTACCAGATACCTTCTCCAAAGATATTACTTCCTTCAGTACCTCCCTGGTGACCTTCTCATCACAATAAGACAGAGAGAAAGTCTCATTTTTTTTATCACTTTTCTCTCTGACCCTCAAAATCTTATAAAAAGGTTATGATGACCACTTACTAAAAAAATATACTCACCAGATGAATAAACAACGACCTTTTCCACTTTCTACCACTACCGTTTCATACATTGTTCTAGTATTTTTTTTGAAGCCTTTTTTAAATAATTGACTTGACATGAGGTAAGGAGAATAAGTTAAAAGAGTTTACCACTTTCTAAACATTTTCTCTACTTCTTTTTCTAAATTTTAAAATTCAAAATTTATAGAGACATTCCCACTCTCCATTTCTGTCAAAATTGACATTTTATGAAATTGTAATATTTCATACATTCAAAAACATGTTGTATGTATGTAAAATTTTTCCACACGAAAAGCAGCGAGTGGGTTAATAAGCTATTACATAATACATACTATTACGGTTACAGACTTTTTCAGATTATTTCATTTTTACTCGATTTTATTTTTTTTTACTCTAAGAAAATCTCGAATTTTGATTCTTCAAAGTAACGTAAAATTACATATTTTTCTGACTTAAATCAAAAAAACCCTGTTAACCTTTAACTCCTACTCTTTCCTTTTTAATGAAAAATTTACTATATAAAATTATTGAAAAAACCTAAACATTGTTAAATTGATTGATTGATTTTAATCAAAGGTAGTGTTTTAGTAATAATTTTAATAACCCAAATCTATCAAATTGTCAATCAAATTACCTTTGTATATTTCAATAATCCATAACTTTCTCTTTATTTTTGGAGGGACTAAAGAACTGGAAGGGGAATTCAGAGAACGAGACTTTTTCTTTTCCTTTGGAATTCTATACATTAGGATCAAAAAAAAAAAAAAAAGGAAAAGAAAATACATGTGTATTATGTATGTATATTATGTATGTATTAGTCAAGTTGTCTGGGTGGGCTATTTCCAATAATTATTAGGAAAGAAATGAATTAAGATAACATACTATTGGGAAAAATATATGATCACTTTCTCTTTTGCCTTTAGCTTTCACTACTAAAAGTAGTGACTTTATGGAAAATCCACAAAATAATTAAAAGAGAAGAAACTTTTGGATTTTCTAAAGATTTTCCCTAATTGTTATAAAATAACAATCAAACTTGAAGGAGAGGGAGAAAGTTTTTGTAAGAAAAGTAACGAAAAACTCAACTATAAGAATTGGTACTTTAAAATGAAATGGTTTGTTATTAATAATGCAAGAATCAATTTGTTTAAAACTTTCTACTCCTTTTGATTCTATTGCTTTTAGTCAGTTTAGTCTTTTAGTTAGATTTTTTTTTTAACTTTTGTTTTGACTTCCTGTTACACTATTTTGTTTTAGACAAAATTTCCCCATTTGTAATAATACTTTTGAATCAATTTGTATTGTTGAAAATGGTTTGTCCTTAATTGATATTAAGTTCTTTATTATTATAATATTTGAAAGAAATAATGATAAAGCTGAAAAGTTTATGGTGAAAGTCTTATGACAAATGACATAAAACTTACATAAACGTCTTATTCAATCAATCAATCAATCAATTGGGTTTATTGGACTTATTGGCCGCAGCCTAATCCCCCTGGTACCTTGACAATGTATTTTAAATATTAATTATAGTAATAATTGTAATTGATTTTTAGTTAGTAATATTAAATTATTGTGTGTTGAAATAGAATTGGAGAGAGTCTGCTACATAAAAGTATAGAGTTTTCCATAGGAGTAAGTTAGTGCAATTAAAATTAAAATTAAAATTATCTATATGAAATTCCGTAGGTAATTTTAGACCAAATTTTTCATTGATTGTTATACATTGAAACAAGTGATTTAAAGAGAGTTGAGAATGACAATATTTACACAACTTGAGATTGAATGTGCCAAGGTCGTACCATTTACCTTTGGAATGTATATTGGTAGTGTTAAGTCTGAACTGCACAATAAAGGAGACGATGTATCTGGGGAGACTCGCATTCAGGTAAGGTTCTTGATCCCCAAGAGGCCTTAGGGTCTGGTAGTGTGGTATACATGTGGATTTTATTATTGATAAAGTGTCCGCCGCTGCTAATGATTTTTGCATATTTTTTAAGATAAGTTTTCTAGAATTTAAAAGCACAGGAGTGGATAAGTTTATCCAAACCAATGGCAGATTTTGTTCATATAGTATCTGTTTTATAGCATTGAGCCAAATATTCTTAGAATCCGGGTATGTTATGGTTAAATGTATTTGTTGTGTTAAGGCTTTATGAAGAAGGGTTGAGGAGTGCGATTTATATAATCTTATTAAATAGTTTAGTGTTAATTTTAGTATTTTAAGTTTGATATGAGAAAGGCCTAATTCAGTTCTGATGAAATAATTTGGAGTAATGGATGCGAGAGTTAATGCTTTTTTGTAGAATCGTTGTTGAACTTTTTCTATTAAGTCTGCGTGTTGTAATCCCCAAATAGAGGCACCAAATAAGGATGTAGAGGTAATTACTGCGTTGAATAAGGTGTTTATCGGTGCTAAAGTAAAAATTTTTGGTTTCCCAATTGTGTGGTTTTGGACTGCTTGGGCTTTTATTCCATTTTTGGTAGCAGCATTGGCGTTTGTGCAAAATTTCCCGTTTGATGAGAAAATAATTCCGAGATATTTGTACTCCTTTACCTTTTCTATTTCTTGGTTTCCCCATTTGCACGATTGATTCTTTGCTATTCTCCCTTTCTTAGAAAAAACAATTTTTGTTTTGTTTAAATTGGCTTGTAGTCCTCTTTTGGTCAGGAATTTTCTTGCTACGTCAATTTTAGATTGAAGTGCCTCTATTGTGGGGGCAACAATTACCATATCGTCAGCATAAAGAAGAATGTGGATAATTTCATCATAGAGTTTGATACCAGAGGCCAGTGAGTTTTTTAGAACTTCTGTTATGCCATCGATATATAGATTGAATATATTTGGACTAGATGACTCTCCTTGGAGGATGCCTTTCATTATTTTGATAGGGTCGGTGGTACCTTGGGGAGTTTTAATTTTACAGTATGACTGGTTGTATATCGTGGCGTAAATATTGATAAATTTTTCAGAAACTCCTGTTTTCAATAGCACTTCCCATAGTTTATTGTGTGTGGGGGAATCAAATGCTTGGGAAATATCAATTAAAAAAATTCAAAGAAATTGTATGCTTCCTTCATAAACTTCTTATTAAGTTACTTATTATTAAAATTATGTAAGAAAACTACTTTCACTTTCTCATTGAAGTTTTTAAATTAAGAACATAATGAAAAATGAAAATAAGGATTCGTTGCTAAAGTTATAATTCAATTAATTGATTAACTTGAATTGAATTGGGTAATTACTAATTACTGAGGCAGATTTTGCAATTTGTAATTAAGATTTTTTTTAGCAAGTGAATTTTTTTTTAATAGGAGCATTGAGTAATATGGAGAAATTTTTTCATCATCTTCGAGAAAATTTGGAAGCTTTGCAAAAAGATGAGAGTGAGGATGAAAATGGACCTGAAGGACGAAATTTAGAAAGATCAGGAACCGGAAGTGGGAAAGAAGAAGATGATGGAGACTCTAATGTCTCACCTGGTCAGTTATAAGCTCTCTCATTGGTTAATTTTTTTATTTTTAACCCTTGGATTTAAAACCTGGAAGAGAATAATCAACTTATAATCAGACTTTCATTTTAAAAACTTTCATTATCCAAAGTGACAAAAGTACGACAGTGGTATAGTACAAAATAATTCCTAACATTCGTCATTATATGATTTCCTAGAACCAGTGAATAATTACAATTTCACTAAAAACAACTTTTCACCTGGGGTAAATGAGTCGAGACTAATTTAATTAGATTTGAGAAGAGTTTAATCACTTAAACAATTAAAAAGGTGACAAATCATCATCAAAATGGCCTCAATTGTCGCTACTTGGTGCTAATAACTTTTGACGAAAGTACTTACTACTTCTCCTGTTGGAATTTTACATAATGAAAATTTGAACTATACAATTTTGAATTCATTTTGTAACTTTCATTTTCTCCCACTCAAATGCTGAATATCTAATTTGAAAATTCCTGAGTCAAGTAGATTAACATTCCGTTTCAATTCCGGATTGTAACCCTTTTCTATTCAAATTTACAACAAAGGGTTAACAAAACGGGTTAACAAAAGATAGGAAGAGGTATTTTGTCATAGTTCGTCAGAGGATTTAGTCTCAACTGCTGATGCTGAGTTGATGAAATTTTTTTTAAGATAATTTTGAATTGAAAAAAAAATTTGTTTTTTGACCTTGTCGTTGTGACATTTGACATTGATTATTATGACGATTATTGAAACCATTTGTTACTTGAGGACAAATGGTTTGACGAGATGATGAGGATTCATTAATAAATTCTGTTTTTAATCTATTATTTTTTAGAAAGAGCGCTGGCATCTGGTTACTTGATGTCACCTTCGTCACCTGAATGGAAACCAATGGCATCCGGTGTCCTCGGATTGAAAAAAATCCGAAGTTTTTTTCCTTTAACACAAAATTCAGAGAACCGATCAAGACTTGGAACGAATCTTGGACTAGGAAGAAAGCGTAGGCGATGAAGAGTGAAAAGTCGATGAAAGTAAAAAAAAAACACCTATCCTCTTTTCGTTTGACTTTCTTTTTGTGGTCAATTTGCTTGTTGATGTTGAAGTAATTGAATTAAAAAATTTCAATTGAAAGGTCTTGCTAAATTAACTCTCTTTGGTTGGTTTTGTTTTGAAGTAAATATGAGGATTTGTTTCAAGAATGAATGAAAGTGACTCTGCATGTCAGAATCACATCTCATAAATAAATAACCATAAACCTAATTAGTTTCATATTACATGACTTGATCCGAAAGATCTCTCTGTATATTTCATTTTATTGCACCCTAATTTAATACTCATTGTTTCGTAATTTCAATTTTATAACCCTTCCCAACCCCACCCTTCTTCTCACTACGTTGGAATTAAATTAACCTATGAAATGGATTGCGTCGAAATGAATATTCAAAATTACTCAAAAGTATTATTGGATTTTGGTGTCTAGTCTTATTGAAATTACTGTAATTCCTCAAGTGATTTATCTTGAATAAAATTAGACTAGGAAGCACTGGATATAATCTTATTGGAATTGAAATAAACCAGTTGTACTATGACTATATTAAGAGAATTTTTTATTATTTTGAACTATACTGATTAAATCTTTCTAGCGATGTCGGATACCTGAATGAAGGTGACTGGTGGCAGGTGAGAAATTTGATGACTAATATTATAGGTGTGGTGACTTTAGATATTAAATTGGCCACTTCCATTGATTGGCTGGAGGCTCACTTACCAATGGCTCCCAAGGTTTCCATTCCAACATATTTCGAGCTAGGAGGAGCTCATTCTCTGCCTGGATAATCAATTCCTCAACTTGTCCACATCCAATGAGTTTCTCTAATTTGAGAACATCTGGTTCCTGGAATATAAAGATAACAATAACACATATTTAGTTGGATTTGTTATGATATGACATAAGTTGGACATGTTTTGATTACATCTTTGACATGTTGAGCTCTTTCATTCACTACTTGTTCTGTATATTTCCGATAGGCAGAATCACTCGGCATTTGTTGGCATGCTCGTAGAATTTTTCCATACATAACATTTAGGGTATGATGTGGTTTCTTGGCCACAGCCAGACCGGTCAAACCGGTGGCCTATAAAATATTTAAAAAAAATCAAAATTAGCTCACCAAACCAAACCAACTTCTTTTGCTTGTAAAGTTATTTCTGTAACAGGAATTAACATAAAGGCGAATTCTAATGTGAGATGGCTAACATAACCTAACTTGTATTGATTAGATAATTAAGATAATATGAGTTAGTTACACACGGCGCACGGCGTGTGCCATACGCATCATGAATTTGAATTATTCAAAATAAGTACTTACGTAGTTACATAACCTATAACTTCCTTATTATCCAAACTAATTCTAATCAAATTCTCAGCTGATAAGGTACAAATTTTTGCAAATTTTAGTAAATTTGAATACAAATTTGATTATTCTGACCTCGGAAATTAGTTTGAGAACCAATTCATTGTAGGAATATGGCCAATTAATTAATTAATTATAACTCACCTTTTTAATCGCTCCTCCAATTGCACTAGCAGCCATATTCCCGCTCTTTGTTTTCAAAAATGTTTTCTTACCTCTGACGACTTGCTTTTTAAAATAATGAATTGTCAGTGCGAAAAACCCTTAATAATTAATCACTAATTAATTTAACACTTGGAAAACAGTTAATTTGGTAATTAATTATCAGTTACAATTTTCTAGACGTCAGACGTTTGTCTAATATACTAAAAATTGGGAATTTCTGAAAATTTACATAAACAGTGATATTGTGAAGGTAAATTTGTAAGGGGAAGGTGAGATAAATTATCATATTATTTGCACTAACTTTGAATTGAAAAATTTAACATTTTCACACAAAAATTTGAAAATCAAAAATTTATAAAAAATCAATTCAATGTTCAACTCACAACAGGTGAAATCCTGATCAATTAGCAACGTAAGTAAAGAAACTTAATTAAAATTGAATAAATCAATTGATGATTATGTTGGTTGGAATAGGAGCTCAGTCATGCCATCGTCAGAAGTGAAGAGTGAGCATTCCCAGACGGGTGGAGTGAAACCCCTATCCGTTGCTGGACGTACGGTTTTAGAAAAAGAGCGTTTGGATGGGATGACCACTGATGATCGGGTTTGGCGAAGGAAATGGCTCAAGGACCAAATTCTTTCGCCAAGGGAACCAATACTCATCCCCAAGGATCACCCTGACCTTATGAACCCAATACGTCGCTTTTATCGGAAGCCATTGGATGTTCTCTTTTATAAGGTCTTGCCTATAAAAGTAAGTAAGGATAAATGACAGAGGTTCCGTGACAACTTTTGCAAGAATGGTTCTGATTTATATTTAATTATTGGAGACAACCACCATAACATTGTTCGTAAGAAGACCATTTCCAAAGTCAGTCTAAAAAACATTTCTAAATTAAATAGTAAAGTATGTATTTAACTTTGAAAGGTTTCGCTAGCGTCAAAAAATTTTCCTTTTAGTTCAGTACGTTAATATTTTTTCCAACAAGTTTTGTTAACGCAGTTCCAGATAACATTCTATTTTAGTAATATTTACATTAGGTTAAATTTATCTAGTCAGTACTCGATTACTCGACTTATATTCAACTTTCTTCTATTTTAGAATAAACATTTAGCTGAGATTCTTCGGTTCTACACTGGACGAGTTTTGATGGGAATTTATGGAATTTACCTTGGATTTTACTACTTCAAATACAACACTAATGTAAGTTTATTTCAACTTAATTTTCGATTTCATCCATACTGTTAGCCTGTACCTTATTGCGTTGAATTGAAATTGAAATCATTCTTCGGTTTCAGTCCAGTCAATAAGTTTGTTTGTTGATGGTGTAAAATTTGTTTTTCAGAGTTGGGAGAGTCATTCGGGCTGGCGAGTGACACAATCTCGTATCGCTGTTCTACCAGGTATTTAAAAACTGAATTTCACTTGTTCTGAAAACAAAAATGTTGAAATGATTGTATTTTTATGTTATAATTCAGGTGATCCTGGGTATCCGGCAATTCAGGAGAAAACAAGAGGTGACGAGTATGTAGACCGAGGTTATAAAAGTTCAATCTTTGGAGGCGGTAAATGGGATACAACCAGAACAGCAGAATTAAAATAATCTTCTCTGCTATCAACTACGAAAGAAGTAATAAAACCAGTAGTGAACCAGTAGTAATTTCATCCGAAACCGTAGTGGAGAAACCGCTACTGAATGGGGATTCCAGGATATCAACTGAGTTAGAATCTTGTCAACTAATCGGACGCATTTTATTGATAAGTTGAACAAGATTAAAATAATAAGCAAGTCTAATTTGTAGTTTGTAAATTTTAGTACAAAACTTGTTACAGCCAGTTGGTTACTCAACTCTGCATTTTTAATACTAAAAAATCCATTTGAGATTTTACAGTACTGGACGTAAAAAACCTACCAACGATTATTGAGAGTGAATGAACTAAATGAGTTCAGTTGAGCACTTTCTTCTTAGGAATTCGGGCAAGTGGATGAGCAATGACGTACCGCTGTGGAACTTTCAGTGCTGGAGAGTATCCTTCTGCATATGTATTATCTTCAAACTGAACTTCATACTCTGCATCATGACGAGTAGGAACTGAAGTAACAATAGCCTTGTAGAAGCACGTTGTTTGAGGATAGAGTGCTAACACTGAAAAACAATTCAAACTTTAGAAAAGTGATTCAATTGTTAAGATCACCTAATCTTTAGGTTCGTTTACCTAGTGTATCTTTTCTAAAAAGTGCTTCAGGATTTGTCTCTGGATTGGCTCTCATAAGCGGCAAAGGAATGACACTCTTTTTTGGTAATGTGAGCATTTCCTTCTGCTCTTCATCAATATCATCCAGTTCATACTTTCCAGCACCAGTGTTGTAACGAAGGACTTCTGCAAGAATCCAGTTGTCATCGCCATCAGGAGACCGAACCAGCGCAGCTACCATATCACCCACCTGTCAACCATGACATAAAACTAAAATTGATTACATTGGAGATGTGCTTTATAAAAATATATTTTTATAAAGCTGGGTAAGTTTTATCACACCTTAGCTATGTAATTTGGATCTGGACCAATGCCACCACAAAGTTGAGGTGCTTTATGATTACTAGATTCTCCAATCCAAAGAGGTAGAACTTGAGCCGAAGTTAACAACATCTTCATGATGTGACCTCTACGGAGAGTCTCCTTATTACCAGTTCCAGCTAATTTAGCTAAATATCAATTTTATTACATTTAAATTAATTTCTAATTATCTAAAAGGAATCGATTTTATCTACTGAAATCTCATTGACTAACCTTGTAACTTCCGTTCATGCTTAATTGCTCGAATTTCATATATCTTCTCCAAAGCTTCTCGAACCAGTGCTTCCTCATGCCGAGCTTCAGCGATTGCTGTTGTGTAATGGGATTTAAGTTTTTGCTGTTATGTTACACAAATAATTTATCGTCAATTTCGATCCTATATCAGTGACCTTGTCTACTACTAGTTCAACGTACCTTAGTTGCTTGACCCAACTTGTCCCCTTCTCGTGCCTTTTCATGAATCTTATTGATTGCCGCAATCGTTGGTTCCGACTTGGGATGTTCTGTACCAATTTGGACAATCAATTGTTGAAGGGTCTTCATTCGATCCTACAGAAGACAATAATTCATCAATCTTCACATATTTTTTAGTAAGGTAATGTTACCAATTAGATCTAGTCTTGAGTTGTTTTGAATTTTGTAGACAAAATCAATAATAAAAACTTACCTGGATTTGCAGAAGTGCGATATCCGTCATCTTGGTGGTGGCGGGCAGGTGGAGTGGTTTTATAGTAATGACTATACGATTTTCATTAATTATGAACTTAAGAATTGATTATCAAATTTTTATTTTTAATATGTAATTCTCATCTAAAACAAAAGGCAAAGGAATTGGGAACAGCTGATTTTCTTCAGTTTGGGCTATCAACTCGGCGGCAATAAGTAAAAGCAAGAGGAAATAAACAATAGAAAAATTACGTGAACGGGGTATGTAACCACAGTGTGAAAGTTTATGTACCAGCCCAAACACCTTGACCTTAGAGACTTGACATTTGACATAAAAAATTTATAAAATGACCAAAAACATGTCGGCACTGAAAGTCTGAGAAAGCAAAATGAAAATGAAATCCGGAGGAAGACATTCTTTATCACACATTTTGAATTAATGCGCCAAAAAAAAAAATTCAAAAATTTAAAAAAATTTAAACCAATCACAGTTTCCTATACTATAATATTCAAATCTGATTGGTTAAAGGATTGGAAATAAGAATTTGCTTGCTCATTCCATAAAAACAGACTTCTCAGACATCCGAAAGCTGGAGGCGTTTTCTGGAAAGCATAAAATTAACTCTATTAAGTAAGAAATAGGTCAAGCAGAAAGAGTATAAAATAATTATAATAACACAATTTCCTGTCATTTTAAGTAACAAAGTGAATGAGAAAGTCTCCACGTCGTCGCTTCTAATCTTTCTCAATATTTTAATTAGCATTTCTCAATTAGAAAACAAAATATCCTCAAGCTGAATAACCAGTGCAGCAGTCATTTAAGTGGAGCGAGTCTCTGGGAGTCCCTACTTGCTAACGAGGTCATTTTAACCAGAGAAAACTCCCTTCGCTGTCCTCTCCGTTTTCTTTGTTTAGAAATTGTCTACTCTGGATGCTTTTTGCTAACAGGAGTGCTTACTCTGACTTAGATTATGAAGCGCAAGTGGTTTCTGCGTCCTTGTGTTCACATTTTTGACACGTTCAGATTCCATTTCCAAGATCACTTTCATTTTCATTCAGAAGAGGTTAGATGTGTTACCGCACCTTTTAATTCACATTCTTCCGATGGGAAAACCTCTCCTCTTCTTAATATCATCAGCGAAATTTCAAAACAGTCACTTCTCAAACGGATCAATTTCTACTCTCTGTCTCTTCTCGTAATATCGCTCACCCACGCAATTTAAAAATTCACTAATTTTTCAATGTTATTGTCTGAATTTCATAACTTTGTGTACAATTATCGCAGTTTGATTTATAATTTGTACAGTAATAATTGTTTCCACTTGGTGTTTGAATAGGAAAATATGAAGTAAGGTCAACCATCATGTGATTAAACGGAGCGTCGAAACGGGAGTAGTAATTAGTAATCAGCTGTTTCATATACACATTCAGTATCAGCTGCTGCTGTCAACAAAAGAAAAGTTGGATTTTAAACTTGTAGTGTGAGGTCGAGGTCAAATCGGAGCAATGAGTGGGTGTCACCAGATCCTAACTGGAGCCTGTAATTCGGGTGATAGATCATTCTCTTTGGGGAATATTGACAACATTTCCTTTCTGGTGAGTCAGTGCTGGGTGTTGGTGTATTTTGGATTTTGACATGATTTATTTGATATAGGCATATGCCTCTGGATGCAACTTGATCATCCTATCCTTTGATTTTCAAAGAGTTCAGATCATTCCAGGGGATATCCAGATCAACTGTGTTCACTGTTCTTCGGAATGTGGGAAAATTGCAGCGGCATATCAGAACAAAATCAGGATATTCGAGCCTACATTTTCTAAACAACCAGATAATCCAAACCCTGTATGAATTAACCTCAATAACGACTAATGATTGATTTGAATTTTGTAAATTAGTAATAAGTATATTGAATTCATTACAGTTGTTTCGATATCGTTGGCGTGAGACAAGCACTTTGACTTGTGACTGCCGTGTTAACTCCTTGTCATGGGATCAAGAAGGACTTCGTCTCCTAATGGGTGGAACAAGTCTCCAGATGTGGAAGTTGGGGAAAAAATTTAGCGTGGGCTATTCTGAAGATCGTCATCATGGGAGCAAAATTAGTTGGGAATGTATATGGAAGTGTGTCACTGCCACAGAAGTCACCTTTTTATCATTTTCTCCAGACTCTTGCTTGTTTGCCACTGCTGGGAAGTTTGATCGTCTCATCAAAGTTTGGTACCCAGTTACTAGTAAGTCTTCTCATTTTTTTTTCTCCACAATATAATGTTTCTGCAAAAGCAATTACCAAACACTTTTCTCTTTTTCAGAACCTCCTTCAAATCTCAGTGGTGCCCTTCTCTATGATTTTGTTTACCTGGCGCATCCACGTGCTGTAACTGGATTTTCTTGGAGACAAACTAGCAAGTATATGCCGAAGTAAGGATAAATTATATACACTCAAGTAAGTAAGACTAATATGATTGGTTTATATGTTCTTTTGAATAGAGGTGCAGTGTTCAATGCATTAATTACGAGTTGCTTGGATAAAATTTGTCGAATTTGGACGGAAACCGTGTTGCCTGAGGATAGTTTCTCAACCGGTGTCAATCGTGACCGGGATATGCAACCAGCAGATCCAAAATTTCATCGGACTCATAAACACCGGATTATGAAGCGGCTTCAACATGTCAAGTAAGATAATTCATTTATAATCTTCCAACGTCAATTCCAATTTTTCACAACTTTGAGTAAGTAGGCACTCCGAACGGTTTACTAAAAGTCTATTTAATTTTATCTAAATTTTCTTGAGATCTGATCTATTTTTTTTTAGATAATTGATTAGGTTAAATTAGGAGCTAAGCTTAGAGTTTACTTGTTGGAATTGGAGGTAACGCCCTTTCTATAAAATCGACTATATCATTGACTTCTTCAGCTGAAGAAATTGAATGATTCAGGCCTGGATAGACTTTAAATGTAAAAGATGGCAAATTAGTTTTTAGAATTTTGGCAGTCTTGGTTGCTCTTAAAATGGAAATCATCTGATCTTGATCTCCATGACATTGAAACACTTGTGGTTTCTGAATATTGTCCCATGTTATTTCTTTCTGAAGTGGTAACCAGGTAGACAGGCCAAGTATTCCTCCTAATTTGATTGGTCCGGTTAGTCCTGTGTATAGGGCTAGAGCGCCACCTTGACTGAAACCACCCAAAAGTAAACGAGACCCAGGAATCCCGGCTTTAATCTAGAAGTACGAAAATCATATGATTAGGCATGCGAGATCACGATCAAGTTATCGTGTTGAGTCAATGCTATATCTCATAAGAATCTTTTACCTCTTTTTGTATCATATCTATGATTGAATTAGCTGCATGTTTTATGCCTCTGGAATCCTTCGGTTGATCCAATGGCAAGATGTCAAACCAAGCGGGCATTTGTACTCCTTGGTTTAGGGTAACTGGTCGGATAGGTCTGGAAGGATGCCATCATTGATATTAGCAAAGGCAGGAAAGTTAGCAGAATGTTGAAATTTTTTACTTAAATCTAATTAACTCTAGTGATGTTTTCAGCACTTACGCATGTGGTAAAACTAGTTTCACGTATGACGGTATAAAAGATGGTAAAATTTCGGCCCAACTTGCCCTGTAAATTAATTCCATATTAAAAGTTAATTATGCGACTATTGAAACTTTATAAATCTTTACCCACTGTCACCAAGTCCATGTAGGAAGATCATCTGAAAAACAAACAAAAAGAAATCATTATGGCACAAACAAATATCAAATAAAATCAAGAATCATGTTCTTGGTTGTGACTAGTGAAATGACCGTACCGTTGCCGTTTGTTTTGAAATCGCTGGCAAAACTATAGAACCCATTCTTGTTGCAATTTCAACTCTTTACTCACTGTCAACTGTGAAATAAATTGAGACCTGAGACTGACTGTGCACGCCACAAATATTGTGCGAAGTGTTTACAATCTAAAGTCTTGCTTTGCTTTGGACGATTTTTGAAATTTAAATAAAATCATTGGACGGATTACTTACAAACATTAGAAAGAAACAATATTTGCACTTTCTCAAATTAAAAATTTTTGTTTTGAATTTTCGATCCATTTCATGAGTCTCACGAAACTCATTAAGTTGGAATATGGAACTCAACATTTCTGCTTTCCTTCCTTATTGTAAAATTTATTTCGTAATAATAAGTTCAATCAATCCAGCTAAAACATAAATTGAATTCAAATTCAATTTATGTCTGATGGTTTTGTAAGGGCGTCATTTTATTTTGGACTGATTTAGTCCAAATTCCTGGTCACAGTTTAACCTTTTCATCACCCTAACATTTTTTAGTTTCAATAATTTTAGTTTATCAGTCAGCAACACCTCTCAATAATTTTAAACTTGAATACTTGAAATTCTCATTAGTAAGCGTAATTTAAACTGAAATTATTATAAAAGTCGACAGCAACAGCCGCACCATTTATTTATTATTTTTTACGTTATCATTTTTCTTTGGTCTATACTCTATATTGAGGGAATAGTTTCTTTAATAAAGTCCTCCAAGTCACTCAATTCTTCAGCACAGGAACAGTGATCCAATCCTGGATAAACTTTTAAAGTATGTAGAGATTCTAGATTTTTCTTGAGGATTTTAGATGATTGCTGACAGAATTCAAAAGGAACGACAGCGTCAGAGTCTCCATGACATTGTAGAATTTTAGGTTTTTGTATGATATTCCAATCAATAGTGGTGGCAATTGGTAGATATCCTGATAGGGAGACAATTCCACCCAAAGTGACAGGACCAGTAAGACCGGTGTAAAGGGACAAAGCACCACCTTGACTAAATCCACCCAAAATAATACGATCTGCAGGGATTCCTGGTTTTCCATTCACACCGTCAATCTAAAAAATAATAAAACATAATTTAATATTATTATTTAGTTCTGAGTCATATTAAAATTCATGGTTTCCGGATAGAATTTCACACATCCCATTTGAAAACCTTGACATACTTACCTCTGTCTGTATCATGTCACTAATAACTGCGGACATTGTTTTTACTCCTTCTTCATCTTGATTCTTGTCGTTTTTGTCCAATGATCGAATATCAAACCATGATGGCATTCTGAAACCATTATTAATTGTGACTGCCTGTGTTGGCCTGTCAAATTACATATAAAAAACCATTAGTAAATGATTCTTCATGAATTTGTTCGATTAATTACTCTTTGTCCTTACGCTGTTGGACAAATTAGTTTAGCATAAGATGGCTTCAATTCTTGCATCTCGTCTGCCCATCCATGTCTAGAAGATTTAAAAAATAATCCTTTTTAATCTTGAATTATCATTGATAATTAGCATAAATTCATTAGCTAACACTGAGCTGAAGATTCCTGTTCCCAATAATAATAATAATTCTTATTATTATTGGTTTGACTATTATTTGTTTTTATATACCTTCCAATATTAAATTAAGATGTGACTTCAATATTTGAAAATTTGAAAAAACAAAGAACTAGTGACATTATTGAAATTCGAATTCTTATTCACGATTTCCGGTTGAGAGAATTAATCGTGTCGTGAAAAAATTCACAATGGTGAAAAGATTCGGTTGCTGATGGTTGAATATAACAAAAACTAATACTAATTCGGACATTTACATGATTGTTGGTTCGCTACTTACCCAGTGTCACCTAGTCCATGAAGAAAAATGATCTAAGGCAAAACAGAAAAACGCTACTTAGGCAAATTTGAATTAGTAAGAATTGATTGAAAACTTACGGTAGCGGTGTGTTTGGTTGTGGGTTCATGAATGACAGGCCTGATGGTAGTAGCTGCCATTGCATATAGTCGACTGGTTGCTGGGCGTAGAATTTTGACTAAATTTGATGTAAAAATTAGTAAAAAAAAAATCAACCTCAAAAGTCAAAATGGGTCGAACCTCTACTCTATACCTTTGAAGCAGAACTGAAAGAAGGAGAAATTGAATGTTGAAGTGCCGTTGGTTTTATACTTTGGCAATTTTGAGGTGAGATGAAAAGTGAAAGGGGGAAACAAGAAACTTTTGAAGTTTGCAGGCTTTACAAGTTTAGTGTAAATATTATGTGAATGACCTCTAAGGATTTCTTGATTACTACTGACCAATTTTTTGGACTTGGACTTGACACGTGGATATTAAGATTATTATGATGATATTTATTGAGTTATTACTTGTTTTTATTTTATTTTATTAGAGCCTGTTTTCACCTGAAGAAGAGCCGCCATAAAGAAAATCCTCATTCCATTACTGCTGCATTTCCACTCCCATTAAATACTTCCTTGCCGATTTTAGGACTTCAAGCCTACTCGTCCATAATGGATTTTTCTCACTCCCACTCCATGCTGGTGAATCATGGGGCATGTGTGCATTTCCATTTGGCAGGTAGCATCAATGCCGAAACGGACATTCCACTCGTCCCACCTCTCAAACATCATAACTTTCGAGTCTTCTGGATAAACAATAAGGAAATGTTTTTCACACAACAGGCTGAAGCTATTCTCCATGATCTCTGTCGTAAAGGGATGGAAAAGGATGAGTCCATTGACAATACAGAAAATGACGGTGGGATTTGATGTTTTAATTGAAAAAAATAAGAAGTGAAAGCTATAATAGTTTTATTTTAATGAATTTAGATACAAAGAGTCGAGGTATGCCAAGGTCACAGTCTCAGCCAGAAAGTTTAGGAGATGACAATAGTTCTCAACCATCATTGAGCTCGGCAGCATCTTCAGGTTCCTTGACCGATATGCAGTTTCCACAGAGTGTGGATATATTTGATCAGAAATTAGAAGCCTTGCTCAAAGACTGGCACAAGACACCGGATATTTTGGTCTCTTTACATCCAGTTGATGGATCATTCCTTGTTTGGTCTGTCGAGTGGCTTGATGAGTACATGCCAGGTAGTAAACAATAAAGAGTAATTAGCAATTTATTTGTTTGGTAAGAATTAGGCTAAAACTAATTACCTTTTCTAGGTTGTTTCCGTCAGTCACAAGTTTCATTTTCATCATGTATTCCTGGAGCTATTCCATTGGCTGATGCCACAAGCATGTCTAGTCCAAATCTCTACTTATTTCCACTTGAGAAACTAGCATCAAATCGAGCCTCAATGATGACGAAACATCATAATGGGACACTCAATCTGTGGACACTTTGTTTCGGAGATGATTCCAAGTTTTGTAACGTAATGAGTGTTGCTCATACTAAAAGGGCTTCCGGACATCGCTTTCAGGTGAGCCACAGTGTAATGAGTGTTTCAAACTTCTGCCACAATGTTGATAATTATGTGGAAAAAATATACTAACAAAATTTTTTGAACCAAAATTCATTTTCATTCATTCATTCGTTTTCTTCACAAATAGCAAAAAAAATATATTTTTAATTAAATGGCTATTCAACAAAATTTTATGAAAAAACAAATTTTTTTTACATTATGCCACTTGAAAGTTTAACCATATAATTCGTTTTTTACTTCATAGGTACGAGAAATGGCTTGTCATCCTGTGCTCCCGCTTATTCTCACTGCTGCTAGTCATGCCTATCATTCAGACGTTGAAGAGGATAGCCACAAACAGCAAAATTATTGTTCAGAACTCATTCTCTGGAGAGTGGATCCGATTGGTCCGTTGTGTAAATCGGGCGGTGTGGTAGAGATAGCTCGAATCAACTCCACAGAGATTCATGCTTTTCCACATGTCGCCTGGGTACCAGGACTCCTTCCAAGCACTTCACTTTTCTCAAATTCAGGATGTTTTGTATCATCGGATGGTTCAAGCCTCAGAGTCTACCAAGCTGTCTTGGATGCTACAAATCTCATTGCTGAGATTTCAACAGCCTATCGAAAGCGAAAAGCTTCCCTAAATGTAAATAGTTTTACAGTGTGAAATTAAAGCTAAATCCAATTGATGGAATTTTATGAATTTGCAGGATTCTGTTGTGAGTCTCTCTTCCTCAAGTTCCTTGTCATCTATTCACGGTGCCATTGAAGCCGAAACTGGTGATCCTGATTTATTTGCAATTGTGAGTCAACAGTCCACATCGAGACCTGGTTGCATTCTTCAGCTCGACCGAATTGCTAGTGAGGTAAGATTAAATACCAGTGGTCCCAAGCAAGAAAATACTAAATTAGTTGATATAGTAGGAAAACTAATTTTGAAAATATTTGTCGTGTTTTTAGAGCTATGGAGAAGTTGATTTTATCCAAGTTTTTCGAGACGATTTGGAACCTACAGATCGAGGTCATTTAGACTATCGGGAATCTTTTCATGTCGTCCTCATTCAAAATCGAAATCGAGTTCATGTTTGGCGAATGGAGATCTCAACCCCTTGCTCTCAGTTGGACGCGAGAGAGCATGGGCATGATATTGAAGAGAGTGAAGAGAATTCGCCAGAACCTCTGGAGCCGACGACGAGGTCCGGTGGTGGTTCGATCCCTCTCATTGACTTCCCTGGAGGTGATAGGTTTCATAATTCAAAACAAAATACATTTCCTACCTATACATCGGGAGGAGAGACTCATGGAAAGACAACCAAAAAATCTTTCCTCAACATCAAGATTGAGAAGATTCTTGTCCAATTTCTCTGGGAAGGGGTGGAGATACACAGTTTCTCTGCATGTACTGGACATTTTGTCTGTGGAAGTTCCTATGCTCTCATTGCTACTTCTGTCGATTGTGTCAAAGTTTGGAAACTTCAGCGAGATCCTGAGGATGAGACAGTGGAATTCCAAGAATGGAATATACTCAAGGCAGAGAATGAGGGCGTCCTTCTCCAGGCTAGTGCTGCATATAGTGGCCGAATTGCTTGTGTTTATAAACTTGGTCGAGGGGAGCATCTGGATGATTCAATGAAGAAAGCAATTGTTCAAGGGAATTCTCAAGTCGTAGACGAACGTTATACCTGTGCTGTCACAGTCTACGAATGTGAATCTACTGGAGGTAAAGTTCATAAGTTTCGGAAAACTTTTCGAATCATTAAAAAAAATCTTTTGAATGTTATTTTTCATAGGTACGGAATGGCTCCTAGAAGACACAATTGAGCTAAAAACAGAAGATGATATAGACGATGTTCATCTGGAGTGGGTTCCAAAACATGATGCTCAACATATACTCGCACTCGCCGTATCTGATATGGTAAGTTTAATTTTTGAAAATTGTATCAATGTAAAAATTTTTTTTTAATTTGAATTATTGGGAATTATAGGTTTGCCTCTTTGCTCATGTGAGCACTCAACCCACTGTAACTTTTGGTGCTAAAGTTTTGCCTTCTTCTTCAACATGTAAATCGCAATATTGGCTTCCGCTTCATGCATTCAAACTGAGTTCAGCAGATGGACTTCATCCATTCCCTGTACGATTTGGATGGATTCATGCCGTCTGTGTTGTAGCCATGCGAAACGAGATGCAAGTTTACTCTCAATGGACATTGGAAAATCTAACGGTAAGTAATTATCTAAATTTTTAAAATCAAGTAAAATATATAAATATATCATGAAACTTATTTTAATAATAAAATGATATTGTTTTCTTAGGATGCCCTCATTCCTGTAACGCTTTTAGCGAAGTCTGGGCTCAAAGATCAACCAAACAAACCACATATAGAGCTCTCATTACTCTCTGGAAGCGTTGGAGTATTTGAGTACACACGACATTGCTTTCCAGTTTTACCTCAATTCCATCCTAAACAACTAATGGACCTTCTCAATAGTGGCAAAGTTCGATGGGTCAAAGTTATTTTGGCACATCTAGTGAGGTAAATGGATTTATTTCTACTCTACATATTTCAGTCTTATTAATAGTAACAGCTACTTTAGCTAGACACTTGACTGTATTATGGAAGTGATCAGTACAAACCGTTTGTCTCAGATCCCACCCCCATCTACTCTAGATTTCCAACGTCCGTATAACCCGATAATTTTATAAGAATATTTATTTTGAAAGTATCTCGGAAAACAACGTTCTTAACAAGTTTGATTTTGTTTGTGGACTGGTTAATCAAATGTCTTCTATCAATTTTTTGTAGAGTTATGCATGGAAACACTGCGTCAAATATAAAGCGTCAATCTTCACTAACACGTGACGAGGAACGGCAGATAAGTTGGTCAAGATCAAGAACACTTTCTGTTAGCTTCCCTGGCCCGACGCCTCCGAGTCCTCTGGAGCATCGAAATTCTATTGTCATAACTGCTGAAGAATTGAACCTGAACTATGCCGAAATCAAGTCGATCCCACCGGTCCCTCTCTGGATGCTCCTCCAAGCGGATAATGAACAAGGGCAGATTCCTTCTGAAGAGAAATCTGTGAGACTTTGTGCCTTAAGTTTAAGATTTGATAACTGGGTAAATATTTTTTGTTGTTAATTGTACTACAGAAGGACTATAATGAATTGTTCAATGAAATACCAGTTGAAGATCAAATAGATGAGTCCGTATTTGATGAGTTCTTAGATGAAGAAGAGAATGATAGTGGGCCACCACCTACGAGACAGCGGAGACGATCCACAAGTGGGGATAATCAACCACTGCAATTTGGAACTAGACAAGCTCGTATTTTATCTCGAGTTTTAACACATGCTCAATTACCTGGACTCACTGCACTAGATCAGATGCATCTTCTGGCTGTAGCAGATACTGTAGCCTCCATTGGGACCAGATTGGATCATAATACTGAAGTGATACAAAAATCTATGCATGATGGGACACCAGGTAATAAATTATATACTAATAAAACTAGCTTTATTATGATTATAGTTTTTGCTGTGAAACTAAGCAGTCTTGGGCTGTGGGAGTTACTAATTTATTTCTTGTTTTACTAGATTCCTTGGACGATTGTGGCCTCAGATTTTTATTGGTAGTGAAGCACTATAGTTATTTACTCCGTTGCTTACCTCCAGCCCAAAGAGCAGCTCTACAGAAACAAGGAATTGCTACATCTGACATTGTTTGGGCCTTTCATTCAGAATCCCAAGTTGACATATTGAATCTAATTCCAGCCTATCAGAAGGGAGAGCTAACGTGGCCACAAATGAGAGAATTAGGTCAGACTGATCATGCCAATAGTGACGAGTTAAATGAATTTGAAAAAAACTGTCTATTATGTTGTTTTTTCTCTAATTTTTAATTTATTGTTTCTTCTGTAGGTGCTGGTTGGTGGCTTCGTAATAATCAAACCTTAAGACAGTGCATGGAAAAAATGGGTAAACACGCTTTTCAGAAAGGAAGTGACCCAATGGATGCTGCGATATTCTACTTGGCCATGAAGAAGAAATCCCTTCTCTGGGGATTGTATCGAGCAAAGCGAGATGAAAAAATGGCATCATTTTTTGCCAACGATTTTAGTGAGGAAAGATGGCGAAAGGCAGCCTTGAAGAATGCCTATGCTCTCCTTGGAAAGCAAAGATTCGAGCATGCTGCTGCTTTCTTCCTTTTAGCAGGAAGTCTCAAAGATGCACTGGAAGTATGCTTGGCGAAATTAAAAGATATTCAATTGGCACTTGTCGTATCAAGACTCTATGATGGAGGGGATTTGGAACCTACTCCAGCCTCAGTCGTGCTACTACTTCAAAATGTAACATTCTCTAAACCCAGTTTACCACAAAAAATTTTCATTCATTTTTATTATTTAATTTTAGGAAGTTCTCAATCCTCGTGATGCAGCAGATGATGACCCGTTTCTCCGCTCAATTGCGCTCTGGATGTTGAAAGATTACCAAGGGAGTTTGAACACAATGCTCGGGTCTAAATTTTCCTCTCGTGTCTTTAATTTTTATGTATTTCTTCGCACACATCCACTTCTGGTACGACAGAACAAGTCAAAAGGAACATTGGATTTGAGCCACCAAGAGCAGAATCTTTACTATCAAACGGCACATGAGCACTACGCCGCAGGATGTCCAATCCTCGCCATTCATGTCTTGACTCAATTACCCAAAGTGGTTAAGGTACATAGCAAACCTATGAGTCTTGTTGGAAGTCCAGTCAAAACTTCGAATTCTCCTTCCTCTCGACGAAATGATAAGAAAATAGAGTCAGGAATTTTTGAACTTGATGACCAAGGGTGGGAAAGAGGAAATAAAATACCGTCAAGTGTACATCACCATTCCCTTTTTGAGAAACGTAAGTTATGAGAAATTTTAAAAGCTTGCTGGTGTCGCTGTCAGGAGTGATTAGCAAAAATTAGTCAGATTATACAATCTTTGTGAAATATTTCCACGTTTTTGGAACTAAATTTTGATTGAATTTGGGGAAAGATTTTACATTTACGATCGGACATGACAACGCCACTACTACTGAAATATTAATGGCAGAATTTCTTTCTATCTTATTATTAACTGTGACTAGGTGATTCGGTCCATGCATTTGACTGGAGTAATCCAGCACTGGAATCCAAATTAAACCAACTTGATGATGAACTGAAACTGGAATGGGATGACGATACTGAAACAATCGGAGATGAAACTGAAATTGAACCTCCAGTATCTAATTCGAAGTTATTGAAGCAGAAGAGTATAGTAAGGAAGTCTTTATCCAAGGAAGAGAGTTTTGGACTATCGGAAGGCATCGATGAAGACGAGAATCTCAATAATCCACATACCATGATCTCAATTGAACTGAAATTAGCCTCTTGTCTCAAGCTCATGTCTGAGGAACTGGTGAACATGGTAGGACAGATTGAAGGGACAGAGCTCCGACTGCATTTGTATGCTTGGCTCGAGAAACAAGTACCTACTCTGAAGGAACTCTGCCGATACAGGAGTGATGATGATGATTTCACGCAGGAGGAATGGACTATGCGAGAAAGGTGGAAAATTGAAGAAATTTATTGTTGAATTAATCTAGAATTTAATTTTGCATTGTTCGCAGAAGCATGACACCCAGGTTTGATACTGAAGGAAGTGGACTTCATAGTGTCCTCCTCCATGAAAAATTGGATTTGGAATGGAAAATGGGTGTTTTGTGCAGGCGAAGTAGATGGCTCCGTGCAAATCGTCATCTGTTAGCTACACTTCTCGCATTTGCTCGACTCCACGCCCACTCACTCGCTCCAGTCCATATTGAACTCGTCTTCCTCCTGGATGAATTACAAAAGGAAAAGTCCAGTGGAACTGGGCCACCTCTTCTTTCACCTTTGCCTCTTCTCCATTCTGAGTTCCCACTCCTCTCTGCCGTGGCAAATCCAAACAAGGCAGCTGTATCTTATATTCTCTCTTCCGCTCGTGATATTTTACAAACTGTTTCAGAGCTCATCGCCGTCCCTGTTTTGAGAGTTGATTCACTTCAAGGAAAGAATGATGAAGGGATGAAAGGTGAAATCCCTAGTTCTGATGGTCGAAATTCAAAAGATGGCGCTCCGTCCTCTCCGCGAATACCCAATGGTATCCGTTCCAATGAGAGTGAGGGAGATGAGGGTGAAGATGAGGATAGGGAAGGAAAAATTGAAAGGGATGAAGAAGAGGATGAGTACGTCGACGGAGATGGGAAAGGACTGAGTCAATCAAAACAATCGGAAGGAACACCAGTTATACTCCGTGAGGAACTCAGTTCCGTTGTCTGTGATTGGAGGCTTGTTTTAGTACTGAGGGATTCTGGAATCGCTCTTTCCTCTTGTCTCTTTCAGTCGCTTAGTGATTCTGAAGGAAATGAAACTACAAGGACTGAGGTAGGAGTACAGCTACTCTATTCTCAAAGGAGGAGGCGCTGGAGTAGTATAGGAATTGATGGACAACCAGCCAATCAGGTTATTTCACCTCCTGACAAGTGGCCAGGTAGGTTGAAATTGAACTAGAATTTTTTAACTGATTTTAACTTTTAATTTTAAATGAATCTAATCGTATTTTTTTTGGATATTATTTTAGGAGTTGCTATACTACGTGGGATGCTATCACGTGAGGAAGATTCAGATAGTCCAAGACTCAAGTTTTTGTTGATAGAGTGCTATGCAGCAGTTTTTGCTAGTTTATTCGTCCATTCACTAGCAGTTTGTGACTCGAAGACTGTATATAAGATTCTTGCAAAGAAAATGGATGCACAAGCATTTGCCAGTATTTTTGGTGGAGGATGTAAACGTCAAATCAAGATTTCTGCAATGCACCAGCTTCATGTATGTCAGTCTTAAAGGTTGACAAACTCAATTTATATTTTAAATCTTTTTTTTTTAATTTCTAGCCACAGAGTCAGAGTTCATCTTCGGACAAGGACGGAGGGGATACATCTCCTTCTACTGTCTGGACGACATTGGCAAGTCTAAACAAAGCTAGGATGAAGTTCAATATGAAACTCCTGGGGCAACAGTTTAATCTAACTAGTCCAAGGACACCCACAACACCACTTACGAAAGTAATTTCGAATTCTGAAAATTTTAGGAATTCAGGTATTGATTTTTTGGAAATAATGAATATAGGAGGAACGTCCAACTTACCGAGAAAAGTTTGTACCACCTGAGATGTCAATCTATTCCTACTTAATGTCAAAACCAAAACCTCGTCTGGATGAGTCGGATGGGAAACTCATTTTTATAGATTCGGATGAAGATGAAGATGATTTAGACGAGGACAAAGAGGATGAAGATGAGGATGAAGACTATTGGGATACAAAACCAAAGGCACAGGAGGTGGAGAATAAAGAAGAAGAACCATTTTCATATTCTTGGAGACTTATGAGATTAGCATCAATCAAATTAGCCAAGGCAGAACTCAAACGTATTGCAAATATTGCTGGGATTGAGATGTCAGGTGAGATGACCCAAAAAAGTTTAAAATTAATTTAGAATTTTCGTTTTTCTTTTGAAGAGATTTGATTAGCCAGTAAATTTTTAATTATTAGAATTGTCTCACGTGAGTCCTTATCTGGATGGAGTAATTCGTGTCCTACATGTTTGGCAAGTGCGTGTGTATAAAGAACTAGAAACTTTAGCCCCCGCACCTCTCAATTTTCTTAACAATGCCTCAATTGAGAACGTCTCTGGACCACCGATACATAAATATAGAGCACTCCTGGATCCAACCAACACACCATTCCAGTAAGGACTTGTTAACAGTACTAATTATATTGGAATTTTTTCTCCTAAACTAAAAATTTTGAATATTTCTAGACTAAAAAAGACAACATTCGGAGTGAGGAGGCTCTGGAACTATTTAGTACGAGAAGACAATGTGCAAGATTTGTTTATACGTTTCATCTTTGGAAAGAAGCGTCCTGAGGACACAATATCTTTATGGGAAGGGAACAGTGTGACGGTTGATGGAAGCGGAAGAGTCAAAGGTGGGAAAGATGAGAAAGATGAAAACGAATCAGAAGATGATGGCTCCGTGTTAGGTCCTGTAAGAATTGTCCACAAGGAACATGAGTCTATTTCTGCATTTTGCATCAACCAGGTAGTTTAGTTAATTTTTTTGGTGATTGATTTTTATAAACTAAACTTGAATAATTTCAGTCAAATTCAAGTTTAATCTCAATTTCTACACCGAAAGAAATTCAAGAGTTGGACGTTGGCGTTCTTCTTGACATGGAATCATGGAAATTTGAAGATCAGTTTGAATTTGATCTTCTCAATTTGTATAAGTGAGTTATAAAATGATATACTTATTTATAGTAAAGTGTTTATAGTAGTAATATAATCCTATTTTACAATTTTAGAGACCCAGAAACCCTATCCACGTCTTCCTATCTTGTTGTCCAGAGTCCATCTGATCGTTCCATGGCTCATCATATGGAGAAACCAGCAAAAGGAAGTCATTCATTGGTAAGTCATCTAATCTAAATAATTTGAACTTAAAATTTTGGTATTGTTGAATGGAAATTGTCGTACATAGTTTGTCCTAAATCATTGTTACTTGTTTTCCACTCTGCCTTGTCTCACTCGACTTAATTACTCAACGTAAAGATAAAAGGACTCAATTTCCCAGGATGTACGAATCCGACTTTCGTGCAATATGTATTGGAAAGGTCACGGAAGTTCTTGGTCCCGGTGAGCCCACTTGGTCTTGTCTAAATTCACTTTGTGAATTTTTCTTTACTTTTGCTTCATATAAATTGACGTTATTTACGTCAATTACAGTTTTTGTGATTATTTTCCAATATTTTTATCTTTATGTTGAGTTTTTGCTAATTGTTTTTGGTATTTTGGTATTTGAAAAAATATATTTTATAAAAAAAAAAAAATTCTCACATTATTTATGATCAGTAATGTTTAGTGTCATATTTTGGTTTGTAGATTTTGAAACACAGAGTCGACGGAGTACGACGAATGGCTTCACATTCTTCATTACCTTTGTGTAAGTAATTACTTTGGTTAAGTATTTATAATTCTATTTATGATTTTGTTTTTCTTCTAGACCTTTCCGGAAGTCAAGATGGTTCAGTCCGCCTTTGGGAATTCTCTCACGCGCAACCAGTTTCTATCCCAAGGCCTTCTGGAACCTTTGCCAAAGTGACTCGGATAAGGTTTCATGGGAATAAATTTGGAGTGTCTGATGGTAAGTAAACATATGTTCTTTTAAATGGATATCATGTATCATGTTTCATTTCTTAGGTGATGGAAGGTTGAGCCTTTGGCAGATGGGAGCAAATCCGAGACCGTTTTTTGTAAGTTAACGAACAAAACTTTTAAATTTGTTATGAAAAATAAAAGATGGTATATTTTGTATTTATATTTAGACTGCTCAATGTCACAGTAAACAAACAGGAGACTTTGTATTTTTGGGAAGTTCGAGTCTCATTGCCAGTGCAGGCATGAGTACAGATTCTAAGAATGTTGCCATGTGGGATACTCTTATGCCTATCAAGAAGGCTCAGGTCGCGTCATTTAATTGTCACGAACAGGTCAGTCTGGTCACATAAGATTAGGTAATTGGCGCCGAAAAATTTGCTATGCGAGAAAAAAAATTTTTTTTAATGACATTATTTATAAATTGAAGTCGTGAATCATGATTTTTTTTTTAGGGTTGTGTAGCTCTGGTCTATGCAGAGGAGCACCAATGTCTCATCTCGGCTGGAAAGAAAGGCGCAATTTGCATCTGGGATGTAAGGCAGCGTGCTCTGCGTCATAGATTCCAAGGTACGAGTCTGTTATCCTAATAGACTTAAACTCACAATTACAATACAATGAGCATTTAAGTTTGTGATTTCTGTTCTTTCCTCTTTTGTCGACGACCCATCATCATCATCACTTCATTTAAAGTTTTTTATCTTCACAGAGACTCATTTTTTGACGGTCCGTTGTTGTCGTGTGGTTGGCTAATTTATTCCATTTGCGTCATTCCTATATATCTACTAAATGACTTATTTCAAAACCAAATATAACATTCCTAATGGATTTAGCCTTTATGTCTCTTGAACATAAGGCTAAATACATCAACCCTTCTCCCCACCTTACAATAAACCCACATATAAGACAGTAATTAATGTACAGATTAGATGTAACTGATTAATGAAGAAGATTACCAACTTTCTCTCCTTGAGAGATAATTTTAAGCTTCTTTCTTTTGACTGATAGGAATTAGTTAGATAATTTATAACTTTAAATTCTGAAGGCCAGTTTTATTATTCTTGGGACTTGTTTCTATTTTCTTATAGGCCATGAAGCAGCAATTAAGTGCATGGCACTGGATCCTTTAGAAGAATTCTTCTGTACGGGCTCAGCTGATGGTGACATTCGAGTTTGGGACTTTTCAGGGAAATCTCGTGCAGCATTCCCAGGAGAACACTCAAGGTCAGGATTCTTCAAAAATATTCCAGGTCAAGGCGTGACACAACTCACACTAGACTCCTATCGGAGACTCTTTTCTTGTGGGTCAGATGGGAGTGTCAAAATCCGTGTACTTCATGATCGCTTGGAGTGAAAATCTAGAGATTTTCAAAATTGAAAAACATGATGAAATTCCCACCGTCGTTTATTTTTACGGAACGGAAAAGTTCAGAGACTGGACCGATAGAAACCAAAGTTATAGATTTTTTTTTTATAAAAACACGATGCAGAAAAACGACAACCTTTCAGTAAANAAGATTTTTTTTTATAAAAACACGATGCAGAAAAACGACAACCTTTCAGTAAAAAATAATCTCGGAGAAAGGAAGAAGAAAATGCCTGGAAGGCGTAATGAAATTGAAATGCCGTAAACAGTAGAAAGTTACTAAATTGGAACGAATAGTTTCTTAGGATTAATTAATAATTGTAAGGATTAACATAGACTAAGTTTTTTTTTGGACCCACTGGCGCGAAGAAAAAAAAGCATTCCGATAACTCAACGCAATAAAATTGAAAATTATTANTAATTAATAATCGTAAGGATTAACATAGACTAAGTTTTTTTTGGACCCACTGGCGCGAAGAAAAAAAAGCATTCCGATAACTCAACGCAATAAAATTGAAAATTATTAAACGTTCCCTTCAAATCGAAATATAATTGGATAATTATTTTCATTTTCAAATTTTGCTTCTTACATAATTTCTCTTTCCCAGTCTTTTTGTGTTTTCATAATTTACAGATGGCGAAGATAGTAGCAAAGAGATGAAGTTTAACACAAAATTTTTGCGGAATTAATTTTTTTGGAAATGTTTAGTTAAACTGCATTTTTTTTAGAATGACAATATTACATAACATACTTTAGGATTTGGAGACCACAATTTTTAATAAAATTTCGTCTTGGATGCCTTTATTTGTGACCTTGGACATGCACGTGTGTCATGAGTCTGCTCATTTTAACCAAGCAGGTTTAGTCGCAAATTAGTTGCTTTTAATCATTTTCCTTGCAAATAAATAGGAATAATTAAAACCTCAGCAGTTGAATTAAAGGTTGTGGGAATTGGCATCTGTGAAAATATGTTACGAGAAATATTTTACACACAAGTGAATCTTCAGTCTTCAGTAAGTTGATGTCTGCATTTCAGTTAGAATATCAACGGAATAATTTCTATTCCTAATTTCCAATAATTATTTATATTTTAAATATAATCTTGAAGCAGACAGTATGATGTAGAGACTAGCCAATTATAATTTCTCATCGGAAGCATGAAGCATTGGAACAATTCACAACTTCACGCATTGTTGTGAATTTATAATTTATATTCATTGTCCCACTAATTGTTTGAAATAATTAAGAATAGAGCCCAAAATTCTCTTTACGTCAGTAAAAACCACTTTTCTTTTAAAGGATGTTTTTTTCTTCTGTTCCATGTTTTATCTTTAATTAGTATTAATTGACCAACTTTTTGAAAACTTTGGTTGGGTTTTGCACACTCTTTGATCAGGTTGTTTTCCTCATCATCACAATTCACTAATTAGCACCAATTCTCTTTTTTTTTTCGAACCGATTGATTGTGTCATTTTTCCATTTACGTCAATGCGGTTAGAAAAGTAAATTTGGGGTTTCAGTTTCAGTGTATTTCTAAATTTAGAAGGAAAGGGATNTTTCCATTTACGTCAATGCGGTTAGAAAAGTAAATTTGGGGTTTCAGTTTCAGTGTATTTCTAAATTTAGAAGGAAAGGGATAATTTAAATTAACATGAAGAAACTAGCCAATATAACTCACGGCTAGTAAACACTTTGCAGAAATTAAAAGTGAAAATGTTTAAAAGAAAATCACAGTATATGTCAGCTTTTAAACTTTAGTATTTTTGTGATTTAAAGTTAAACCAGGGATGCTGATTGATTGGTTAATGTTAATGTTAAAAACTAACAACATCAGGATTAACAAGAATGAGATAACTTTACAATTTATGTAGCCAAATGGAGTACATCGTTCCTATCAAAACAAAAAGGTCAAGTGGTAGGTGTGACTGACCTTAGAATCCAATGTTTGCGTGAGATGGTTTGATTTCACTTTGACGTCAGTGGTGGATGAGCCGTCATGATGATTGTTAGACTTGGCCAGATCATTTCATCTACTGATTATTGTTATCCTTAGAACTATTAACGTTTAATAACTTATGTTAATGGTTCTTGTTATCTTTATCTTATTGCCTTAAATTAACTTATTGTTAGTTAAATAATAATTTTTTCTAACTCAAGAGATCATTGACCTTTGTAACATTGTATTTTAAATTTTAAATTTTAAATCCTGTTGCGTATGAAATTCTGTTTGAATTTGGCGCACGCGCAGTAATTTGAAATCACATGGGAATGGCAAGGGCGCCAAATTCAAACTCACTATTTCTTCCATCGTCGTTGAGACGCTTTAGTTAAGACAAAATTTCTCAAACCTTGGAAAAAAAAATTTTATGGTTGAAATTTTAAGTTGAGGGTATTAAAGTTAACATGTTATTAAGTCAGACGTTTTGTGATTAATGATTTAAAGTGCTAAATGTTAGTGTTGTATACTCCAATACTTCGACAGTTTTATTTGAATAAGTATGTAATGCGCTGATTCCAATAGTTTCCTCGTTTTAAAGTTCAATTTAATAACTTAGAATCCTGAGTTCATTGTTGGAAGGGATGATGGCGAAATGGTGAGCACCGATGAGACGATCCTTAGTAAGTTCTAAGTAGACTAATTAGTTAACATAATTAGACTTATTTTACGGAATGGTGAAGATGGGTTTGTAATTTGGAGGAGTCGGACAACTTTATTAGTGACACAAAGTTTTGAAATTATTAAGCTTTCCTCCGATGATATAAGGTTAATCAAAATGTTGTTACTTAAGATTAAGAAAATAAAATGTTGAATTTATCGACTGTGAAAGCGAGTGATGCAAATTGATTTAGCTTTTTTGTTTGTCAATGAAATTACAGAATTAACTTCGTTGTTTGTAATGCACGTGTCCTTCCTTCTTATCGATGAATGGTTGGAGTGAACCAAAGGGGGCTCAAAAAAAAAAAAAAAATTTCACAACCGTGTTATGTGCCCCTCTTGAGCGACCAAATGACCTCTACAAATGTTGCTTAGAATGATGTACTGAACAACTTTTTCAAATAAAATTTTTCTCTGTGATCAACTGTTCAAGTTTTTGAAAAACTTTGAAAATTACTAAGTTGTTAACATTAGATGCCCCATCTTCTTTTTCAAAGTAACATATATTTTCTATATCCTATATGTGCGTTGAAATAGAATGTTAAGCATGTTCAAATGAGTAACTTTTCTCCGTAGTATTATTTCCTGTGTTACCCTTTGAGAGAAAGGACAAAGTCATATCCCAAGTGCAACCTTTCAATCAATAACCAAGTTTTGAAAAACTTTTCGGAGACGTATGCCAGAACAAGTCTGCCCAGGGCGGGGGACGTGGACCCCTCTCCGATTGCCGCCCCAAAAATTAGGTTTTTTTACTGGGTACCATCCAGTTGTGGTTTTTAGCCTGGGTTCCATCCAGGGCTTTTTATAACTGGGTTGCATCCAGATTCAGCACGGTTTTTAGCCTGGGTCCCATCCACGGCTTTTTATCCTGGGTTGCATCCAGACTAACGATGGAATTAAGTGTTGATGTAATAGTTAGTTAGGATGACANTTATCCTGGGTTGCATCCAGACTAACGATGGAATTAAGTGTTGATGTAATAGTTAGTTAGGATGACAATCAGGGGAATGGCAATTTGCAACATTCAAAGATTCCCGAAATGGCCCTGGATAGACGCGTCTAATATCTTGCATAAATTAAAAAAATCTGAGTCCCATATCTCTCGGATGAGAGGAGATTTCCGACAAGATGTTCTCNAAAAAATCTGAGTCCCATATCTCTCGGATGAGAGGAGATTTCCGACAAGATGTTCTCCCGATATAAATATTCACCAATGTAATTTGGCAACAGTAGTGGAACGACAAGTCCTTAAACCTTTTTTGAGCTCTCTCCAAGACCGTTCTAACCTGTTATCATGACACTTGACGCGAGTCAAGTTCAGATGAGGCAAAACTCTTCCTAGAGATGGATCTCCATTAGGTACAAATGCTGGAATCGGACGTACGAAATGAGTCGAATGATTCACAGCACAATGCTCAGAGAATCCCAACTGCGTACAGTTGGTATACGAAGCGTGTTGATCAGACATAATAAAACTTCCTTGAGCAATATGTTGTTGCATTAGCGGCCATAGAGTTGACCTACGTTTATTTCGGATGAGCCGAACAAACCTCTTGCCAGTAAGTCTGCTAATTCCCCCGAATACCCAAAACTGGCTCCGTAGGTTCCTACCTCGATGATACTTTCTAGTAAAAAGGTGAGATTCGTCGACTTCTACGACATCCCCAGGGCCTCCAATTTGCTCAATGTCATGTTCATGAATAACACGGCATACTTCTCTTGCAAACGAGTAAAAATCCACCGAAGTATGCCGTGAAACTTCACAATGGAATGATGCTTGAGGTACGGGAATTCGAAAGAAAAAGCAAGCAAGGAGGCGAAAAACCTTCAGAAGAGGGAGTTTCACGTTTTCAAAAAATGTGTTTTGAAGAAGACTAATTGTTGGCTTGTTGCATCATCTCCTCAACTCCTCATCATCATCATCTCCTCAACCTAAAATGACCGATCCTGCCAAAACTAATAAACTCTATAGTATTTTCGATAAGATGGAGCAGCTTTCGGAAACCTTGGCACCTTACGGCCAAGAAGCAAGAATTGCCATGAAAATGGGGTATAGGGAAGGGCTCGGGCTAGGAAAGCATCAACAAGGAAGATTGGAGCCATTGAGTGGGGAAAAGGTGAAATTTCAACAACAACCACCTCCGAAATCGTCTCATGCGTCTTCCTTTATCCCTCCCTACCCTCCAATACCAACTGTACCTCAGTCTTTCCTTCCTGAATCCAATTCTTTGCCACTACGTTTTCCTTCGGTTCCTTCCGATTACAAAATTTTCAGATGCCAGGTCTGTGGGAAAAGATATCGAAATGCCCCACCCCGAGACCTTCACCAACTAACCTGTAAATCCTAAATCCAAAATCCTAAACCCATTTCTCTGGAGCAGAAACCAGGTTAAAAAAGCCCTGGATGGGACCCAGGCTAAAAACCGTGCTGAATCTGGATGCAACCCAGTTATAAAAAGCCCTGGATGGAACCCAGGCTAAAAACCACAACTGGATGGTACCCAGTAAAAAAACCTAATTTTTGGGGCGGCAATCGGAGAGGGGTCCACGTCCCCCGCCCTGGGCAGACTTGTTCTGGCATACGCCTCCGAAAAGTTTTTCAAAACTTGGTTATTGATTGAAAGGATATGACTTTGAAGGACACTTGGGATATGACTTTGTCCTTTCTCTCAAAGGGTAACACAGGAAATAATACTACGGAGAAAAGTTACTCATTTGAACATGCTTAACATTCTATTTCAACGCACATATAGGATATAGAAAATATATGTTACTTTGAAAAAGAAGATGGGGCATCTAATGTTAACAACTTAGTAATTTTCAAAGTTTTTCAAAAACTTGAACAGTTGATCACAGAGAAAAATTTTATTAGAAAAAGTTGTTCAGTACATCATTCTAAGCAACATTTGTAGAGGTCATTTGGTCGCTCAAGAGGGGCACATAACACGGTTGTGAAATTTTTTTTTTTTTGAGCCCCCTTTGGTTCACTCCAACCAAATTGTCAACTTATTGTGCTATTATGACTAAGAGACCACACCACACGGTTCTGATTGGAAAAACCAACAATTCCACATTTAGTAAAAAAATTTGAATTTTTTGGTGAATTTTCCTTCTCTAATTAGTTTCTTGCAGTTTTAAACAAATCGCCAAAACGAGTGCAGAATTTTAATTGTTGTTAAAATATAAATCAACTTTTATTTACTTTTTTCTATCTACTCTCATACTTGTTAAGTCTTGCTGAGTTAATCAATTCCAAGATGAAGAGATATTTTTCAATAACAATAATTATTGTTGTGACATAAGAGAAATCATGGTTTTTGTTAGAAGAAATTGAAAGTCGGTTGTTGAATCCAATACCTGTAAATAATACTGAATTNTGCTCTCATACTTATTAAGTCTTGCTGAGTTAATCAATTCCAAGATGAAGAGATATTTTTCAATAACAATAAATTATTGTTGTGACATAAGAGAAATCATGGTTTTTGTTAGAAGAAATTGAAAGTCGGTTGTTGAATCCAATACCTGTAAATAATACTGAATTTTTCGCACTTTTGCCTACTCTTATTTTTCTCTGACTTTAGAATCTGGGTCAAGCAAGACGAGAATAAGAAAAAAATCTTCAATCTTCTTCAAGGAGTTATGTCATGTTTATAATTCATTTTCTATTTTTAGGTTTGTTAAATATTTACGTAAAATACAAATCTATTTCGGGGTGATTGATAGTAGACAACTGGGCGTCGAGATTGTTTTTGTTTAAATGATGGATGGTGACGATGAGATCGAGACAACAATCTTTGGTTACCGTCCTGGTGGTAGCAAAAGTTGAATGAAAGCTACACACTCAAGTAAGTTATACATACACAACATAAGAATTATTAACGAACTGATAGAATTTTTCGAATTTGAATTAACTTGTGTCTCTTTAAATTTTCAGTTCACTCGTCATCATGAATGCAACATGAACCATNCGGGGTGATTGATAGTAGACAACTGGGCGTCGAGATTGTTTTTGTTTAAATGATGGATTGTGACGATGAGATCGAGACAACAATCTTTGGTTACCGTCCTGGCGGTAGCAAAAGTTGAATGAAAGCTACACACTCAAGTAAGTTATACATACACAACATAAGAATTATTAACGAACNCGGTAGCAAAAGTTGAATGAAAGCTACACACTCAAGTAAGTTATACATACACAACATAAGAATTATTAACGAACTGATAGAATTTTTCGAATTTGAATTAACTTGTGTCTCTTTAAATTTTCAGTTCACTCGTCATCATGAATGCAACATGAACCATGAGTAAAAGAAGCAGTTGGCGAAAGGTAATTCCTCAGTCTTCAATGTTCAGTGGGGGGTATAGGACGTTTGTTTTGCAGGTGGTGGGAAGGAAACTCTCACAAAAATTAACAAATTGTAGTTTCAGTTAGTTGTTTAGTAAAAGTGTAAGGAAGGGGCTACGCAACGCAAACACCTCGTCTGGAAGCAAATATTTGTCTTTACCTAACAAATACTACCAAGAAGTAAGCATTAGTACATATAACATAATAATCCCTGAGTTTTGACAATCAATGAGAAAAAAAAATATGAAATGCGAAAAACAACCTCTACAGAAGGGATCATCAACAGAAGAGGTAAGTAAGTGGTAGTAGTGTCACAAAATCATTACACGATACAACACCATAACTATCATCGACGTCAATCCATCCCTATTATTCCTCCAGCAGCTGATGAGATGCTTCGATTAATTCAAAAAGTGGAATAACTGATTGATGATGGTTCCAACAACACTTGAATTACTCATTTTTCAATTGCCAAATCCTCTTCTTCATTTGACACTACACAACTTCTTTCTCATTANAACACTTGAATTACTCATTTTTCAATTGCCAAATCCTCTTCTTCATTTGACACTACACAACTTCTTTCTCATTATAAGTGGTTTTTTTTTTGGGACAAAAAACTAAATTTCAATAGTTGACAGATGAATTGTTGATAAATTTGTTAAGCGTCACACTAAATTGCTTTCTCCGTAGTTTCATCATCGTTTCTCCCTACTGCTGACGCTATCACTCTAGAATTGGTGATTAGAAATTTTGACATCGTCCGTGGTGAGGTGACGCTTTGTAACAAGACGTGAAGCCCCAATTACTCAACTTCTTTTAATCATCTTTGTCGACNAACACTTGAATTACTCATTTTTCAATTGCCAAATCCTCTTCTTCATTTGACACTACACAACTTCTTTCTCATTACAAGTGGTTTTTTTTTTGGGACAAAAAACTAAATTTCAATAGTTGACAGATGAATTGTTGATAAATTTGTTAAACGTCACACTAAATTGCTTTCTCCGTAGTTTCATCATCGTTTCTCCCTACTGCTGACGCTATCACTCTAGAATTGGTGATTAGAAATTTTGACATCGTTCGTGGTGAGGTGACGCTTTGTAACAAGACGTGAAGCCCCAATTACTCAACTTCTTTTAATCATCTTTGTCGACTCGTCATTATACTGGAGTTACCAAAATCTGTAGTCCTTTTAATTACTCTTTTTNCTCGTCATTATACTGGAGTTACCAAAATCTGTAGTCCTTTTAATTACTCTTTTTTCTCACTCCATCATTCAAAGGAAGAAGAAGTGAAAGTGCAGAAACGGGATTTGAGTGGTCATATAAATACAGATTTTTTTTATGGATTCCTAGCCGAGTTTCGGAACGACGAGTGACTTTTGAGCTTAACTTGAACGAAACAGTTTTTAGTAAGAATCCGTATACCGGGAATCGTTGAACAGAAAATAATTTAACAATTCTTCAATAATAATTTACTCAAAAAATTTTACTTTTTTTTTAAATCAAAAGTTTAAATCACAAAAAGAACTTGTCATCATCGTGTCTTCTTCGTAACTTAACTTTCTGTGTCCCAGTCAACGTAATTTTTATGAGTGAAAACTGGTACAGATTTACATTATTATTATTATTGTTTGGAATCGGGTGAAAGAACATTGGACAAAAACATGAATAGAATATTCCTACTCACTGCAAATGTTGGATCAGTTTTTGAAAATGTAAAATTTGATAGTTAATAATCGTTATTTATTAAATTATTAAAATAATTTTTAATTGAAATTTTTTTNGAAAATGTAAAATTTGATAGTTAATAATCGTTATTTATTAAATTATTAAAATAATTTTTAATTGAAATTTTTTTAATGTGTTCATTGTTGTGATTTTTTTTAGATAGACGTGGGTCTACCAATATGGATAAACGAGCTTACTACTGTAANGAAAATGTAAAATTTGATAGTTAATAATCGTTATTTATTAAATTATTAAAATAATTTTTAATTGAAATTTTTTTGTGTTCATTGTTGTGATTTTTTTTAGATAGACGTGGGTCTACCAATATGGATAAACGAGCTTACTACTGTAANATGTGTTCATTGTTGTGATTTTTTTTAGATAGACGTGGGTCTACCAATATGGATAAACGAGCTTACTACTGTAAGGATTAACTTAAAATTTTAATTTCCTAGAAACTGAAAAAATTTGTTAAGAAACTAACTAAAATTTGAAATTTTTAATTTTTTTATTATTTTTTTTACAGAAAGTTCAGTCAGACAATTTAGATTTTTTAGCACTTCATTTCCAAGAGACTGGAGGGAAGTACTACAAAAATGGAAGTAAAGTGATTCAAAATTTTTTCAGGTAATAAATTTTCTACTTTAATAGAGGAAACTCCCTTCTTATTAAGTTAGATAAAGGTCAGTAAAATAAACCTGATTTATGAAGTAGTGTGAGGTCAAATTGTTATCTTGATTCTTGACCTTGTACACATGATCTTTTAAAAAGGAAGTTGAGTTTGTTTCCGGAAACTACGAAGCTATTTTTGAGCAAACACTTGCTGATAAGAATTCAGCAAGTGAAAACNTTGAGTTTGTTTCCGGAAACTACGAAGCTATTTTTGAGCAAACACTTGCTGATAAGAATTCAGCAAGTGAAAACAAACAAATTTTGCCAATAATTTTATGATTATTTTTTTTTTGTATGACAAATTATAATTATTTATGTATGAAATTTATTCATAAATATCTTAATCTTTTATAAACNTTGAGTTTGTTTCCGGAAACTACGAAGCTATTTTTGAGCAAACACTTGCTGATAAGAATTCAGCAAGTGAAAACGAACAAATTTTGCCAATAATTTTATGATTATTTTTTTTTGTATGACAAATTATAATTATTTATGTATGAAATTTATTCATAAATATCTTAATCTTTTATAAACANTTTTTTTTTGTATGACAAATTATAATTATTTATGTATGAAATTTATTCATAAATATCTTAATCTTTTATAAACAGGTTTATACTATTGGTTTTTTTCTTGCTTCTAATCTAAACATATTCACAAGAATTACATATTATTTCATACCAACTTAAATAATTCCATTGTTATGTTAAGTTGTGAAGATATTTTTATTTTCAAATTTAAATTAACAATGATATAAACCGGAATTTCTGGATGCTGAATCCTGATTTGATTCTTGTAACACATTGTGACAAAATGTGGCCATTAACTAACTACTTAACTTTATAATTTGATTTTTTTTTAATTTTAGCCTTCTAGTCGAAAGTCTCACCGTCATCGGGTATAATTTAATCGAAGGAATTATTGATTCGGATTCTGGTGTGGATCATCAATTTACGGTGAGGTCAAAAATTAAAATTACTACTACTGATAGTATAGAATTAAGTTGTTTTAATTTGGAAAATATTTATGAATTTTTTTNAAAAATTAAAATTACTACTACTGATAGTATAGAATTAAGTTGTTTTAATTTGGAAAATATTTATGAATTTTTTTTCTCTCTTCATTTCAGGCACTTTCAAATGTATACTTTATACGAAAAAATTGTTCTACTTCAGTCCAGANTTTTTTTCTCTCTTCATTTCAGGCACTTTCAAATGTATACTTTATACGAAAAAATTGTTCTACTTCAGTCCAGATATGGGATTTTGAAAATAGTTCTTTTGTATCGATCAATTCATTATATCCTGGAAAACTTTTTGNTTTTGAAAATAGTTCTTTTGTATCGATCAATTCATTATATCCTGGAAAACTTTTTGTTGGAAAGGAATTCACAATAAGCAGAAGAAATCAAAAAGAAAAATTTCCACAACATTTCTTCCCAAATGTAATAATTATATTTTTTGAAAAAAATTTTTTTTTTGTTTTAGTAATATTGAAATATTAAATATCNTGTTGGAAAGGAATTCACAATAAGCAGAAGAAATCAAAAAGAAAAATTTCCACAACATTTCTTCCCAAATGTAATTAATTATATTTTTTGAAAAAAATTTTTTTTTGTTTTAGTAATATTGAAATATTAAATATCTTTTTAAAATTTTGTTCTAGTGCAAATGGTCACGGAAGGGTTTTGCTAGAACAAGATGGCGTTTTAGTGGGACAACTTTTGACCTAGTTAATATTCACCTTTTCCATGACTCTTCAAATCTCATCGCAGCATCTACTTTCCCTTCACCATTTTCACAAAATAGACAAAGGGTTCTTAATTTTATTTTGGACAAGTAAGTTTTCCTAATTTTTCTGTTTATAAAGAACAAATAATTGAAGAGATTAAAAGGAAATTTGAGTTTAAATATTTATTCTGGATTATAGATTTCACAATGATGATCTCGAGAAGGTGCCAATGTTCATTTTTGGAGATTTCAACTTTCGTGTAAATACTTTTGATATTTTTGAAATCCTTCGAAAAGAAACTATTGAAGAAGAATTGTGCAATACTTCTAAGGATGGAATAGTCGAGTCAAATACCAATTCTTCTGATCTTGTCATTGATGCCAAACATTTTTCAGTCTTTAATCATGAACAAAGATTTAAAGATGATTGGAGATGGGTGAGTTTTTGGTTCATGGAAATATTTTTTTGATTATCTCACTAATTTCTTATAATTTAGTGTATTTTTCTTGTTTTTATTTTATAGTTACGAGCTTATGATTTTGAATCAAGTCATTTTGAAACACTGACGGAATTGGATGTTCAGTTCCATCCTAGCTATCCTTTTGATGAAAGTGACCCTCATAAGTTTATGAGAACAAGATGTCCATCTTGGTGTGACAGGGTTCTCTTTACTCACGATTCCAAATCACTCATTTCAAATGTAAAGAAATTTCTTGATTATGAAAAGTTTTTTTTTATTAATATATTTTTATAAACTTTAGTTGTTGGTTTTTTGTTTATCAGGAATCTGTCGCAGAATACAATCTCATCGGGGCAGACGTTTGTATGGGAGACCATAAGCCCGTTTACCTTAGTTTTACTCTAAAATCTGAAGAAAGTTCAAATGCAGAATCTCCGAGTGAACCAAACTACAGGTTCGAGTCAGGATCCTCTGAACCAGGTATCCCAGTAGTATTGGACTCAATTACTCCTAAATCCAAGTCTCGATTTGTCTCATTCTTCCGAGGTAACTTGAGCTTTCACCACGAACCCTCTTCGAGGAGTCGAGTTACGAAGACTCCATCATTGGCACCTTCAGTTGGTTCTACAACTACTGCCATTAGTTCAAAAAAGAAATGTTGTTTTCTAAAAATTAGAAATTCAGGAGGGTTAGAGTCTCAAGGGCTGACAAATGGGGTTAAAGGAAGAGGGAAACAAAATATTTTGATTTCAAATGAAATCCAATCAACTCCCTTAGGTTTTGATGGAGACAAACGAATTATGTCAATATCTGCTCTACCAGAACCACGGAAACAAAAAGTGAAAGAAAGCTCAAATGACTCAAAGGAGACGAGAAGAGAAAATAGGAATGGTTCAAGTCTAGCTGCTTCCGGATGCTGCCCAGCCTGTAGTATTCTTTAACCTTTTTTTTTTTTTTTTAATTTGGCAACTCGCCTGGATTCAATTTTGTGTTGCTAAATTTTATCTTTTAGTTGTTAATTTAATTAACAATAATTCTTTTGAAGTAGCCAACTTCCGCACGTTGTTAATGCATTTAATTCTCATTTTTTTTGTGATTATTTTTATACCTTTTTTCTGTTTCTCTTATCTTTATTTCATTATTTCCTCTTGCAGACTCTGTTTTTAATTTATTTATTTTTCTTGCCCAAATTTGTCAATTTAAAGAGTTTGCTTTTAAAATTGAATTTGGTTTGAATAATAAAACTTGCACGGATTGCACTATTTTGCATGAATTTATCAAAATTTACAAGTTTTTTATTTAAATTTAAAATTTTATCACTGTTATCATCACCGCGTTCTCTAAAATTTATGAAATTTGGTAACTTATAACCGTTCGTTCTTTACAGCTTTGACTGGATGACCTTGTGAGGATTGGAAACTGAAAGGAGAGATTTGTGAAAGGTAATTTAAGTTAAAACAATGTAATACTTTCAACTGATTTTAATAATTTGTTAAAATTAAATTAATCAATTAAAAATGAAACAAAAATATTCGTGAATTAGCTATTAACCTTTGGTTTGTTGTCCAAGATTATGAATATGATAGACTTTAGCAGTAACTAATCAAATTCAAATAACTTTGAATTCAAACATTTTAAATTGATTCAGTAGGTCAATGGAAACTGGAAGGTCATTGATTTTTTTTCTCTTTCAAAAAAAATCATGCAATGAATCAAATTAACNCAAATAACTTTGAATTCAAACATTTTAAATTGATTCAGTAGGTCAATGGAAACTGGAAGGTCATTGATTTTTTTTTCTCTTTCAAAAAAAATCATGCAATGAATCAAATTAACAGAATTATACTTCGAATGATTAATTTTTAAAATTCTGATGTTTAGTTTAGTATTGAAATTGAATTAAGTGTAAAGTTTTTAAACTACCGTATATTACCATNTAGTATTGAAATTGAATTAAGTGTAAAGTTTTTAAAATACCGTATATTACCATGTATAATCCGCGCGTTATACTAAGAACATCGAGTTTAACTAACCCTGCGTGTTATTACTAGACGAGGTGCGCGCTATATATCGAAAATGAGAATCTGATTTTTCCATTCAAAGAAAGTTGCTAACTTTATATAGAATTTATCAATTAGTTTTAAAACGTCTGCCTCCTATTTTATACTAAACTCTATGCATCATCGAAAATTTCCTCCCATCCGTCAAACTCATCTAATAAGTGATCCTCGTCTTTATATTCGTCAATCGTCATCAAGTTTAAGGTCGATTCCTCAACTGCTCCACTTTCCTCTCTTCCACGTTCACTCGAGGAGCGATCTGAAATAATTACAGTCTCAATTTCCACTTCCTCAATTACTTCGGGAATAGCTGGCCTTTCGTCTCCATAGTGGGGAATACCAGCCTTAACGAGTGGCACTTCATATATCGATTTATTCATCCGTGACTGTATTTGAAATCTATCAGATGCTTGGATTTTACCATTGCTGTCACATGAATTCTTATTTGGTTCCTAGTGAAACTAGCCTTTGTATTTCGTTTGTCAATTACCCATTAGCACAGATCACGTTCTAATTATAGATATTTATCTAGTATGTTTACCACNGTATTTCGTTTGTCAATTACCCATTAGCACAGATCACGTTCTAATTATAGATATTTATCTAGTATGTTTACCACGGTTTGCCTTCCTAGATTTTTTTCAGTCCTCTTAGCATTTTGTAATTGGTTCCTCCAACCTCTGATAGTACTTTCGGANCACTGTTTGCCTTCCTAGATTTTTTTCAGTCCTCTTAGCATTTTGTAATTGGTTCCTCCAACCTCTGATAGTACTTTCGGACATACCGAACTACCAACCAATCTCGTATACTTTTTCACAAACCTTAGTAATATAAGCAGATGGATTGATCAGTAGTTTTAAATCACATCTTTAATGTACATTTTTCAATCAACAAGTTACCTCAATTTTAAACTTGGCAACATAGGCTCTTCTCAATCTATTTGTCTTTTTGTTGTGGGAAGTATCCGGTTTCATTTTAACAACGTATTGAAAGAGTTCAAATTTTCAATAAATTATCTAGTTACACCAAGTTTCAGCTAGGCGTTATACTCGAATTAAAACTACCGACAAATTCATGCGCGTTATATTGGAGTGCGCGTTATACACGGTAATATACGGTATTTATTTCTANGGCAACATAGGCTCTTCTCAATCTATTTGTCTTTTTGTTGTGGGAAGTATCCGGTTTCATTTTAACAACGTATTAAAAGAGTTCAAATTTTCAATAAATTATCTAGTTACACCAAGTTTCAGCTAGGCGTTAAACTACCGACAAATTCATGCGCGTTATATTGGAGTGCGCGTTATACACGGTAATATACGGTATTTATTTCTAANAAACTACCGACAAATTCATGCGCGTTATATTGGAGTGCGCGTTATACACGGTAATATACGGTATTTATTTCTAAAACAAAATTTTTCATTTTAAATCTCTGACGCGGGAAAATCAGTGTTTGAATTAATTGACAAGGGAGTCTTTGTTGAACGAGATTAATTGAAAAAGTGTTTATAGATTGATCAGCATTCAGTTGTAAATTTATTTGGACAAATCTGCAGTAAGAACGAAGCAAAGGTGGAAGCGTATGCGTAAGTAACTTTGCAACAATCATCATCTCCATGTTTTATGTCCTAAATGTCGTCGACGGACATTTACATTCGAGAATTATTAATTCGTTACTTCCTGTTGATAATTTTCTTTCTGGCTCTTCTCCATGTCTTCATTGGGAAGAATTTTAAAGACATCCGTGCCCTGTAAGTACCTTATATTTTTATTGTTGTATGTTGCGCTAAGGATTGAGCGGTTCTGAACGAAGAATAAACCACCTCGGAATTGAAAAGGCACCTTCTGAGTTGTGGTGACAGTGAGCTCGAGCCCCCTTTACGATTCTTAGCTAAAACTAACTCATAGCCTAAACAATTGACTTGGATATTCCGAATTGGATGAAGCATCTTAGTCAATTCTATTGCTATATTTGGGTCAAATATAATCGGGCTGTTATGTATCGTGCCCAAGCCGAACGGCTGACTTTTACTTTTCCGGCACATATTCTTCTATAACACTAACTAACACTTAACACTAACAACCTAACTAACACTATCACTAACTAACAACCTAACTAACACTATCACTAACTAACAACCTAACAACCTAACTAACCAACAGTAACACCCTAACTAACCAGCAGTAACACTAACTAACTAACACTAACACTGGTTATTTAGTTAGTTAGTTAGTGTTAGTTAGTTAGTGTTGTAGAGGAATATGTGCCGGAAAAGTAAAAGTCGGCCAGCCGAACTACCGGTGTGTAATTTAAATCGTTTGAGAACCTTCCCGAGTCACGAAATTATGTAGAAATTTTCTTTTTTAAATTGAAACGCATTAAAAAATGATGAAAAAATTAATGAATTCTCTAGTGGTTTNAACCTTCCCGAGTCACGAAATTATGTAGAAATTTTCTTTTTTAAATTGAAACGCATTAAAAAATGATGAAAAAATTAATGAATTCTCTAGTGGTTTATTCTTCATCGGAATGGTTGAATTACTAACTTGATTTGATCTACAAAAAGGTTTTTCATGAATCATCTGAAAAAGTTTTCACATGAGTATGACAAACAAACGGAAGCCATCAAANAACAACCTAACTAACACTATCACTAACTAACAACCTAACAACCTAACTAACCAACAGTAACACCCTAACTAACACTAACACTGGTTATTTAGTTAGTTAGTTAGTGTTAGTTAGTTAGTGTTGTAGAGGAATATGTGCCGGAAAAGTAAAAGTCAGCCAGCCGAACTACCGGTGTGTAATTTAAATCGTTTGAGAACTGATTTAACCTTCCCGAGTCACGAAATTATGTAGAAATTTTCTTTTTTAAATTGAAACGCATTAAAAAATGATGAAAAAATTAATGAATTCTCTAGTGGTTTATTCTCCATCGGAATGGTTGAATTACTAACTTGATTTGATCTACAAAAAGGTTTTTCATGAATCATCTGAAAAAGTTTTCACATGAGTATGACAAACAAACGGAAGCCATCAAAGCATCTTTATTCCATGACTTGAATGAGATTGAGTCAAAAATTGTTGATCTGAAGAATCGAGGACTGATTAGGATTTTGGAACTAGGCGTTGGCTCAGGTGAAGTTCATTACCTAATCTAAATTAAATTCAATGAATACATAGTGAATTAATATAATATTTAAATCCAATAAGGAAGTAATCTCAAGTACTATCCACAACAATGTCGCCTGATTGTAGCTGATCCGAATGTTTATTTCAAACAATACTTTATGGAACAGAAGCATAAGGTGGAATGAACTTATTCTTCAAACATCTCTTCTTAAGTCCTAATAGTTCGATGACATTTAGTTTCCTGATATATTTTTGGAGAAGTATCTTGTTACTCGTGCTGAAAATTTACAGAATATTCCATCAAATTCTGTAGATGTTGTCGTCACCACAATCGTTCTATGTTCTGTTATGGATGTAAGAAGAGCAATACATGAGATTCATCGCGTTTTAGTTCCCGTAAGTGATAAAAAAAAAACTTAATCGTAAACATCGCATTTGAATTAGTTTTTGGTTATAACTTACATATAATATTGTAATTATATATAATTAAACCATCTTTATTGAAAGATACACTAATTCGATAGGGTGGTCGATATTACTATTTGGAACATGTAGCTGACAATCCGGAAACACGGAAGTATCGAATTCAATCTTTCCTCTCGTCAAAGTTACAAATTTGGCCAGCGGTATTTGGTTGTTACCTCGACAGACAAATTGATCATCTCATTGCTCAAGAAAATTTTTCACAAATAGCTCAAAAAAGACTCAGAATCAAATCAACAAAATGCTCTCGATTCTTCAAACTTATTGAACCACATGTTGTTGGTGTTGCAATTAAATGAAATTTTGTAAGTGTTCATCGAATCCCATTGTTCTTAATTTCGAAAATCGTACAATAATTATAATAATAGTCAAATAAAGTATATAATTCACTGAGTCATATTCATCACATTTAGAGCTCGATAAAAATCAATTACTGGTAAGCTAACTAATGCTTCAAGTTACAGGTGCATGTTTCCGATAATTGTGAGTATGTGGACATTCTCCAGTGCCAATTATTACCAAAAAATAACCTAACCATTGCGCGTACAACCTACAGGGTTTGAGAATTTTTTTTTTGACAAGACATTATGAGATGATGATACATGTGAACGGAAATCCGCTAACAGCTATTTTCAGTTACAACGTAGATTGAACAAAAAGACGGTGTTACTGGTAACATGCTGGTTTGTCAATAACAGCCACTCCTGCATATGACCGTCCAACAACCATGGATGAATTTAAAAACGACCATGCATCAGTTTTTGGGTTATATACTTCCACAGAGCTAAAAATACGCATGTTTAAAATAATAATTATCAATGTAGTAGTTATTTCAGAAGATAAAATACTTGACAAAATCATAATTTACCTCAAATTGCAATTCCCATCATCACCTCCAACTACGATAAGAACTTCGTTGATTGCAATAACACCTAGAAGTAAAATAAAAATAAAAATACATAATTAAAACATAAATTCGATTCTGTAACGCTTGAATTCAATATCATTTCCAAAGAAGAATATCCATATGATATTTATAAGATATTTTTTGGATCGTACTGCGAAATCTAAAGTTCTTTAGATATCGATCCAAAAAGTACATAAACTGGGACTAATTATACCTAAATCGTAGGCTATATGCTATATTAGACTCAATTCTGTAACACTTGAATTCACTAAGATATTTTCAAAGTAGAATATACAAAAAAAAAAAAATTTTTGGGTTAGGTCTAGCTGGGAAATCTAAACTATTAGTTGAGTTATCGATAAAAGCTGGGTTTACTCTTCAATAGCATGAGTGAACCTAAACCATAGTGTATATTAAGCACATCCTCTTACTTGCACTTTGTACATACACTTCAAAATTCTAAATAGAATCAGGAAGAATCTAAAAACAATATGGACTTTGGTCTTGCCTGCATTTCTTCTGCATGTGCTCATGTCACTGACAGGTTTCCAAGTATTTGCAACGGGGTCATACACCTCACATGATTTTCTCACAATCGGCCCATCATGCCTGAATTGGAAAAATTATAATAATTTTATATGTATGAGACTTTCTTTGTGTATAAAATGAACTTACCCTCCAACTACATACAAACGATTATCCAATACTCCAACTAAATTGCAAGAAATTCTTTCTGTTGAAAATAGTTTATGTTGATATTTTAAGTACCTTAATAATAAACAAACCTCCAGCTCCGGATCTTCGAAATGACATTTCTGAGACGTTAATCCAGGTATCTGTTTCTGGGTTGTAACATTCAACTGTACTCAAGCAATTTCGAGATTGGCCATCGTATCCTCCAACCTAGAAAGAGGTCTTAATGGTTTAGAATACCTGCTTACAGAACAGTATTGATTGGTACAATAATAATGATTTACCGCATACAATCTCCCATTGACTACACCCACTCCAACTGAGCTCCTTCTTGTTGACATTGATGCAATACCACACCATTCATTCTTCTTAGGATCAAACATTTCGGCGCTATTAAGTCCAGTTGACCCATCGAATCCTGGAACAGGGAATAGAAGGATGTAAATGAAATTCAATTTTTTGTAAATCGTAAACAAATTTTAAAACTCGCCTCCAACGGCATAGATTTTCGAATTGAGTACAGCCACGCCGAGAGTAGAACGACGAGCATTCATAAGTGGTGCTGAAGACCATTGCCCAGTTTTTGGATCAAAAATTTCACAAGTTTTGACACGTAGGCCCCCATTGAAACCTACAATGATTGGATTTATTTTATTTTATTTAACCTAATTTCTCCAATTTAAGTAGGTCGGACGAGAACAACAAAATAAAAAAAAACTTTGGGTTTACCCACCTCCAACTGCGTATAATTTTTTATCTAGATAAACCAATCCTGCTCGACAACGCCTAGTAGGTGTGTCACTCAGAAGACGCCAACGCTCCTCCTAAGTCATTAATTATTGTATTCAAATAAGATGTTCATTTGATATTTTGATTTCATTACCTTGAAGTCATAGGATTCAACACAGCGGATGGCTTTGGGTGCCTGACCACCAACGACAAGAAGAACTTTTGGAAGACCGACAGGTTGTCTCGGTTTCGTTCTGGGACTTGTAAAAGTTGCTTTCTGTTCTCCCCTTAGTAAATGAAATTTCAAAGCCTCTATCAGCAAGTCTTTACATTTTGGACTTCGCAAGAGTGGCTCTTCATCGACTCTTGTCAAGAATTCCTGAGAAAGAAGTGGAAGCCTGACTTGTTCCATGAGAACTGGAACATGGTCTTGTCTTGCTTCTTGATCATGATTTACCCAATTCAGGACACATTCAAATACTTTCTCTTCCGTTGGAACAGTCAATTTATCACTCGAAATCAGACTAACGACCTACAATAAAAAAGAACGAGTCATTCAATTATGTAAATAGAGCTTGAACATTGTTTTCCCTCTACCTGATTGACGGTGAGAGCAAGAAACTCTTCACCCTCGACAACCTCAGCAAAGTGAAATTGAATAAAGGTGTCCGATGCAGTAATCAGATCAAGGCAACCATGGATATCTGCAAAGGCGCGAATACCAAGACAATTGGATGGATGAAGTTGTGCTTTCAAAAAATCCGAGCATGCATCCTTCACGTCGGACAACTGAAGAAGATTAGCTGCTGGTAACAAATTTTGAACTGTTTCTTCGGTTATGTTAATCTGCCCAGTGTAGACATATCTGAAAATTTTTTTTGTAACATGCCTGTTTTCTCATGATAAATTCAATAAACTGAGTCTTACGCAATTAGCATTTGGAGAGCTGTTGCGTCGACCCCTTGGATGTGAACCTTATCTTTCTTCTTCTCCTCAAAACTCGTGAACATGACATAGAAGTATGGAGAACAGGAAGCTAAGACCATTCGATGAGCAGGAATTTCCACTTCTTCAGCGACAAGAGTTACATCACATAACACTAGTGTCCTAGTAAGGAATTTAATTATAAGTTCAATAAACTCAAATATGCATAACTGTTTACTTTCTAAGCGTGTCCAAAGCACTAAATGCTTGTTCGAAATGCGTTGGATTCTTGTATGGTGCATTAAACTCATCCTCTTCTGGTGAATTCGAAGGATTTCGTTGTGAGCTTTCATCTAATGAGTTTTGGCTCGCATGACGAAGGAGCAACCCATGCCCAACCCTATAGGAGCGTTAATATTCAATTAGATTAACTTAAGGTAAGATTAGCATATCTTAAACTTGTGGTTCAGTATTACAACTTTCCAGGATCAGTGGTTGCCTTGGATGGATCAGTTTCCATATCCAATTGTTTATAGCGCCGATTCTTACTTCCCCAAAATTACAGGATGTATGATCGATAATAAAATGGATGTATCACTTATAAGTTGGATTTCAGTTGTATCGTTAAGGTTGTTTTTCCATTCCTCAATCACTTGACAGTAGGCGTGTAAAGTGAAATGAAGCGGCCAATCAGTCCTTTGTCGATCCCAATCGAATCTAACCGTTGGGAAATTGATCTATGTGAGTAAGGATAAGTATTGTAATTATTAATTAGAATGATTTCAGTGCATTTAATGCATCAACTCGATCTATGAGGTAAGATTTGGGTTGAGCATTTTACTTCTCGTTCATCAAGCAAACCACAAAGAGAGTTAAGCCTTAAAGTAGGAGGAATATGGTTATGAGTAAGGACAAGGAGGTAAATAATGTTTTAATTAATAATTACCTAATTATAAAGTTCCATCCTCGTCTTTCTTCCTTTGTTTGCAAAATCAAATCATACTCGTTACTACGCTGAAGCAGAGTCACAAAGTTCCCAAATAAATATTAAAATGACAAATTAATTACTACTACAGTCTGCGTTCTCTTTATTTCAATTTAAAAGTGAAATGAAACGTACAAACTAAATTAAGTCGTAAGATTTAATTAATTACTGCTGCAAAAGAACTAACTAAAAATAAAATGACGAAAAAATACGTAATAAAATGAGGAAACGAAATTCCTGCTGGTTTTCCTAACCAAGGTCATTATAACCCATTCCTAACCCGATGAGCACGGAACACGAGCCCGCTCATGCATCAACTCGAAAAAAAGTATGATAAAAACCTCCGTCTTCACTACGAAGAAAATTGTGCACAGTGCTCCACAAGCACAAAATAACGACTTAGATTTTAAAGCCTTATTTTTACAACACCTCGCCTCTCCTCCCCCCTCACCATTTTTTTCGAATTTTGGAATTTATAGTAAATAGTATGTCAATCGATTGGTAATTTAGCGCAGATTACAAATCTGACATCCATTTTTAACAAGCAAGTCAAATTTTCTGATTCTCTTGAAATTCTATATTGGAAAGTATTTTTCTAATTTTTCATTCGTAATAAAATTTTCAGATGGAAACAGATAAGCGTACCAATCCGGTCGACAGATATGCTAACCTCAGGTACTTGCAAATATTTATTATAATATTGACTCCCTGGTTACATGATGTTGGTAGTTCGCTTGTCTGGAAGCCGGGAAGTTACAATCTGGTTTCATTTCTAGTTGCTGAACAGTGGTTGCGTTCAATACTAATAAAATTTACGTATGTTATAATGATAATTTTGCCTTTAGTTACAAAAAACATTTTTTAGCCTATATACCCAACTAATAAAAAAAATAAACTTTCTTTTTCCGTACAAATTTGCAAAAGATGACCTACAGATTCCTCGCAAATCGACTCTATTTGCGAGGTTCTCGCAAACCTACTTGTGAGGTTCTCGCAAACCTTCTTGCGAGCTCCTCGCAAATCGGTAGTCATGAATGGGCTAGCAATATTGATAAAATTTTAATTTGCGGCACCCACTCCGATTTCGAAAAATTTTTTTATAGACTAATATGAGGTCGCTGATCAGTGATCAGCGACCTCATATTAGTCTATAAAAAGTCTCTTTAAAATCTATAAAAAATTTGAAATAATTTTGCATATTCGTGATCATTGATCACGAATATGCAAAAATATTTCACCGGAAATGTATAGAAAAAAAGTTACGAATTTTTGAAATGTCAAAAAGTTGAGAGCTTTTTCCTTGCCTATCTACCGGATGAGTTGAGTACAAGACTTTCTTCTACAAGTCACATCTTCCATTGTGGAAGATTGTCGGATTTTGTCACATGGACAGCCGTTGATTGGGCTAGCTTTTGTCGGGAGGTGGTATTTGATGCGTTTATCAAGCCTTTCAAAATTTGTGATCCAGATAAAGTGTAAGTTAGTTTAATTTTTGGTTAGGTTAGGTTCTCAAGGTTAGGTAGTTTATGTTAGGTTGTTTAGGTTAGATTCTCAAGGTTAGGTTCTCAAGGTTTGATTGTTTAGGTTAGGGTCTCAAGGTTTGGTTGTTTAGGGTTAGGGTAGGGTAGGTTCTCAAGGCTTAAGTTGTTTAGGAAAAAAATAGTGGCTAAATTTATAAGGNTTCTTGCGAGCTCCTCGCAAATCGGTAGTCATGAATGGGCTAGCAATATTGATAAAATTTTAATTTGCGGCACCCACTCCGATTTCGAAAAATTTTTTTATAGACTAATATGAGGTCGCTGATCAGTGATCAGCGACCTCATATTAGTCTATAAAAANTTCGAAAAATTTTTTTATAGACTAATATGAGGTCGCTGATCAGTGATCAGCGACCTCATATTAGTCTATAAAAAATCTATCTTTAAAATCTATAAAAAATTTGAAATATTTTTGCATATTCGTGATCAATGATCATGTATGTATAGAAAGTATACGAAATGTATAGAAAAAAAGTTACGAATTTTTGAAATGTCAAAAAGTTGAGAGCTTTTTCCTTGCCTATCTACCGGATGAGTTGAGTACAAGACTTTCTTCTACAAGTCACATCTTCCATTGTGGAAGATTGTCGGATTTTGTCACATGGACAAAGATCAGCTTTGTTTTTACAACACCAGGTTTTACAACACCAGATAAGCTGCCGGACAGCCGTTGATTGGGCTAGCTTTTGTCGGGAGGTGGTATTTGATGCTTTTATCAAGCCTTTCAAAATTTGTGATCCAGATAAAGTGTAAGTTAGTTTAATTTTTGGTTGGGTTAGGTTCTCAAGGTTAGGTAGTTTATGTTAGGTTGTTTAGGTTAGATTCTCAAGGTTAAGTTCTCAAGGTTAGGTTGGGTTCTCAAGGTTAGGTTCTCAAGGTTTGATTGTTTAGGTTAGGGTCTCAAGGTTTGGTTATTTAGGGTTAGGGTAGGGTAGGTTCTCAAGGCTTAAGTTGTTTAGGAAAAAAATAGTGGCTAAATTTATAAGGCAAGACCAATAAGACTGGGACTTTTGTTTAGTATCCGCGACTTTTGCATATAATGCAAGTAAAAATGAGTCAACAGTTTTTTGCCATTTTATTTAGTATATGGGCTTGAACCTAGTTTACCGATTGACTTAGATCTCCCGTTTCCCTCNGTTTACTGATTGACTTAGATCTCCCGTTTCCCTCAGAGCCGGGGATCAAAAGAAGTTTTCCAAAAGATCTGGAATTAGCTCGGTATAAGGCCAAACAAAATTCAAACAAGGCTCGTGATAAAGCAAAAAAACGCTTTGGCAAATGAAGGATTTCTATAAATTTTTCCGTTGGTGAAAAAGTTTTGAGAATGCTTTCTGTAAGAAAAAAAAGGCCTTACGAAAGCATNCCTATAAATTTTTCCGTTGGTGAAAAAGTTTTGAGAATGCTTTCTGTAAGAAAAAAAAGGCCTTACGAAAGCATTTTTAGCTCAAAAGATAGGACGCTACGAGATAATTGGGTAGTTAAATTTCATAACAAATTTGAGTTAGTCTCACATTTCCCCATGAAAAATCATATTACTCCGTATATGAGAAAAGTTACTCACAGAAAGTTGGGTTTAGTTACTTCCTCGTCTACTGACTGCAGGGCGTTTTTGATTTAATCATTTGATTTAAACCATGGTTTATTTAATGGTCGGAACTAAGAAGTTAAGGTGGTGGTTTTTATTATCCCCATAACTGCCGGCTAATAAAAACCAATAGTTTATTTAAACCACCTGGTTTAAAAAAAAAACAGGTGATTTAAACCAAATGATAAAAACCAAATAAACCCCGAATTATGATTTTTTGAAATATAATTTTGAAGAAACTTTAGTCAAAAAAACAAATTTTATTACAAAAAAAGCCCGTAAAATGTTTTAAATTAAACGGTTTTCTAATTCTTGACTTGGTGCGTCTTTAACTCATTTCTTTTTCAGGCTCATTTGCATTAAATCATAGCTTACAACGTTTTCCATTTAGTAGTGATTCATTTTTTTTGGTAAAGTAATTTTTACAATATTTGGTACACCCATTGATTTCTTGGTCCTGTTTGCCTAAAATAGCAATTCCACTAAGATTGCGCCCAGCAATTCTTCGGCAATTATTGCTGAAAGCAATTGATATCATCTATGAATTATTGCTGATAAACTATTGCGTTGATCTGGAGTAATTCCATTGCCTAGCAGTAACATGGAAATTAACACCATTTTAAATTTGTAATACAAGAACTTTTTGAAAAAAATTAAAAAGTGAATCTTGTCTTTTTCCACCTGAAACTTCAGCAATAATTGCTAAACTCAGCAGTAAAAACCGATTTGCTGGTTCTTTATTGCTTACAGCGATTATGACAACAGTCAGCAATAAATTGTTTGTCATCAGCAATTACAATTGTCGGTCGTATTCCATCAATTGCTTACAATTGCTGAAGTATTGTTGAGGGCAATCATTCAGTGGAATCGCCACTTAAGAGTTGATGGATTAAGTCGAATGCTTTTATTATATTAAATAAAAATTTATTTTGATCTGTTCCTGACTATTATTCCTATCATCATTATCAAGCACTGTTCCTGATCTGTTCCTGTTCCATACCTGTTTCTATCATCATTACTAAGCACTGTTCCTGCTTTATTCCTGTTCCTGACCTGTTCCTGACTTGAATCCTTTCCTAGTAAGAAAATTGTTCCTGTGGTATCCGTTACTGAATCCACCTCAAATATTATTCTGTTTCTGTGTATAAATAACATCCCTATACAAGTTACTTTGTGTTCACTTTGGATACGAGCAAAACATTGGTCCTTCGAGCCGGATATTCAACATCTACCTGGCGCACTCACGATCGTAGAATTCCATTTGGTACAAGGTACTCTTTTTTCTATTCTCACTTGTTAGCGAATCACAATGGTCCTTTCCGAGTTCGAGAAGCTGAAGAGAGATAGAAAGAATAAGGTGAAGAGGCTGCTGAAGTTTGAGAAGCTTATCCAGGATAACGCGAACAAGCCGTTGGATGTAATTGACATCAACCATTACCTCAATGAAACTCATGACCTGTCTCAGGGAATCAACAATCTCCACGACAGAATTTTGACAAACTGCACTCCAGAAGAATTAGATGCTCAAGATGAAGAGATGGACAAAATCTTTGATCTCACTGACCGAGTCGTCATCGGATTTCAGAAGATTCGTGCCATTTTTCCCAAACCTGACACAACGGATGCTACAATTCCTCAAGTGTCAAACTTCAAGAATGCTCCAAGGTCTGACATCCGACTTGCGAAGATTTCTTTCCCAACATTCTCAGGTGACGTGAACGATTGGGTCTCCTTCCACGATATGTTCATCACCACAATCCACAACAACACTTCCTTATCCGATGCACAGAAGTTGACATACCTTCAGTCAAGTCTGACAGGATCTGCAGCGAAGCTTACCAAGTCATTCAGCATTACCGATGCCAACTATTATATAGAACGGATTCCAGAATGAGCGAGAACTATTCCTTAGTATCATGCGCAAGTTCGTCAGTCATCAACCCATCCATTCAGACAATCCAAGTACTATCCGGTCTTTGATTGATTCAACAATGGAATGTGAAAGAGCCTTAGATGCGATCACCATTCAAGACAGATGGGATGCAGCTTTGGTTTTTCTAGTATCTCAGAAATTGGATCCAGTATCTCGTGAATTTTGGGAGATGAGTCTGAAGGACACTTCCGTCCCATCATGCAGAGAATTACTGGATTTCTTGGAACAACGTGCTCGATCTCTCATGGCAAGCGGAACCAAACCGAAGTCAGAGACAAGACATGAACTAAGAAAGTCAGAGGCAACACATGAATCACGAAAGTCACACCCTTCGTTCCAAACTTATCGTGGTAACTGATTCTTTTCATACAACTGAAAATTCACCTCAAGACCCAATCCACTTTTCTCCATGCATATTATGCTCAGAAAACCATCCACATTACAAATGCCCAAGTCTGTTAGCANTCGTGGTAACTGATTCTTTTCATACAACTGAAAATTCACCTCAAGACCCAATCCACTTTTCTCCATGCATATTATGCTCAGAAAACCATCCACATTACAAATGCCCAAGTCTGTTAGCAAAATCACCTCAAGAAAGATCCGCAACTGTTCAGAAAGCTGGACTATGCTTCAACTGTCTTCGACATGGACATTATATTTCCAATTGTTCGAGTGAGAGAAGATGCAACAAATGCAATGAAAAACACCATAACATCTTACACTTAGTATCTGCCAGACAACAGGTTCATCATATCTCAACAAACTTTTCTTCTATCCTTGCTACCGTGCTTGTATCTGTCCAGAACAGGATGGGACAGTGGATCAATCTCCGAGCTTTCCTGGACAGCGGTTCCCATGGGCAGTTCTTAACAGAAAGAGGATTAAAGCGACTTAGTCTCTCAAGAACCCCATTTAATGCACCAATAACTGGATTTGGATCCACATCAACTGGAAGAACGAGGGGATTTGCAAACCTAGAAATAAAACCACACTTTCCTTCTGACTTCAAATTTAACTGTGAAGCTTTCATCGTAAAAAAAGTCACAAGCAAGCTCCCGCAGAATCTTTTGGATCTTACTGATTTGGATCACATTAGAGGACTTCAGTAAGCCGATCCAAAATTCAATGTTCATGGAGAAATTGATCTTCTACTGGGAGTTGATGTCTTTTTCTCTCTCCTCGGACCCAGAAAAATTAAAGGATCACCAGGTACACCATATGCTGTGGAAACGAAAGTTGGGTGGCTTATCGGTGGAGGTACTAGCTATCTAAGACCAACATTGCAAGTAAATTCCGTAGAAGTTGGTACCGATGAAGCACAAAGGTTCCAGGAAGGGGAATCTGTACCTAATGCTTCAATCTTGACGGCAGAAGAAAAAGATTGCGGACAGATCTTCCAGAATACCGATTCACATGATTCTACTAGCCATTATAACGTGGAAGTTCCAATGAAGCCTCCGGAGACTCCGTCTGGATCAATTCGCAATACTTCTGTTCGTTTTTTTAAACTAGACAATCAACTTTCGGCATATCCAAAACCTCAGAAATCCGTCCAAACCGACCGCTCTCACATATGTTTCAGATCTCATATACGTTTACCGTCTCATGTGTTCTACAGATGTCATATACGTTTCCGATATCGGAACAACCTACGTTCTAACGGATCAATATCAAGCGAACTTTTAAACAATTTTCAAATCATCCCAGCTCATTCTCTCATTGGGAGATCACCTTTCTCAATAGAAGAGCCAGACACCTCTCATATCGAATCGAACAGATCTCAGCAGAAGCTGAAGTGGATGAACTCCATAGAGCATAACTTAGTTCTGGTGAAGACTGACGCAGTTCCTGCTACTAAATGGCCTCTCGCTCGTGTTGTCGAAATTCATCCTGATCAAAACGGACATGTTCGAGTGGTTACCTTCGCGTGTCAAGTGGATTGATAAAAAGACCTATCCACAAGTTATGTTTGTTGCCGATTGACCAACCAACCCCGATTACTCCCACCCTATAAAACTACCATAGTCTCCCTTTCTAACTGCACCTGGGTTTCATTTAGCGATTTTGTTTTCATTTAACTTGCAAGTGCGAGACCCGGTGTTAACCCACTAAACAGTTCTTTTGGCTTGCAAGTACGGGACCCGGTACTAAACTACTAAACAGTTCCCATTATAAAATATAACAAATTCTAGTGTTCTCTTAGCGATATGTTTAGACTTGGGTTGACGCTTGTTTTAATTTGAAATGAGTATTTCAAGGCGGGGAGTATGTTCAGTGCGCGTTGCCAACGAAACAATACCTAGTGAAATTTATTTATTCTTTTATAAATATTATTTATGCAATTCATAAGCGCCCATTTTCCTTTAAATTAAATCAGTGTTCAATTAGAATTAAAGGAGGAAGGCCGCTCAAGTTTCCGCTCTCTTATTTTCTAATTACGCTCATTACTAATTTAATAGTAATTATTTTTATTAACAGTTTTAATTGTGTTTTTTAAGTTTATTATCACTTTAGTGCATCTAGTGACTGGATAATACTTGAACCAATTGCTGTTAACTCTTGTTCCTGTCAATCTTGTTCCTGACTTGTTCCTGATCCTGATCTGTTCCTGACTATTGTTCCTATCATCATTATCAAGCACTGTTCCTGATCTGTTCCTGTTCCTTACCTGTTTCTATCATCATTACTAAGCACTGTTCTTGCTTTATTCCTGTTCCTGACCTGTTCCTGACCTGTTCCTGACTNCTTTATTCCTGTTCCTGACCTGTTCCTGACCTGTTCCTGACTTGAATCCTTTCCTAGTAAGAAAATTGTTTCTGTGGTATCCGTTACTGAATCTACCTCAAATCTTATTCTGTTCCTGTGTATAAATAACATCCCTATACAAGTTACTTTGTGTTTATTTTGGATACGAGCAAAACAACAATGCATATGAGAAATAACATATTATAGTCATTACTACCACGCCGAATCTGGAGTAGTAGTGGCTCAACCAACTCATCAGACGCATGCGAAAATCGCTGCGTCTCGACGCAGAGCGGATTCAACTTTTTCAAAGAAAAGGTTTTTGGTTTGGTGAAGAGAAACATATTTTTAACATCTTTCCTTTTCGCAGTTTTCAGCAGCGATTTAATTGTTTAATTTTATTATTTGTTTATTAATTTAAATATAATTCTACCTATCATTAGACTAAACAATTGTGAGTTGTGGAAATGTATGAAGAAGAATGAAAATGAGTTCATTGACCTCAAGTTTAACGCATGCACGTAAAGGTAGGGAATTTCAGGTAAGGGGAATAATCAATTTTTTAACAATTTTTAATGTAAAAGTATTTAAATTAATGGGGGAAATTATTTCAAATTACGTAAAATTACTTAATTAATCAATTTCATTAATAATATTTGGTCCCAAAAGCCTTTTGGGAGTTTCTAGGCTAAGTCAAAGTGAATAGCCATAGTGGAAGTCGGCATTCTGGAGGTTATATGTCGGACCAAAAGGGAGTACCAACCCAGCGATATGGTGGTTATTCGACGTCCGCACTCGTATCAAGTACCTTGAATAAGAGTCGGATTGTAAGAGTGCATGCCAGCGGGTGTTGCAGTAAGGGTTCACTTTGTGTCTGACAGAGACAAAAGTGAAGAAAGGTCATTCATCTTTGTGGCTTACTCACGAGGTGTCCGCAGGGTTTAGGGTTATTAGGGACCTGTTAAGGACTTTTAGGGCTAATCACTTTTTATGCACATGCGTAATAGGTTTTTCATTAACTTTGATGATACAAGGCCATACTCACTCTNTGTCGGACCAAAAGGGAGTACCAACCCAGCGATATGGTGGTTATTCGACGTCCGCACTCGTATCAAGTACCTTGAATAAGAGTCGGATTGTAAGAGTGCATGCCAGCGGGTGTTGCAGTAAGGGTTCACTTTATGTCTGACAGAGACAAAAGTGAAGAAAGGTCATTCACCTTTGTGGCTTACTCACGAGGTGTCCGCAGGGTTTAGGGTTATTAGGGACCTGTTAAGGACTTTTAGGGCTAATCACTTTTTATGCACATGCGTAAAAGGTTTTTCATTAACTTTGATCATACAAAGCCATACTCACTCCTCCTCTCTTTTTTCTTCACAGTCCGTCCTGATTTTTCAGTGTTCATTATATGTCTATAGCAAAGTAGAATTAAAAGTGTAAATTGTTTTGTCTATGGTTATTAATTGATGATTGGTTTATTTATTTAATTTAGTGAAGACTTGATTTGAGTTCGGTTTTATTGAGCGAAGAAAAACGCTCCTTAAAGAAACTGTGGAAGCTCTAGACATTCGTATGTAAGGTGCCGAAAAGAGTATCATACCAAATTATGACTATTAGCTATTAAGTACCCAAAAGAAGGTGGAAAACCTCACAAAAAAGGAAAAAATCCTTACACAATGGCAACACAAGATTTTTGAGAAAAAGCTCATCTCATCCGATAATTTATGACAAAAATCACAAGGAACATTTGAAGAAGAATTTAATTGCTAACAAGTGGAAGACAATTGCCGTAGCTTGTGGTGTTGATGGTTAGATATTAAAGTGCCATTATTACAGTAAAGTTCGGTTATAGTGAATCTGTAGGGACCGGCAAAATTGGTTCAATATAGCCGGAGTTCATTATATCCGTATAGTGAACGGACATTTCAATTTAATAATTGTCCATTACATCCAAATATTTCACTATAAATTCAGCTAAGCCGATTTGGAGAAGCACTGGGTAATGGGGATTTGCTTGATACCATTTNAAATATTTCACTATAAATTCAGCTAAGCCGATTTGGAGAAGCACTGGGTAATGGGGATTTGCTTGATACCATTTAATGAGCGCAGAATCCAACTTTGGATAGTTACATCGGCATTGGCGTTTTATATTCTAAGAATTTGATATTTGAATTTTAGCTAATTGCTTAAATGTAACCTAATTATATTTCAACACTTTTATTACTAACTTACACCACAAAATCTTTGAAAGTCTTCTTCAATTTTAGATTTTGATTTCAAAATAAAAGAAATTGTAGAGTTTTCAATCTTATATTTCTCACATAACATTTGGCGAGGTGTGTTGGAAGACAAGTGCAGNGTTGGCGTTTTATATTCTAAGAATTTGATATTTGAATTTTAGCTAATTGCTTAAATGTAACCTAATTATATTTCAACACTTTTATTACTAACTTACACCACAAAATCTTTGAAAGTCTTCTTCAATTTTAGATTTTGATTTCAAAATAAAAGAAATTGTAGAGTTTTCAATCTTATATTTCTCACATAACATTTGGCGAGGTGTGTTGGAAGACAAGTGCAGCAATGATATCGAATTTATCGTTTAAGGACAACGCAGTGCGCTTTTGGCCTGATTTTGACATTGTGAATTACTAATTTACTTAATAAACTAAAACTCACTCAGAGGTCAACATGCAAGTCCGGTGCATAGATGGGCAGGCATAAAAGTATAAACAACAACAGTAATAAGAACAGTAGTAGCAAATGGTCTCATTACGGAATTCAGACATATTTCACTATAACCGGACAAAATGACTCTCGGGACCGGTAGGTTTGGTTCACTAAGGCCGGAAATTCAGTATAGCCGATTTCATTATAGCCGGACTACGGACTTAACACATAATCTCCCATTTGCTTGGCAGGGACCGGACAGTGTGGTTTGCTATAGCCGGAGTTCTATTATAGCCGGAGTCACTATAGCCGAACTTTACTGTATATATTATATTGTTAATCTAATGTACATGTAACTAACATTTAGCTAATTTACATTTAGAAACGAAGAGGCCCATTTTATGGGTGACTAATTAACAAAATTCTAAGTTGCCGTGCAAGCCACAGCAACATGGAATTTCTATTTCTATTGTTAATTCTAATTTCTATCGTTTAGTCCCCCCGTTAAAATCGGCCTCTTCGTTTCTAAATATAGACTTACCATTTCATAGTGGCAAAATGCAAATTACAATAGAAAAGCCTGAAGAACACGATGATGACGAAACATCAGTCACTTGGAAATTGTATAGGCTGATGGGATTCTTAAGTGGGTACAATAGAGTAAATAGGTATTTCATAGTTCTATTCAATTCTATATAGAATTAGTCAAAAAATTATTTTCTTTGATTTACAGTACTGAAGACACCTACGATGACTTTGTTAGTTCTCTCCAAAGTCCTGCTTTGCAGAATGACTACATTTTAGTTAGTCTCAGCAATATTTCTCTTAAATTATGAAACACCTTGACAACATCTTTATTTAAGATGAATAAAAGCGAAGAAACAAACTTAATGGCAGAAGTTGACCTAGTAAGCGAACAGATGTCACCTTTGAGTGGAAGTTAATTTAATATTTTGTCATCAACTTCCAACCCCTCATGGGCTGAAGCATCACCTTCATCTAACAAGAAAAAAAAAACAACGGTAAGTTATTTTTTAAAATAGCTGTATGATTTTTCAGAATATTTTACAGAAATTAGAATTTAGAGTTGAGTGCAAACGTAAGAGTGATGATATCACTACAAAATGGAATTCTGTTGGACAAATTTTCCAACACGATTGAAAATGACAACCCAACGACGCCACAAGGAGATGATATTGTGAAGGTTTCACCTTATGCACTTTTTATCGACCATGAAATGAAGAGTTTGACTGAAGAAGAAGCTACAGAATTCAAATACGAGGTTATGGGTGTAATTAAAAACATTAAAACATTGCTATTGAGAAAATAATGTGAGAATAAATTACCGCTGCGTAGTAATCTCCAAATCCCTTCCTCTGGTTCAGAAACGGTCTTCCAGTATCGCTTTCGCTTGTACCTTTTTTAAACATAAAGGATTTGAAAATTAACAAAAACAACGCAATAAACAGTTGTTTCCTCTTCCGTCTAGTAATAACAAATTGATAAACTATTTTAATAATCTTAACTTAAAAACCTTTAATCTAATTTTTAGGACTATCGCAGTAGGTGAAATGTAATTGTTGTAAATTCTGATCTATGAGTTGGAGCAATAACACAAGACTTGTAGGCTTTGCAATTTTATTAAGTGTTCTTTAAGTGAAAAAGGACAGAGTAACAGTATATCGAATTCTATGATTAACAGCCGCTTTTATAGGCTTTAGAAAGTTCATAAATGCTATGTGAAATGCAGTTTATGACTAATTTGTAATAATCCTTGATTCCTAAAATATCGTCCTTAAAGGACTTATTTATTTACATAAGGCAAAGTAGAAAGGACACGATGACTCAGGGTCCAATTCCTGGATCTTGAGTTCATGTCGTGATTGTGAGTCATTGTTGCTCACACTATCCCCCAATCTCGACTACTTCCGATGTCCCTTGTGTCCCATCTGACTTTTTGAAGAGAACAGTTGGTTCCTTAGTTTTTTTTCTAATTGTTCTTCTATGGTATATAATATAAGACAAAATTAAAAATTTCAAGATTAATATGCTTATTATGACAATTGTTAATATAAACCAAGGGAAGTATGCATCTGAATTATTTCCTTTTGTATTGTTCATTGATGGGTTTTCAGTGGATGGCCTTAGAACTAGCTTGTTTAATTCTACTTTGGGTTGTAGGAATAAATTCGGTTTTAAAGTCCAAGTAGGATCAATCTCCTCCTGGTGATTAAGCTTAAATTCTTCTCCATGATAATGTTGTCCGTTTATTTCAAATTCCGAGTTCAGTGGTAGAATAAACGTTTGATTTGGGCATGGTTGTTTATTGTTACTGATAGTAATTGTGCTTCGAGCGTAATATATGTGAATGTTTCCATGATAAGGTTTTAATTGAATAAAATCTCTCTCATCGTGCTGGTGTTTTGGGTTACAGTGGTCCAATCGAAAGTACTTAGTGCTTTCTGGTAGTGTTGAAGCCTGTTTGCACTCATTTGCGGGTGAAAGTATCAAATTTGAATGTTTGACATTGACTGAGTATACACAGTTTTCTTGTTTGGATATTATAACATTTTGCGGTCCAATGTACTTTATCACACAAGTTTGGTTTTCTGTTTGATAGATTAAGTCGAAAGGATCGGCTTCTAATAGTTGAAGAGTCTTATTAACTATCGGCGAGTTAAAATCCATGTAGATCATAGATCTATCATATGAAAGGCGACAGACTTTTCCTGCAGCATATTGTATTGGGCAGCTGTTACCACATGGTAAAGTGTAGTTGAGATAATCAAAAAATGGAGCATATAGTTTGTTATCGTCCCACGCTCTTTTACTTGCACGAACAATCTGTTGACCTTGAGAAAGACGAGTTGTAATATATGAAATTGCATACATCGAGCCTGATTGTGTTGACTTAATCTTATGGAAATCTTGTTTCACTCTATGAAAATCCTGCTCCAGATAATTGAAACGTCTTGTAAGTGTGCTAAGGTCTTCATTCAATTTTGCTATCCCCTGTTGTGCTAAATTCAATTTCTTTGCTTCTTCTTCTAACTTAATTGTCTGGGCATCTACTTCTGATCTTAGTGTGTTTACACGTGAGAGTGCAACACCAGCTGTTACTTGAGCAGAGATGCCTATTCCCACTACCGCTATGATGGATACTACGAGAACAACAAGTGCTGTAAAGATAAATCTTTTGGATCTTACTTGAATTTCGGTGAAGCTCCCTCTTGGACACATCTGTTCTATTTCCTTCATAAAATTCTCTTCGTATAACTCTTCACATTTTTGTTTTGTGATCTGCAGTAAGTCCTCATGAATATTTTCTTCAGTCAGTAATTCGCATGGGCTCTTCAGTTTTATCAGCAAATAATAGTGATTAAATCCTGATGTAATCGGAGTATTGCTTGCTCTCCAAAGTATAGGCTGTTGACTGACTGTGGATACCGCTGTAGTGTGGCTGGTTAGGCAAACTAACAGTAAAGATAGTGCAAGCATTATTTTACGTCCTTTTCCTAAGCTTACGTTTGGACCTGCTCTATAATCAGTATCTTCTTTCTGTTTCAATTGTAGGTCCTTAGTCATGGATTCATGCTTAGATTTCATAAGTGGTTTCGTAAGAATGTCTGCTAATTGTTTCTCTGTTGGGACGTACGAAGTCCGTATTTTTCCATCAGATTGTAATTCCCTGATATAGTGGTATCGCACATCAATATGCTTGGTTCGCTTATGAAATTCTGGATTGTTTGATAACTTGATGGCGCTTTGGTTATCAACCATGATTTCAGTAGCGACATTTAGTTGAAGTTCAAGTTCTTGTATATGCTGTTTCAATCAAATGGCTTCTCGAGCAGCAGACGTTAGCGCGATGTACTCTGCTTCTGTAGATGAACATGAAACTATGGGTTGTTTCTGGCTTGACCAGCTGACTAGGTTTGAACCTAAGAAGTAGACGAAACCGCTTGTTGACTTCCTATCTGTTTTGTCTCCGGCATAATCAGAATCTGAATATCCAATCAACAATGGATTGCTTGACTTGCTATAGTAAAGTCCTAAATTTTTTGTTGCTTTTAGATATCGGAGAACTTTCTTCGCCGCATTCCAATGTGTCTCATCATATGCATTCATGAACTGGGAAAGCTTGGATACAGCAAACGATATGTCTGGTCTTGTTAATCTTGCCAAGAACAGTAGAGCTCCAATTAATTGTCTATATGGGAAGTCAAAATTAGTATGTTGTGCGAGGAGTTGGTTCAAGTTCTGTTGCATGGGTACAGAGACTGTGTTACATTCTTCCATGTAATACCTCTGTAGCAAGTTGTTTATATATGATGCTTGTCCAAGATGTAGGCCTTCATTCTGGAAATTGATTTCTATGCCTACAAAGCAGTGGGGTTGGCTGATCGAAACCTCAAAACGTGATTTAATAAGGTT
>NIPM01000366.1:0-16748 GCA_002738285.1 Holacanthella duospinosa | reverse complement strand
GCACTAGTAGTTGGATTTCTAAACTTCATGACATAGAGTCCATCTGATGGATAAGCTATTGGTCCAAGATTTCCATCCATGTCATAGAACTTGGTGTCTGTTGCTGTGCGGACAATTGTATAACCTTTCTTGGCCATAATTGCTTCTGAGAATATGTTTTCTGATTCGGGTATGTAGAGTGCCTTTTTGATTATACATTCTATCCATTCCGCATTTATGAATGCTTTGATACTAACTTCTCCTTCCCCCATCCCCCATTGCCTTGACACAGTTTCGGTCTTTTAGATAAACTGGTACTGGTTCCTTAAATTCTTGGTATGTAATGAACCATTCTCGCTTTCCGCATATGTGGGAACTCGCCCCAGAGTCGCTGTACCATTCATACCTATCCCCTTCGGTTTCTTTGCCTATGAAAGCTTTCTTTGAGTCTTCAAGTTCCTTGAATGGCTGGCTCTCTTTCTTTGATAACGCTTGATTTGTCGGTGTGTTCATCACCTGACCTCTTGGTTTACTTCTGCATTCGCGAGCCCAGTGCCCACGTTTTCCACATGCATTGCAGTTGGATTGTTTCTTCATTTGTTCAATTTTCTTTTTCCTTTCTTCTAGGCTTTTTTTCTTCTGACTTATGTAACCAGGTGTTGTCTTCGTTTGGTAGACCTTACCAGCGCTATGTTCTTTAGCATATGATTGTGCTTGTACGGTCTCCAAATCTTCTTTGCGAAGTCTGGCTAAAAGTGCAGGTAACTTCTGTTGAGTTGAGTCCACACTGTCCCAAGCTTTTTTAAAAGCTTCATGTTTTTGAGGTAGGGAGGAGACAATCTTCGTCACCACTGTTGCTTCTCCTAGCGGTTCTCCCATTTCTTTTAGGCTTCGAGATAACTGCTCCATCTCTGTGTAGGCAGTTACAAGGCTTTGTCCAGGTTTGACTTTATAGTTTAAAAATGCTGATAGTGTGTGCTGTTTATTGAGAGTGGAACAATCTGAATGGATATCCTTTAGTCGATCAAAGATTTCCTTAGATGTTGTGCAGTCGTAAATATGATTTGTATTCTCTGAATCTAATGTAGGTACCAAGATAGCCTGGGCTTCTACATCCTTATCTTCCCAAATAGTGAACTCAGAAGCAGGTTTGATTGTTTTTCCGCTCACAATATCCCAAAGTTTGGCTGATTTCAATATGAGCGATATTTGAATCCTCCACTGCTGATAATTCCCACTGGTAAGTTTAACCACGTGGGTTGTATCTACTTTTCTCACAGTTGAGGTAGCCATTTCCTTTGTGACTTTGTGCAAATAGCAGGATCAGTACGAAAGTAAAAGCTGTCTCTCAGTCTATTGCAATATACAGAGGCTCTAGCCTTTAGTCTCCTTTCTCGACGGCAGACACTCAAGAACACACGTGCCCGATTTCAACCACCAAGGTGGAGCTTTCTGACACGGTGGAGAGCACCTCGGCAGAAGAGATTGGAAACTGGGAGTGCTTGTACGGCAAATGACTTTCGTAATAGTGACTTCGTAGTAGCTTAAAGATAGTCACTTTACAGAAAAATAGGGAGGACTNAGCATATGATTGTGCTTGTACGGTCTCCAAATCTTCTTTGCGAAGTCTGGCTAAAAGTGCAGGTAACTTCTGTTAAGTTGAGTCCACACTGTCCCAAGCTTTTTTAAAAGCTTCATGTTTTTGAGGTAGGAAGGAGACAATCTTCGTCACCACTGTTGCTTCTCCTAGCGGTTCTCCCATTTCTTTTAGGCTTCGAGATAACTGCTCCATCTCTGTGTAGGCAGTTACAAGGCTTTGTCCAGGTTTGACTTTATAGTTTAAAAATGCTGATAGTGTGTGCTGTTTATTTAGAGTGGAACAATCTGAATGGATATCCTTTAGTCGATCAAAGATTTCCTTAGATGTTGTGCAGTCGTAAATATGATTTGTATTCTCTGAATCTAATGTAGGTACCAAGATAGCCTGGGCTTCTACATCCTTATCTTCCCAAATAGTGAACTCAGAAGCAGGTTTGATTGTTTTTCCGCTCACAATATCCCAAAGTTTGGCTGATTTCAATATGAGCGATATTTGAATCGTCCACTGCTGATAATTCCCACTGGTAAGTTTAACCACATGGGTTGTATCTACTTTTCTCACAGTTGAGGTAGCCATTTCCTTTGTGACTTTGTGCAAATAGCAGGATCAGTACGAAAGTAAAAGCTGTCTCTCAGTCTATTGCAATATACAGAGGCTCTAGCCTTTAGTCTCCTCTCTCGACGGCAGACACTCAAGAACACACGTGCCCGATTTCAACCACCAAGGTGGAGCTTTCTGACACGGTGGAGAGCACCTCGGCAGAAGAGATTGGAAACTGGGAGTGCTTGTATGGCAAATGACTTTCGTAATAGTGACTTCGTAGTAGCTTAAAGATAGTCACTTTACAGAAAAATAGGGAGGACTTAGGCAAAGCGTATAGTAATTATATTAACCTTAGACCTCCTGGTCTCAGATGAATCCAGTATAGAATGAGTCCCTCTTCTTGTTAGTAAATTTCTTTTCACTTGGAAAAAATACCTCTCTTCTTCTTTGGTGAATTTCGTTTTCACTTTAAACTTTCACTTCTCTGCTTTTACGTAGGTTATTCTCTTTTCACCTACTGTTCCAGTAATCAATTTTTGCTAAATCGATTCTTCCTGTTTGGCAATAATTGTATTTCTGCCCTAATTTTGGTTTAACTTTTGTAGAGTGACAGAAACAATACCAGTGTTCTCAGGGTTAACTTCTATGCATTGTTCACTTTCTTTAGTTGTGAATCACTATACTATACTCTGATTTTCAAGACTTTCACTTCAAATGTAACAAACTTCTGCTAGTTTCTTGATCAACACTATTCCTTTTGTTTAGCACTATTGAATAAAATTTTACTTTGTAATTAACGAACAAATAGTTGACTTTACAAAGGTTTTTCTTCTTTGAAAACTAAGTTTTAAATAATTTGTACTACTGACTTTTGCTTATTGTTTCCTAACTCAACCACGTTCTGCTACCATGTTGTAAATTCTGATCTATGAGTTGGAGCAATAACACAAGACTTGTAGGCTTTGCGATTTTATTAAGTGTTCTTTAAGTGAAAAAGGACAGAGTAACAGTATATTGAATTCTATGATTAACAGCCGCTTTTATAGGCTTTAGAAAGTTCATAAATGCTATGTGAAATGCAGTTTATGACTAATTTGTAATAATCCTTGATTCCTAAAATATCGTCCTTAAAGGACTTATTTATTTACATAAGGCAAAGTAGAAAGGACACGATGACTCAGGGTCCAATTCCTGGATCTTGAGTTCATGTCGTGATTGTGAGTCATTGTTTCTCACAGTAATGAAAACTGACATGCGTCAACGCATGCGTTACCGGACGCGCGTCGTTGGACGTGCGTCTCGACGCATACAAAAACTCAAGCAAAATCGCAGTTCTTTGCCATGAAAATTAGGCTTTAAACTATTACAACAAATAACCATCGTGTTTGTTTGTTGTTTTTACTTTTTCTTTAACCTGTCTCTACTGCGCCTTTGCTGGACGCATAGTCTTCTTCCTTGCTTTTTTTTGTCTTCTTAGGTTTAGTACACTTCTATAGGTTAAGTCTTTCCTCTGATATCCACTACATGTACAAGATCTTCAATGTTCTCAACGTGTAACTTCATTGTGTAATATTATGTACTTAATTAATAAAATTGAAAATTGAAAACAATAATAATCAAATGTAAATAATGCACAAATGTAAGGCTCATATGGTCGAGTTGACATTCGCGCTTCGAGAGACCATTTACTCGTTCAGCTATATTTTTCCAATAAGATGGATAAATTCCAATAATATATTTCCAATAATATGCAGTTTTTATAGAAAGTTGTAATTGTAGTTGTTAACTGAAGATTTGTAAAAAAAAAAAATTGGGAATTGCTTTATAAATTCAGTAATTATTGCCAGAGTAATTATACTGAACAATTTTTGGGATTTAAAGCAGTATAATTGTTAAGATGGATAAAGACGAAAAATTTAGAAGAAGAAAAAACAGAAAAAAAATCAAATTAAATAAGTGGGAATCGAATCCAGGACTGCAACTTCGGACTCCTACACTTATACCCCTTCTCCACACCAACTACTGAGCAGTATTTTTAATCATNTCTCCCGTATTGTTCCGCCAATATGACCCATTGGGCGGCCATAATTTAATTAGTAACTAGTAGTAGTTCCAAAACTAAGTAAGCTGAAGTTGTTAATTTCAAAAAGGTCAAACGGAAATTATTCAGGACTGCAACTTCGGACTCCTACACTTATACCCCTTCTCCACACCAACTACTGAGCAGTATTTTTAATCATACTTAACGCAAGTATGAAAACTTGAAACTCATATTTCTAGCAGAAGCAAGTTTCAGTTTGAAAATTTGAACACACCATCGTACTCAGCACCCACAAGTACATGGAAAAAGTCGAATCTGTATAAAAATGTATTAGGACAAAGAGCGGGTATCCCTCTTTAGCGAGACATCAAAGTGAGGCCGAAGGATTGCGACGGGTTTACTAAGGAAGAATGTGCAATAGATTTGAATTTATTGCATGATTTATTACATGTGCTAAATGTCGCTTTTACTTCCCTTCAAACTTTCGTGGGTTCCATTATTGGAAAATCAATAATCTTCACTAACTTAAAAAACGGAGGTCGTGAACTGAAATCCAAAAATGGAGTTTTAATNATTGGAAAATCAATAATCTTCACTAACTTAAAAAACGGAGGTCGTGAACTGAAATCCAAAAATGGAGTTTTAATATTTTTTTAAACAATTTGAAGTGTTGGAAAACCAAACTTTAGTCTAGCACCTTCATCCAAATGTACTGTTGAGTTGTTTGAAACTGCTGAGAAAATAGAATATGTGAACCCCAAAGATTCTATAGTATCATTTGTTTTAAGGAATGACTTCAACGACTACGACCGCGCTGAAATAAATATATTTAAGCACTTACGGAATTTACTAGTAGATACGTTGCTGGACGAAATTGCACGAAATTGCACAATATTTGCCAGACAACGAAGTAGCCCTGTATGACGTACTTTTGGCGAATAGGCTACCTAAACACCTCGAGTTTTCAAGTACATATGGAAACGAAGCTATTTCCTCATTAGCTGAAGAATTTGGTCAAGATTCTAGAGCAACCCTTCAACAATGGCACTTGCTAATCAAAATAATTCAAGAGAAGATTGATTTAAGAGGAATGACTCAGGACTATGTAGCGAACTTAAACAAAAATTCACACCATTTCTGGCAACGTGTCTTCTTCTAAATGGCGTCAATTAGAATAAGCTTTCGTCTATAAGATGTCTAATTCGTAACGCACTAGAGTGGTTTGGTTTCAAACGAAGCTGAAGTGCTGGGCGAAGATGAAATAGAAATTAGCGAGAACGAGGAGAAGCATGACAATTGTAATGTGGAAGAAGATAACCAACCGGAGGAATTGGAAACTATTTGGGGAAATAGAGACGACAATAATGTTGCGGACATATTCTCAAATAGTTNCCAACCGGAGGAATTGGAAACTATTTGGGGAAATAGAGACGACAATAATGTTGCGGACATATTCTCAAATAGTTTAATCTTCTAATAATTCGCTTGGGTTATACCAAAAAGTTGTTGCTAACGTTTTACTTCTTTCAAAAATTGTGATATGGTAAGATACTAATAAAAAAGGTTNATACCAAAAAGTTGTTGCTAACGTTTTACTTCTTTCAAAAATTGTGATATGGTAAGATACTAATAAAAAAGGTTCTACTTTAATCCCTCCTTAGTTCATTTACTACACGTATTATTATTAGCATAATAGTATTTACTTTGTATGATATTATTATTATCACAATAGTATTTAGTTTGTATGATTTTATTATTATCATAATAGTAATTAGTTTGTATGCGTTAATTGTTATAAGTTATAGTGTGACAATTTATAATTCCTAAACTATAGTTAGTTCCTTTTTCTTTGTTAATTAAAAACTATAGTTAGTTTTTTTTCTCTTCTTTATAAATTATTTATAGATAATTTATGTAGATAACTTTCCTTTTTGTTTTGTTGTAATTAGTAGTTAGTTTAGATTAAACTTTATTATTAGACTATTATTATAAAGTAATAATAGGTAGAATATTCTGCACGAAGCACTTTAGTGACTAGGAGTATAAAAACCCAGGATTTTATACCAGAGCATTCATTCCCATTCTAGCATTAGTTTAAGCAGCTAAACTAGGCCTTAAGTAAGAAATTGGTTAGACCAATAAAGAAATTTGTAGAAAAAATTATTGTTCCAAGATTTAAAGTTTTAGGATTTATTAAATAAATAAAAATCTATTTATTAATTTCTAGTGTTGGTGAAATTTATTGAATAGGGATGATTATTTTTTTTCAACTTTTAAAACAATAATTAAATTATTTAATTTAGAAATGCTAACAGTTGAGAGGTAAACATAGCCCTGACTGCTCAAGTTTTTCTTTAAAGAAATAAATTTGTGGGAAAACTACAAATTTAAAATAAATTAAAATTAAGTTTTTTTTTGAGCATTTGTTTTATTTGTTTGTTTTATTTTAATTAGTTAAAATTAAACCAAGAGTTGTCTGAATCTGGGAATTTCGTCCAACTTAACAAAGGTGAGTTGGTCGATTTAGAGCAGGACCCTAACAATAGTAGTTTTTATCTTCTCTTTCATTTGATAAAAAATAATTTATGTTAATCTTAATAAGATTATCGATAATAAGGAAATATTATTTTTATTTCTAATACAATGTTTGATTTTCTTTACATAACTTTTCCAAGAATAAGTTTATTTACAACATTAACATTAAAAAGTAGGTTAAAACCAGAGTTCCTAAAAAACTCAGGTTATAATTAAAACCCATGACAGGGTTACAAGTAGTTCGAACTATGGTTTATAATCCCATAGATTTTAGGGTAAGAGGGATTCAGTATTTTGGTAGAGCTCTTGTAGAGCTCAGTTGAGTACCATACCAAAAGGTTTTCTTTAAACCAATAAATACTTGAAAATTAAAAAAACGTTTTCTTGATTATTTTTATTGTTAGGGAATTCTGAAAGTTTAAAGTTACCATTCGTTGAAAATTCTGGTATATAGGTAGCAGAATTGTAACAAGTGGTGGAGATTCATTGCTGTTCTCGGTGATCTTGCAAGCCAAGCTAAATTTATTTTGGCAAAGTTAGATTTGTTCTAACTTATCTTTGTGATCCTAACGAAATTTGTGTTAGTAAAAGTTCAATTTGTTTTAAATTTGAAATTGTCTATAACTTAGTGTTTTATCAAGAGTAAATAGAACGCTTACTCGGTAAGTTGATACTAAGAAGGTTTATCTACCCGGTAATATCCCTTTCGTGTCTAACATTGTGGAGTAGGTTCAAACCAGAACAAGAAAAATTTTGTTCTGACGAAAGTTGAAATTTCTAACTGGTGTAGGGCTCTCACTAACCAGGCACAAAGGCTCTGTAAAAAAGGGAGAGGTACTGAGCGACTGAGTATTCGGTTTCTAGAAAAAAGCAACAAAATTATAGCTGCTAACGACGCTGTCCCTGTAATAGTACAGGTTGACCAAAACGCAATGCTTAGGTCCATTCCCAAATTTGATGGGGAAGTAGACGTTGAGTCATTTTGCGCACGGTGTGACGCCGTTTGCGTTTGGGGAATATGTTTCCAAAAAATGAGCTACTTTTGGGTTATAGACACAAGTATGTCTACCAATAAGCAGGTAGAAAAGTTAATTAAAAGTCTTCCTCTTCCGTTGAGGAATTTTATGCATTGTTCAGATCTTAAAGACACTAACGATTTTTTGCATAAGTTGCGAAAAATGGAGACACCAGAGCCTTTCAAGAAGGTTCATGTTAAAAACGAACCTGATAACCGTTTTCAGGGTGGTGATCGCCGACTGAATAGTCAGACAGGGCGAGCGGCGTCTGGTCCTAGCTATAGGTCCCAGGAAGGTCAAGGACAAGACAGACGCCCACCACAAAAATGCTTTAGATGCAAGGAATTCGGACATTTTATAAAAAAATGTCCTCAGACTCCGATTAAGGAAGATAGGAACAATACATCTTATAATTATGGTGTAAATGCTGATGGCATTACTGAAACCATAGAGTCAAAAACCGAATAGAATGGGCTAGGGGAACGTCCACGAACTCCAATGTGATGGAATTTGTTTCCAAAAGTAAAAATGTGACTTGTTTTGTACAAAATTGTAAACCTAGTGTGAATAAAGTCAAAAATTCTAGAAAGAGTTGATGTGACGATCATACTAGTGTATAAGGCGAGATGTTGCCAGTTACGTTTCGAAAGNTGTGACGATCATACTAGTGTATAAGGCGAGATGTTGCCAGTTACGTTTCGAAAGAGACGTATAGATCCTAAGGTTACTACTGACCTTAGCTTTGGCAATGTCATCTATGTAGTCAGAATTGACGAAGGGTACAATATATCTGTTGTAGGACCCGAACTCTTACGAAAATAAAGGCCTGTGTTCATAAGCAGTACACAGTGCCGTCTTTATTTGTAACTACCTCTTCAGGTAGAATTACATTGTCGAAATATGTGGAACTAGTTTTCACATATGAAGGGAGGAAGCAAATTTGCGGCTTTTACATAATGCCTGGACTTCCTGAACCATTTTTGTTAGATACAGATTGGACCACAAAATCTTCTGTGCCGCCGAGGCAGAAGAAGNCTGGACTTCCTGAACCATTTTTGTTAGATACAGATTGGACCACAAAATCTTCTGTGCCGCCGAGGCAGAAGAAGAAGGTGGAAAAATCAGGAAAAGTACAAGTGGATAATCTCTGTGATATCCCAGGTAAAAATTTACAAAANCAGAAGAAGGTGGAAAAATCAGGAAAAGTACAAGTGGATAATCTCTGTGATATCCCAGGTAAAAATTTACAAAATCCCAGTCTCTGTAACGGGATAAGTAAAAATTCAGTTTTGGGAGGCGTTCGTAACACAAACCTGGTAAGGAACGAATCAAGAGAATGGGTTCAAGTAGCCATTCAACTTATCATGTCAACGTTACGGGATCTATACTGGTCGTTCATCAATGAAACAGGTCACAAGATTTCTGTCCACATTTGCACGCGAGCGGCCACGTCAGTGTCACTGGGGAGGTAGAAAAGGTCACCATACTACGTGCANACATTTGCACGCGAGCGGCCACGTCAGTGTCACTGGGGAGGTAGAAAAGGTCACCATACTACGTGCACATGCATCTACCATAAAAATTTTTACATATTGATACAGCAGTGCGGGATTGACGGCAGAGTGCGGGATATATTTTCTGCTTCACATGCGCCTTGGACGACTCTAAATGTATGTATGGTCTGTGCAAAGGTTGCCCCAGCGAACAGTCATTAGAGGAATTGGTCTATGTCATTGACCCAGAAAGTGTAACAACTTACAATTTATGGTCCACAACTGACCGCTTCTATTTTGACGAAGTAACAGAGGATGGAACTAATTTAATACNAACTTACAATTTATGGTCCACAACTGACCGCTTCTATTTTGACGAAGTAACAGAGGATGGAACTAATTTAATACAAAAAAAGTGTACGATTTCTTACCAATAATGAAGACTCACTATTTTTTGTGTCAACAACAAATGAATTTTTTGGATGAACTGAAGTATAAGCTAGCTTATGAGCCAAACTCAGCTAATGTTAAGTTGGACTTCTCAGAAAATTATGCTTTTATCCTACCTCGAGCGGTTTAGAGTAGCAGATGGACAAACGAGCAGTTCACAGTACATCCTTTCTACCTTACAAAATTTAATTTGGATACGGGTGAATATCAGTCNTGGACAAACGAGCAGTTCACAGTACATCCTTTCTACCTTACAAAATTTAATTTGGATACGGGTGAATATCAGTCGAAGGCTGACGTTGTAATTAGCGACACTTTGAGTCATAATGCTGACACAATTTCTACATTCATAGACAAATTTATTAAAAATACAAAGGAAGATTTTTCAATTGATAAGATGTACTTCGTGTCTGACGGTTGTGCTGGACAGTATAAGAATTACAANTGGACAAACGAGCAGTTCACAGTACATCCTTTCTACCTTACAAAATTTAATTTGGATACGGGTGAATATCAGTCAAAGGCTGACGTTGTAATTAGCGACACTTTGAGTCATAATGCTGACACAATTTCTACATTCATAGACAAATTTATTAAAAATGCAAAGGAAGATTTTTCAATTGATAAGATGTACTTCGTGTCTGACGGTTGTGCTGGACAGTATAAGAATTACAAAAATATGGTTAACATGTTGCACATACAACGAGATTATGGAATCAACGTAGAATGGCACCTTACTCCTACAGCTCATGGTAAAACCGAGTGCGACGCAATAGGTGCAGTAACCAAATCGTCAGCTTGACGAGCAAGTACCACTGTTCTGCTACGACATTCTATGGATTTATACAATTTTGGGCTAACAAAACTGTTATCCGATACGGTTACATTTCTTCACGTCAGCACCGTAGAGATCGAATCACATAAGATCACAAAGAACCTGGCTGCTAGATATTCTACTGCTAAAACTATTCCAGGAACAAGGACGTACCACGCCTTCCTTCCAGACGAAGACAATCAAAACTGTATACGACTTAAAAATTTTTCATCGTCTGAGGATTACCTGTTTCACAGACTCATCAGGGACAACGAGGAGGAGCAAGCAATATTGACAGAATACACTGTAGAGCAATACGTCGTGGCTAATTTGTTTCCACGAAATTATGTCTGTTTTATAGCCGAAGTAGATGATAATCATGTGGAATATTTAATTAATTTCCTGAAAACTGGAACAATAATGAACTCGTTCACTTAGCCCACACCTCGATCACTGCATTTTGTTGCACATGATGATATTATGTGTCGGATCGCTCCTCATGGTACAGCTACAGGTTATGCAAAATATAATAAAAATAGTACATTACGAACTATAACTGCATATTACAGCATCTTGGCATTATACTACATTTCTACATTTTTATGGCGAACATATCATTTTTCACCCGAGACATGGCAGGAATTACATCTTATTGTAACAGTTCCGTAGAGTTACAAACATACGTAAGTAGAAGATTACTAACCACAGGAACAAGTTAACAGAACATAAATCGAAAATTCAAAATTAGTGCGACACCTGGAAATTAGATAATTCTGGACAAAAATTAGGTACGAAGATAAGGAGTAATTCGACAACGCAAACGACTTTAGTGATATCTTTTTCAAAAGTCCTAAAAATTTGAAATTTCCAAATCTAAAAAAGGTCCACCTTCAACCCATCCTTCTATATACAGTGAGTCCATTTGAAACCTCCCATAAACGAATAATCGAAACCATTGTGATTTCAATGTTTGTGTTGTTTTGTGAGAAAAATTACATCCCAACAGTTGTAATCGGTCAGTGAACTCTCTAAATTCTGATTTATTCTCTCATTCCTGTTTGATTTGTTATCATATTATATTTTCAATAAATAATCGCNGGTTGATTTGTAATCATATTATATTTTCAATAAATGATCGCCGAGTTTCACTGTAGTTACTGCGAAATTGTTATTTTTAGAAAATAAACTTCAAAAATGGTAGGTTTCTGTTACGCCTAAAATTGGATATTCGATTTTCCTTTATTAGAAGGGAATTGAATAATCCATCGGCAAAAGAACTAGAAAAATGGTCTCCCGTTTGCTCTCGAGGACGAAGGGACTCATGAGCAAAGCGGAGAGTGGGGGAAAGTGGATATCAAAGGATATAAAAGTTCTGGAGCCCATTCGATTCAAGAAGGCACTCACCCGGTCTTTGATTCTTCAACATCTCACTCGGAATCTCACTTTTCTTATCTTAAGTTTATAGTCTGGAAATAAAAACAGAAAATTATTTTATTTACAACAATACCATTCTTTACATAACATAACAACAAAAGATATATAACAACTGGTGGAGACGGGGAGCATCGATCATCAAAACTACCCTTGCTTCAACTTTATTATCATCATTCATCCAGTCTACAAATACGACTTCTGAACGGTAAGAAACTTTTTATTACTATATTAATTTTATTAGTATTCTTCTCTTTTCATTCTTATCTTCCTTTCAATATTCCGAGTAAACATGAGTTCATTTGATATTTACATTTGCCCACAGCTCAACCATATTCTACTTATGGTTGCTCAATGTTATTGTTGTATGATTTATTTATGCAGGAGTGATTTGACTCTTGAGTTTTATTAAGTCCAAATGTCCTTTTTTATATTTATTGTCTCCCTATTTTGCTCACTTCCAATTTTATTTATTTGTTTATTTCTATTTTTTCTAAGAGCGTCATTCCTTTTTCTCCTTCTTTCCCATAATTTTTTGAATCTCTTACATTTATTTTTGTCTTCTTATACTTTGAAGGTTCGCGATTTTAATTGGGTTTCTCCTAAACAATTGCTTTCTATTTTATTTTTAGGAATCATTATTTTTATGTTTTTTTTTTATTTCTGGGTTAGAACAAATATGCATATTATTGTCCATCATTTTCAACTTGATCTATATTTTTTTATCTTACGAAATAAACTCTATCCTTCTTCACTCCCTTAATCCTATCATCCTTTTTAATTCTCTTATCTCTCTTGCGTAATTGTTCCGTTATTTAACTTGTTAAGTTTTCCATAAATATTCTTTTAGTTTTTATGAATCCGCTTTTTATTTCAATGGCTCCCTAAACGTCGATTCTGACCAAACCAACTGGTTTTCTGTTTCTCCATATCANACATGTTGCACATACAACGAGATTATGGAATCAACGTAGAATGGCACCTTACTCCTACAGCTCATGGTAAAACCGAGTGCGACGCAATAGGTGCAGTAACCAAATCGTCAGCGCCACGAGCAAGTACCACCGTTCTGGTACGACATTCCATGGATTTATACAATTTTGGGCTAACAAAACTGTTATCCGATACGGTTACATTTCTTCACGTCAGCACCGTAGAGATCGAATCACATAAGATCACAAAGAACCTGGTTGCTAGATATTCTACTGCTAAAACTATTCCAGGAACAAGGACGTACCACGCCTTCCTTCCAGACAAAGACAATCAAAACTGTATACGACTTAAAAAGTTTTCATCGTCTGAGGATTACCTGTTTTACAGACTCATCAGGGACAACGAGGAGGAGCAAGCAATATTGACAGAATACACTGTAGATCAATACGTCGTGGCTAATTTGTTTCCACGAAATTATGTCTGTGTTATAGCCGAAGTAGATGATAATCATGTGGAATATTTAATTAATTTCATGAAAACTGGAACAATAATGAACTCGTTCACTTAGCCAACACGTCGATCACTGCATTTTGTTGCACATGATGATATTATGTGTCGGATCGCTCCTCATGGTACAGCTACAGGTTATGCAAAATATAATAAAAATAGTACATTACGAACTATAACTGCATATTACAGCATCTTGGCATTATACTACATTTCTACATTTTTATGGCGAACATATCATTTTTCACCCGAGACATGGCAGGAATTACATCTTATTGTAACAGTTCCGTAGAGTTACAAACATACGTAAGTAGAACATTACTAACCACAGGAATAAGTTAACAGAACATAAATCGAAAATTCAAAATTAGTGCGACACCTGGAAATTAGATAATTCTGGACAAAAATTAGGTACGACGATAAGGAGTAATTCGACAACGCAAACGACTTTAGTGATATCTTTTTCAAAAGTCCTAAAAATTTGAAATTTCCAAATCTAAAAAAGGTCCACCTTCAACCCATCCTTCTATATACAGTGAGTCCATTTGAAACCTCCCATAAACGAATAATCGAAACCATTGTGATTTCAATGTTTGTGTTGTTTTGTGAGAAAAATTACATCCCAACAGTTGTAATCGGTCAGTGAACTCTCTAAATTCTGATTTATTCTCTCATTCCTGTTTGATTTGTTATCATATTATATTTTCAATAAATAATCGCCGAGTTTCACTGTAGTTACTGCGAAATTGTTATTTTTAGAAAATAACAAACTTCAAAAATGGGAGGTTTCTGTTACGCCTAAAATTGGATATTCGATTTTCCTTTATTAGAAGGGAATTGAGGAATCATCGGCAAAAGAACTAGAAAAATGGTCTCCCTTTTGCTCTCGAGGACGAAGGGACTCATGAGCAAAGCGGAGAGTGGGGGAAAGTGGATATCAAAGGATATAAAAGTTCTGGAGCCCATTCGATTCAAGAAGGCACTCACGCGGTCTTTGATTCTTCAACATCTCACTCGGAATCTCACTTTTCTTATCTTAAGAAAATTATTTTATTTACAACAATACCATTCTTTACATACATAACAACAAAAGATATAATAACAACTGGTGGAGACGGGGAGCATCGATCATCAAAACTACCCTTGCTTCAACTTTATTATCATCATTCATCCAGTCTACAAATACGACTTCTGAACGGTAAGAAACTTTTTATTACTTTATTAATTTTATTAGTATTCTTCTCTTTTCATTCTTATCTTCCTTTCAATATTTCGAGTAAACATGAGTTCATTTGATATTTACATTTGCCCACAGCTCAACCATATTCTACTTATGGTTGCTCAATGTTATTGTTGTATGATTTATTTATGCAGGAGTGATTTGACTCTTGAGTTTTATTAAGTCCAAATGTCCTTTTTTATATTTATTGTCTCCCTATTTTGCTCACTTCCAATTTTATTTATTTGTTTATTTCTATTTTTTCTAAGAGCGTCATTCCTTTTTCTCCTTCTTTCCCATAATTTTTTGANTTTATTTATTTGTTTATTTCTATTTTTTCTAAGAGCGTCATTCCTTTTTCTCCTTCTTTCCCATAATTTTTTGATTCTCTTACATTTATTTTTGTCTTCTTATACTTTGAAGGTTCGCGATTTTAATTGGGCTTCTCCTAAACAATTGCTTTCTATTTTATTTTTCGGAATCATTATTTTTATTTTTTTTTATTTCTGGGTTAGAACAAATATGCATATTATTGTCCATCATTTTCAACTTGATCTATATTTTTATCTTACGAAATAAACTCTATCCTTCTTCACTCCCTTAATCCTATCATCCTTTTTAATTCTCTTATCTCTCTTGCATAATTGTTCCGTTATTTAACTTGTTAAGTTTTCCATAAATATTCTTTTAGTTTTTATGAACCCGCTTTTTATTTCAATGGCTCCCTAAACGTCGATTCTGACCAAACCAACTGGTTTTCTGTTTCTCCATATCAACTAAATTTACTTACTTATATCAATATTACTTTAATGACATTTCTACCATTGCTATTAATTTAATCATTTTTGTGGTTTTACATCTTTCATCCTAGCATCTGGTTTCTTTCTTCACGTTTATAATTCAACTTTTCTACATCATTTGGTACTTTGTTTTTATTACCTCGCTTCCTTACGCATTTGTTAACTGTCAGACATGTTCAATATTTACGCGTTTTGTTGCGTTTGACTTTTCTATTTTCTAGTTACAGCTAGTTTATTGTCCACATACCACTTTTTACAACGCTTAATTTATTTTTATGGTTTTGTTTCTCACGAAACCGGGTTTTGAATACTTTTAACTACTTACTTTCACACGATAATTATCTTCAAAATATTTCTTCAGAGTTGTTTCCCATGATAACCGGTTTCATTATATTCTATACATGGTGATTGTAGTTTCTGTGTTTCTTTATTTAACTGATGATCTGGCATGGCATGTAAAATGAATTCCGAATAAGATTTTGTATTTTTCTATCCAACTAGACAATCAACTCCCTGGGTATATAAATCAATGAGTTTAGATTAATTGACATACAGAATATTATAGATGCCTCTTGCTTCTGAAAAAATGCAACTTTCATTGATGAAACTATTTGTATACTCGTGTGATACCAACAGTACCCACACACCCATGTATATATTGGTATATTGTTATAATTATGCTACAAAAAAAAATTTTTTTTTCCATGCTGCATCTCGGAGAACCATTTACATTTATCATTATTAGTTGCGAATTACTCCCAACTTCCTCTGAGTCAGTCAGTCATGACTGTGTGACTCTGAGTTAGGGTCAGTGAATCAGATTTAATAAAATTTTAAGAATAATTAATTGTTTCTTTATTAGTAATATTAGGAGTTATGATTTATTTTGACGTTTTAAAGCTTAAAGTGTGTGGTGCTAAGGCGTTAAGTTTACTAAATATTATAAAGTAACGCAACTTAAAATTCCGAATTTCTTCTATTCAAGGATAACTAGATATTATAAAATAATGTAGGAAGTGCACGAGATTTAGCTGGTGTTACTACTCAGACCGAAAAAAAAAGAGAGAGATAGTCTACTTCACAAATAATAGAAAAGGGGAATCTGTATGCCAACTTGATAAAGTTCTGTTANAGAGAGAGATAGTCTACTTCACAAATAATAGAAAAGGGGAATCTGTATGCCAACTTGATAAAGTTCTGTTAGAAAAAGTCATGACTCACAATCACGACCTTATGAAAATTCTTTGAAGAGGACATGATACATCATTCCCTTTGTTTTTTTTCCCTTAAACTACTATGCTCTATTTTTGTGAACCTTTAAGGCTTAATATTATAGATAGTAGTTAAAACTAAACTAGTTTAAACTAACTTTATTCTTTTAGAATTT
>NIPM01000365.1:179684-194633 GCA_002738285.1 Holacanthella duospinosa | reverse complement strand
GGTGAATGGTGTAAAATATGACAGGTTTAAACATGTTTGAACTTGATACTTAGGGTCTTCCATCCCAACAAAGTGTCTTAGGGCGAAAGGGTCTTACGGCAAAAGGGTCTTAGGGTGAAAGGGTCTTAGGGTGAACAAAAATAGATTTTGGCCGCCATCTTGGAGCGAACACCATCACGTACTATCTACTCTAGCAAAACCGATATTATCTCGTAAGAAGAAGAGTATATTATTACAACAAGGCGGGTTTCTTCCACTTCTATTGGCACCTGCTCTGTCCGCCCTTGGTGGTCTCGCTGCAAGCGCAATTGCACATGCGATTAGAATATAATGGCGAAACGGATGAAATTAATAACTGAAACGGAATATGAAAACACGATTAGTTTACGACCTTTTCTTCCGAAAAGTCGTGATGAGTAAGCATTTTTTGAAAAAGAAAAAATTGCTTCAGATCTCCTTGGCCTTGGAAGTATTCCGGATGAAATTAAACTAATCCTTTATAATAGACTTGTAAAGGATGTCAGCACTCATTTGCAAAAGCTGAACTCAAAATCACTTCCTGCTCCTTTACAGGCTGATTTGAATTATGGTAGTACACCACATGAATTACAACAGGAGGGCAAAGAAGGTATCGAGATTGCCAAGAATGATTCTAATATGGTTGCTACATTTCGTACTAAACTTAGAAAAAGTGTGGAAGCGATTGTTACAATTCTTCACAAACATCCTCAAATGATTTCCTGGGATAGCTCTGGAAATATTTTCTTCTATAGGGAAGCAAATGGTAAAGGGGCTAACATACACGATCTGCTCTCCTTCGTATTACGCCCATCATTGAAGTTTGACATTGATCCCACCGGTGTTCACACATTCCTTAGCATACTAAAAAATATAAATTCCAACGAGTATTTTTGCAAATAAACTTCGAAACTATCTGGCAAAATCAAACACTTTGACTGTGGAAGATCGAACAACCATTCATCCTGGTAAAGACGTTCCTGTAGCAGCAGAAAAATTTATACCGTTAGCTCCTAAAAAAAAAACGAGTTGAAACACAAGATGATGTCAATACACTATATGACCCCGTCATTACAGAAGAATGGGTTCCACCACCTGCAGGTCCTCATAGATGGATGAACTTCACATACGGAGCAGCGAAGAAATCTTTCAATTCAAATTAAAGGAAGCGAGGTTTAGTATATGTTTCGTGATACCTCGGATAAGACATGACCCAAGCAAAGCTTTCAATAGCAGTAGTTTCCACACATGAAGGACCTCATTATTCGAAGTACGTGACTCTAGAGGCAAGATTGGCCTCGTTTAGGTCTTGGACACATTCAGACATTCAGCTTCCAGAGAAGCTAGCGAGAGCTGGGTTCGTCTACACAGGGATTGGTGATCGAGTGATTTGCTTCTATTGCAGTGGTGTACTTTGGAAATGAGAGGAACATGATGACCCATGGTTGGAGCATGCGGTTCTGAACGAGCGATGTGCATATTTTCTTCTGAATAGATGTAGCAGGGATGAAACTTCTATCCAGGTAACCACCACAATCTTTAAAATTGTACAAACAAAATATTCATAGTTGATTTGAATTGCGGTTTACAGGTTGAAGCAATAGAACTTGAGGAAACTGGGGAGTTACAACTGATATGAACCATGGTAAGCGTATGCAAATATTTATTATGCAATATTTAATTAATACTGAATAAAAGTATGATACTTAGAAACTTTTGGTTTTAGCGAGAACTATGATATCAGAACTACAATCAAGGATTTTATGCTGTATGTGCCGCTTTAGAAATGTATCCCATCTCTTCCTTCCATGTAGTCATTTGATTGCCTGTCTACCTTGCTCTACAACATTACAACAGTGTCCAATCTGTCGAGAAAAAATTGTAAAAATTTTGAAGGTTTATTTGTAGATGTGAACTATACTAATGAAAATTAAGAACTAAAAAAAACAAAGATTTGTAAAGAATTCCAATATGTAAATAAAGTACCTCAAATATTTTTACCCTAATCATCTCTCCAGTAACTCAGTTTGTCATAAGCAAAACTTAATAATACCTTTTTTTTTTTGGTAGCACAATGGTGCTTGTACTCTAAATACAAATTGAGAATTTGAATTACAGACACAAAAAACTATAAATGTCGAGTTGAAATTGAGAAATTGCATACAAAAAATGCATAGAGCAAAAAAAACTTCTTGTGGCAGCAATGGCTCACTGGGTTTGCAAAATGCACTTTTTGTGGCAGCAGTGGCTCAATCAACTCATCATCCATATCGTTCAAAAATTTGAACAGTGAATTATTTTGCTGCACCACTTTTCATACAGATTGTCAAATGATTGCAAATGTAGACACATAAGCATGTATGAATTGATTGACTTGGTTTGGTACTCAAAAACTTTTTCTTCTTTATCACGAAACAAATCTCTCAAATGTAACGAACACACTGAATTGTGCTTTTAGAGCATTCATATCAGAAAGACAACTGGCTATGATGTTTTTAATGTAGGGTTTCATATCATTTAAATATGCTTCCAATGGTGACTCGGGAGAATTATATTTACTATTATATTACTATTATAATTATATTTAGGTTCTCACATACCCTTTGAAAGCTGTCACTTTTTTAAATCGGCTCTCTAGTACAATTTCCACTGAAGACCTTGTAGATTGAGGTTGGAGGACTCTATTTCCAAACTGCATCGGATGAATTAACCTATGCTGAATCATATCGGCTACTTGAAATGAGCATTGTGCACATGTATGGAGTGCCGTGCAGTGGTACTCCCTTTGGACTCGAGTTTTAAATGTATGCGAGCAAAAGCTACACTTGTACACATTACATTTTTTTACAACTCGAACTCTCTTATGTCTCATCCGTTGACACTGACTCATATGTTGCTTGAAGGCTCTTAACTGTGAAGACTTCAGAAAGAAAAGCTTGCATTTGTACCACTGAAAAAAAATTATTTTTAGTTATTTAGTCATCTTTACTGGTGTGCGCTCACCTGTTTTACTTTGAGCGTTAAATTTTGTTGAAGTAAAATCAGCCACAAATAGAGGATACTCTAGTATCTAAGAGTGGTTAACCTCCATTGCATTTTCTGAGAATTCGTGATGGAAAAGAAATTTTTTTAAATTGGTACATATGGTGTATGAGTTTGCTAAATAATCAAAAGTTAGTTGCAAAATAACATCAAATCAAAATGAAAGATAGACATGAAACCTGTACCTTCAAATAAGTTAAATTTTATTCCATGCAAATAATCCACAGAATCTATATTCTCACTACTGAGGAAGTTTTCGAAATCTGAGGTTTCAGGGTTGTTTGCCTAAACAAGAGCAATAATTTTGTTTGAAAATTTATGATGACATGCTTAGATCAATACTTGAAAAAATTACCAACTCAAACTTAACAGATCTTGCTTGGTCTCAATCATCACTTCCCATCAAGAAAGGAGGTCTCGAGATTAGCCACGCTGTTGATATGGCGATACCTTGTTTCCTCTCATCGTTCAACAGTGTTAAATCTCTCGTTTCCGCTTTGTTGCCCAACAACTTTCAAGATGACCTTTTTGTGAAGATTGCTGAAGATTTATGGATTCAGAAAAACAACATAAATTTACCTGAAGAAACAACCAGAAAATTCAAAAATCATGGGAAGAACCTCAGTCAATTTCCCTTTTTCCACACATACTATCAAATTGGTCTTTTGATGAAGATCAGGCCCTTCGATCAGCAGGTATTCCTTGTATCAAAGAACCTACTTACTTATCAAGATCATACGGAAAACACCCTGATGGAATAACTCTTGTTCCTTGGACTAGAGGGAAATCTTTGGTCTGGGATGTTACGTGTATTGATACATTTGCTCAATCATATCTTTCTTCAACCAAAAACGATCCTGGTGCTGCCGCTCTCATTGCTGAAACACGGAAATGCCGTAAATACAATTTCCTTCAAGAAAATAAATTTTATTTTGTTCCAGTTGCTGTGGAGTCTAGCGGTGTCTGGGGTTCAAAAGGTCTTTACTTGTTGAAGAAGATTGGTAAATTCATTCAAACTGCTACAGGAGAAGTTCGATCTACATCTTTTCTAATACAACGAATAAGTATTGCCATTCAACGAGGAAATTTGGTTTCGGAAATTTGGGGACACTTCCGACAAGAAAACTATTAGAAGAAATCTTTTACTTATAATATAATATCTACAACTTACAAATAAATTTTCATAAATTAAAATTAACATCAAAGATCAAAAAAAAAATTAAAATATTAATAATTTTTATCCCAAATAGAGAAAAGTTAAATATTCATTAAGTAGTTTATGCAAAAATAATGGCTTTGGGGGCCAAGGATAGAATTAATACCTCTTTTTGAAGCTTTTACAGGTGGGTCCTAATTATTGATTTACAAGATCAATATTTTAAATTAAATTATAATAGCTAATTTGTGCTAATTTAAATTAAAATTTATTCTATGAGATTTATTAATTATAATATCATTTTGGGCTGGATTTATGAGCTTTATAAAGAATTCAAAACATCTTCTTGAGATTTTAGTAAGTCTAGAATTTTTAATTTTAGTAATTTTTTATCTTATAACTTTAAAATTTAGTTCCAAGACTTTTTATTTAATAATAATATTTTTGATCTTTAGAGTGTGTGAGCGGGTTTTAGGATTAACAATTTTAATTTCTATAGCACGTATATTTGGGGGTGACTATATCAATATATTTCATTTAATTAATTAATGATAAAAATAATGATGTCTATGTTGGGTTTAATATGTTTAGGGACTTTAATAAACAAAATTATTGTATGAGTAATTTTAGGGTGGTTAGTTACATATCTATTGATATTAGTTGCACAAATTTTTAAGTAGATGGAATGGGTTGGATAATTTAAGCTACATACTAATACTATTAAGAGTTTTTTTAGTAGTATTAATATATTTAGCTAGAACTTATATTTATATAAATAGTAATTTCACAAAATTGTATAGATTTTTTATACTATTATTAATAATATCCTTAATATTAAGATTTATAAGAACTAATTTTTTGATGTTTTATATTTTTTTTGAAATCAGATTAATCCCAACACTATTTATTATTATGGGGTGAGGGCATCAACCCGAGCGTTTAAAGGCTGGGGTTTATTTTATAATATATACTCTATTTTCTTCTTTGCCTTTATTAATAGGATTAATTTATCTAATAACAGTTAAAGGATTTGGGGCCAATTTTGTAAGTCTATCCTTATTAGAATTAAGAGAGTTGAGTTATTATAATGGTGGAGCTTCTTGATTAATAGGATTTATTTTAATTTTTGCTTTTTTAGTAAAATTACCTATATTTTTAACTCATTTGTGATTACCTCAAGCTCATGTAGAAGCCCCAGTTGCTGGATCTATAATNGGGGGGGTACGGATTAAGCCATATATTATTAAATATACCACATTTAATTAAGGTAAATTTTGGAGAGTTACTAGTTAGCTTAAAATTAACAGGAATAATTTTTATTAGCCTGGTTTGTTGCCGAATAAATGATTTAAAGGCTTTAGTAGCTTATTCTTCAGTAGCTCATATAGGGCTAGTAATTTGTGGTGTTATTTCTATTTCTGCCCCTCCTACTATTAACTTATTATCAGAGATTAATTTAATAGTTAGCTCGATAGGGTTCCTTAGAATTACCATAATCGTGTTTCCTTTAGGTTCCTTTCTAGGGGCGGTGTTTACATTTTATATATTTTCTTTCACTCAGCATGGGAAGTATTACTCAAGAATCTTAAATACCCAAATTAATAGATTTTTGGAGTTGCATGTTATACTAATACATGTTTTATCTATTAATATTTTAATTTTATTAAATAGAATACTATTTAATTGGGTGTAAAACTATTATGGTTACAAAATTATACAATTTAGGTAGTTTAATTAAAAGATTAAAGGTTGTGGGCCTTTAGATAACTTTGGTTCCTAAATAATTAAATGATTTAAACTAACTACAATATTATTAGACATTTCTTTTATATTCAGAGTACTTCTAATAGCCATAAGAAGTTTTGTAATAGGATACGGAGCATGATTTTATATTTTAAATAAAATCATTTTTGTAGAATGAGAGATTTTTCAACTAAATTCCGTAGTGGTAGTTTTTGTGTTATTATTTTATTGAATAAGATTAACATTTTTAGGGGTAGTATCTTTCATTTCATCTATAGTATTAATTTATTCATACTATTATATACATGGGGATAATTATTTAACCCGTTTTATTTTATTAGTTTATATATTTGTAATATCTATAATATTGATAGTATTAAGCCCAAACATGATTAGAATCTTATTAGGCTGAGATGGGTTAGGACTTGTTTCTTACGCATTAGTTATCTATTACCAGAATGTAAAATCTCTGAATTCTGGAATAATTACCGTTCTTTCAAATCGTGTAGGGGATGTAGCTATTTTAGTAAATATTAGATGGTGATTTAACTATAGGGGGTGGGATTTTTTGTATTTACAAAAATCTTACAGTTTTATAGAATTAAAATTAGTTTTATTTTTGGTGATTTTAGCAGCTGTAACTAAAAGTGCTCAAATTCCTTTCTCAGCTTGGTTACCTGCTGCTATGGCTGCCCCCCCCCCCCGGTTNCCCCCCCCCGGTTTTTTCATTAGTTCATTCCTCTACTTTAGTAACTGCTGGGGTGTATTTATTAATCCGGTTTAATGAATTGTTAGGCATCAATATTTATTTATTACTAATTTCTACATAACTTTATTTATATCAGGATTAGTGGCTAATTATGAGTTTGATTTAAAGAAAATTATTGCTTTATCTACACTACGACAATTAGGAGTAATAATACTGTCGTTATCTTTAGGATTTTACGAATTTGCTTTTTTTCATTTAATTAGCCACGCTATATTTAAATCTTTATTGTTTTTATGCGTTGGGTTTTTTATCCACCAAAATGAGTATTTTCAGGATATTCGTTTTATTGGGGGGGCAGAGTATCTTTATCCTTTGAGTAGATTATATTTTGTTGGGTGTCCATTTTCATTATGTGGGTTTCCTTTTTTATCAGGATTTTACTCTAACGATTTAATTTTAGAATCTATATTTATAGGGGCTATAAATTGATTGACCTATGGAATAGTATTTTTAGGGGTTATATTCACATTTATATATTCAATTCGTTTAGTTTTTTATTTATATTTAAAGCCTGGAAAATGAGTATCAATAACTGTGGGGGAGTCAGATTTAGTTATACTTTTCCTTATAAGAAGTTTATCTTTGGTATCTATTAGTATTGGTTCAATATTTAGATGAATATTCTTGCCTTCGTTAGTATTTATTTTACCATCCTTATTGAAATTATCAGTTATTTCTGTAGGGACAGTTCTAAGCGTATGGCTCTTAATACTAATTTCAAAAATTGGGTTCATAAATATAAAATAAATAAATTATGATTATTAATAATTTGGTGAGGGGGCCAAATATGATTTATACCCTACACATCATCTATTATTTTTATACCATTGTTAATTCATGGTAGAAATTATATGAAGTCACTCGATCATGGATGGTTAGAATACGGAGGAGGCCAAGGGGTTATATCTAAGTTTATGTATTTATCTTCTTTAGTAGAAAAATAAGGAAGATTAGGGTTTAAAAATTATATATTTATTATATTTATAGTAGTTATACTATTACTAATCTTAAATTAATGAATGAATCTTTAGTAGCTTAATAAATAAAGCGTAGTATTGAAGATACTAAGATAATACATTTATTCTTAAGAAACTTTAAATACAAATATATTTTTAGGTTGAAATCCTAGGGTTTTCAATTTAAACTATTAAAGGAGAAAGAAAAATTGAGTTTAACCACTTACACTAAAAGTTAGCAGCTTAAACATGAACCTCTTTTTTCTTTAATGGGAGTTATAGTACTCAATTTATCATTAACAGTGATACCCTAAATATTAGGTTCATTTAAATTAAGGTTAAATTATAACTAGATTGACAAGCCGAAATTGTATGTGATTATTCACTTCTTAAAATAAGGGAAGCCATATATTGGCACTTTTTAATTGCAAACCAAATGTTATACTTAACAATACCCCTAAACTAATCAATTAAGAGCACCTTCCTTTCATTCATGAAGTAGACCTAATATTAAAATAATTAAAAGGGTCCCAAATAAAATAATTATGTATAAGGGGTTAATTATTGTGTCAATAATAGGAATTGGTAAAATTAATACAATTTCAATATCAAAAATTAGGAAATAATAGAGATTAAGTAAAATTTAAGGGAGAAAGATATACGTGGTAGTACTTTTGGGTCAAACCCACATTCAAACGGGCTTAGTTTTTCACGAGATAAATAATTTTTTTTAAATAAAATAAGATTTATACAGATTAAAATAATTGGAACTACAACTCTTAAAATGAAGATTAATATTATTATAGCCTTCTGGGGGTAGCCAGATTCAATTAATTGAAAGTTAATTATAATATTATATACTAAGGTTATATAAAGTGTTTATTAAACCACTAAATATTTTATCTCCCTCATCAATTGATGTACAAAAATAATCAAACAACATCAACAAAGTGTCAATACCATGCTGCTGCTTCAAACCCAAAATGGTGATAATCTGAGAAATGATTTAAGGATATACGTATGGCACAAATAATAAGGAAAGTGGTACCAATCAATACATGAAGCCCATGAAATCCTGTAGCAACAAAGAAAGTGGCACCATAAACTGAGTCTGAGATGGAAAAAGAAGCTTCATAGTATTCAAACCCTTGAAGGGCAGAAAAATAAATACCTAGAATAATAGTTAAAATAATTGCTTGAATTCTTTGATAAAAATTTTTTTGAAGAAGGGCATGATGGGATCATGTAATAGTTACTCCTGAAGATAGTAAAATTATGGTGTTTAAAAGAGGGATTAATGTGGCATTAAAGGGGGTTACACCGGTTGGGGGCCAGATTATTCCAATCTCTATTTGAGAGGATAAGCTTCTGTGGAACAAAGCTCAAAAGAAAGAAAAAAAATAAAATTTCTGAAGTAATAAACAGGATTATCCCCCACCGTAATCCTTTAACAACTATTAATGTGTGAAGTCCTTGGAAAGTTCCTTCTCGTGCGATATCTCGCCATCATTGATATGTAATTAGGATTATAGTAATAAGACTAAATAATAAAAGGTCTGTGGAATTATGAACAAATCATTTAGTTAAACTTGAAACTATAACCAATGACCCGAGCGCAGCTAAGATAAGTCAGGGTCTTTGGTCTACTAAATGGAAAGAATGATTACTTTTAATTATCATTGATTAAATTACTTCACTAGAATATAAAACTGATAGAATGGAAAACACATAGGTTTGAATTAGACCAACTGCAGATTCTAATACTAATAAAGTAATTTGTAAAAGTAATATAATAAATAGTATTAAAGAGGAGTGAACGGCTGTTTGATTTCCTAATAAGGTTAAAAGAAGATGCCCAGCAATTATATTAGCAGCAAGACGAACTGATAAAGTAATAGGACGAATAATATTACTAATAGATTCAATTAAAACTATAAAAGGTAATAGAACAATTGGAGTGCTGGAAGACACTAGGTGAGCAAATATATGTTTAGTATTATTGAGTCAGCCATATAGTATAAAGGTTAATCAAATAGGTAACGAAATAGCTAAGGTTATCACTAAATGTCTAGATCTTGTGTAAATATACGGGTATAACCCAAGAAAATTATTTAATAAAATTAAAAGAAGAATCACTATAAAAATAATTGATCTTCCATAAGAATAATTTGTTCCAATAAGAGTTTTAAACTCATTATATAAAGTATTTATTAGATTTTTAACAACGAGATATAAGTTATTATTTAAAGCTCAATATACATTTATAAATAACAAGAGGATAATAGTGTTAATCCAGTTGTCAATGAAAGTTGATGAGCAGGGGTCAAATCTTGAAAATAAGTTAGTTATCATAATAGAATTAAATTATTAATTTGATTGTTAATTAGGTTATTTGAAGAAGAAGTAAATTTAGTTGTTCACAAGCCAGTAGTAGAGAAAATTTTAGATATAAGGGTTATTATAGTAGCTAAAAAAATTGTGAATATAATAATTCAGTTGAAGGGGGATGTTTGAGGAATAAAAGAATACATAATAGATATTTATTAGATTTGACATTACTAAATTTTAGTATAAATTAATTCTTTATAGGCCATTAAAAATATACGTTATTTATTATGAATGATTTAAGAGACCAGTACTTACTTTAAGTTATTTAATGAAAGCTTAATTAATGTTAAAATTTATGAATTCATTTATAGAAATAGTTAAGGTTAATATTTTCTAAGCAAATAGGCATGAAACTATGGTTGGCTCCACAGATTTCAGAATATTGCCCAAAATATAATCCTGTTTTGTTGGCTAAGAAATTAATTTGATTTAGACGTCCAGGAATTGCATCAACTTTAACCCCTAAACTCGGTACTGTCCAGGAATGAAGAACATCAGAGGATGAAATTAGTAAACGAATTTGTGTATTTATAGAGACAACCATACGATTATCCACATCTAGTAGACGTATCAAATTTAAATTAGTTGTATTTATTGAATTAACTATAAATGAGTCAAACTCAATATTATTAAAGTCAGAATAATTATAGGATCAATATCACTGATGACCTATAATTTTTACTGTTATTATAGGGTTAAATACTTCAAGTATAAAAAGTAGACGAATTGATGTGATACCAATAAAGATTAAAATAAACGTTGGTGTAATGGTTCAAAATAATTCAAGGGGTTGTGACTCAATTATAGTTTTATTAATATTTTTACTAACAAGAATTGAATATATATTAAATGAAATAATTATCGTAATTAAAATAAGGATTGTTATAGTATGATCATGAAAAAAAAATTAGTTCTTCTATTAAAGGCGAGCAAGCATTCTGAAACCCAGCAGAGGAATAAGAAGAAATTTTTAAAAGAATAATAAATTCATATGTGAGGTTTAAGCTCAATGCACTATTCTGCCATAATAAATTTATTTAGATTAATAGTGAATTTTTCTTAATTCTGTGTAAGTATGATCTGATGGGGGGAGATTATGAATCCATTCAATATTAGGAGCTGTAAAATAATTAAATATACTTGGGCGGTTGGCAGCTAATGCTTCTCATACAATTATAACGAATAGATTAATGAAAATAAGTGTGATATATCTACCGATGGAGGAAATAGAGTTTCAAAAAGTAAACGGATCTGGGTAGTCTGAGTATCGTCGTGGTATACTATTAAGCCCTAAAAAATGTTGAGGGAAAAATGTTAAATTTACCCCAATAAATATAGTGATAAATTGAGGCTTTAATCACTTAGGGTTTAAGGTTCTCCCGGTAAATAACGGGAATCAGTGAATTACACCTCCTATGATAGCAAACACCGCCCCTATTGATAGAACATAATGAAAATGCGCAACTACATAATATGTATCATGAAGAATAATGTCTATAGATGAATTAGCTTATATAATTCCTGTTAAACCCCCAAGTGAAAATAGAAACACAAACCCTTGTGATCATATAATAGTTGGGATAATAGAAGTAATATTTGATCTTTGAAGTGTAGCTACTCAGCTAAAGATTTTTACTCCTGTACGAATAGCAATAATTATAGTCGCTGCTGTAAAATAGGCACGGGTGTCAACATCCATCCCTACAGTAAATATATGGTGGGCTCATACAATGAACCCTAAAATACCAATGGCAGTCATTGCATAAATTATACCTAATTGGCCAAAAGTTTGTTTTTTACCTCTTTTAAAAGTAATAATGTGAGAGATTATACCAAATCCTGGTAGAATTAAAATGTACACTTCTGGATGACCAAAAAAACAAAATAGATGTTGGTATAAGATTGGGTCTCTACCACCAACAGGGTCAAAAAAAGAAGTATTTAAATTACGATCTGTTAATAATATAGTAATAGCACCAGCTAAGACAGGTAAAGAAAGAAGAAGAAGAATTGCGGTTAGAAATACTGACCAAACAAATAAAGGGGTTTGGTCTCAAGTTATACCTGGGGTTCGTATATTAATAATAGTTGAGATGAAATTTACTGCTCCTAGAATAGAGGATGCCCCTGCCAAATGAAAACTAAAAATAGAGAGATCAACTGAACTACCAGCATGGGCTATATTGGAAGATAAGGGAGGGTAAACAGTTCATCCAGTTCCGGCTCCACTTTCTACTAATCCTCCTATTAGTAATAGATTCAAGATGGAGGTAATAACCAGAATACTATATTATTCATACGAGGGAAAGCTATATCAGGGGCTCCAATTATTCAAGGGACAAGCTAATTACCGAATCCCCCAATTATAATCGGCATAACCATGAAAAAAATTATAATAAATGCATGAGCTGTAACTATTACATTGTAAGTTTGGTCAGCTCCAATAAATGATCCAGGGTTTCCTAATTCTAAGCGAATTATGATACTAAAGGCTGTGCCGGTAAATGAAGCTCACGCCCCTAGAATAAAATATATTGTTCTAATGTCTTTATGGTTGGTTGTCTGTATTCATCGAATAAATAGGATGGCTGAAAAATTAAAGCATTAAACTGTAAATTTAATTATAGAATTACAATTCTTTCTGTTAAGCCTTCAAGAAGGTTATTTTGTATATTAAATATATGTATTAACATATAGAGGTTAATTGAGAAGTTGTTAAAAAGTTAATTTAATAAGAATAGAAAATTGCAAGTTTTTTAGTAGGCTAGGACTATTTTTTAAATAAATTAATTTAAAGTTTTAAAAATTTAAATTTATATTATGGGCTTTGAAGGCTCATAGTTTGATTAACATAAAACATTATAAAATAATTTAGTAGTTATGTTAATCAAACTATGATTATTGGTAATGAAATTCAGGCTATGAGAGAGCTGATAATATTTAAGGCTATAAATGGAATAATATTTAAATGTATTGTATGTACTATTTTTATATTAGATATAGATTCATTTAAAAAAATAGTTAGATAAATAATCCGTGCATAAAAATAAAAAGCTAGAAATGAAGAAATAATAAGTACAAAAATAATAATAAGATTAATTTGAGATACTATAAGTGTAGTTAAAGCTATAACTTTTATAAAGAATCCTAGAAAGGGGGGCAAGCCAGCAATCGAAAGAAAATTAAATATAATAATAATTTATTGTGGGTTAAGCACATTATTAAATCAGGAGTAAGTTATTAATATTTAATACCATGAAAATAGGAGTAATAGCTATAATTAAGATAGAGTAAAGGGTTAAGTATATCCATCAAATTATTTCATTGGCAGTAATGATAGTAAGCATCCAACTAGAGTGAATAATAGATGAATAGGTAATAATTTTTTTAATATTAAATTGATTAATGCCTCCTATAAGACCTACAATTGAGGATACAACTACAAATACTCAGACGAAAGGGCTTGTTAATAAAAATGAAACTAGGACAAAAGGGGCAAGTTTTTGTCAAGTTAAAATTAATACACATTGGAATCATTCTGATTTTTCTAAAACTTGTGGAAATCGAAAGTGTAGAGGGGCTACTCCAGCTTTTAATATTAAACATGCTATTATGATATCAGAAATAGACATAGTAAAATATAATATATTAGTTACTAGATAATTATGAATAATAGCAAAAAACACCAAAATTGAGGAAGCAATAGCTTGTGTTAAGAAGTATTTAATTGATGCTTCAACTGATAGTTGAGATATTTTGTTAATAAGAATTGGGGCTATACTTATTAAGTTAATCTCTAAACCTATTCAAGCTATAAGTCAAGACGAGCTTGAAATAGAGAAGATTGAGCCGAACACAAGAGATGGAATAAAAATTAAGTTATTAATTTTGAATATAATTAAAAAGAAGAAAATTTAAATTCTATAAGTGGGGTATGAACCCAATAGCTTGTTTAGCTTATCTTTTATTAAATGAATAACGTAACAGTATGGTTTGTGGTATTTATAATTTAGTGTTTAGGTAAGGCATATTAAAGGAAATATTATAAATATATTAATTATAATAATGAAAGTTTAAGCTTTATATCTTATTCCATTAGAATAATCCTTATAATTCAGGCACATTATTAGTATATTTTATGTGTATGTGATTAGGTGATATTTGTAATTTTTTAAATGTAAAACTGTAGGTATAATAGATGTATATCAATATAAAATACTTATTAAACAATAAAATTTTATTTAATAAGAATAGAGATTCATTTAATTAATATAATAAATTTATAATATATAAATACATATATATAAATAATAACAAAAAAAGCCAAAAAACTATTATTCATTTATTAGATAATATAAATTTTTTAAAAGTTTAACTTAAATTAAATAGAAGCACATCTATAATATTAATATAAGATGATTGTATAAATAATAAATATATTATTTTATTATTTAACTCTTTTGTAAATAAAAAAAAAAGAGTTAAATAATCTTTTACCATATTGTTATGTGTCTGGTCTAAATCGACCAACTTACTTGAATTTAGTTGGACGAAATTCCCAGAATCCAATAACACTAATTCCCTAATCAATTATTTTAATTGATTTAAACTATAAAAAAACTAATTGAATTGAAAATTAAATTAAACTAAACTTTTAACTTTTAACTTTTTGTGGCTTTTCCACCAACAACTCTAACAGTTACCTCTTAACTGAATTTACTATAAACTCAATTAACTTTGAGTTTAAAAAAATGAACAAACAAAACCATATTCAATAAATGCGACAATAGGAACAACAATACATTAACAAAATTAATCTTTATTTAATAAAAATTATCAAAAACAAATGAACAATAACTTTACGTTAAAGTAAAAAC
>NIPM01000365.1:0-176817 GCA_002738285.1 Holacanthella duospinosa | reverse complement strand
TTTTATACCCTTCGAGCCTTAGCGTGCCTCGTGCACAAAAACTATTATTATACTATTATAATAATAAAACAAAGGAAATTATGTAAAAAAAAACTAAAGCTACTAAAGCTAAGCTTACTAATTTTCATAATTAGTAACAAAACAAAGAAAATAAACTAAAGACTAAGGTAAGTCAAGATTTACATAAATTATATAATAATAATTTATAAAAATAATAATCATACAGTTGACGTCGCATATAAATATGCTAGAACTGTAACAATATTATAGTAAAAGTTAATTCTAACTTAAGAATTAATCGAACAATAATATGTATATAAATAGGAATAAAATACAGTATTTAATATTATACAACTTATATAGGTATAGAGATTTTTTATTTGATCGAATAAATGAGTGCCAGCATTCGCGGTTAGACCCACGATTTAATTAATTTATATCGGTGAAAATTAAAGTTATTGAAATTGTTGCGTAAAATTTAAATTCTTAGGTAAAATTGGAACTAATCTATTACTAATACATTAATTTTAATAAAATTAGTTAAGTAACCAGGATTAGATACCTTGTTAATCTAAAAATATTTCTAACCTGAGTAGTAAATTTTTTAAAACTTAAAGAATTTGGCGGTATTTTCACATATTAGAGGAATCTGTTAAGTAATCGATAGCCCACGATATACTTTACATTATTTAATACTTATGTATTGCTGTTAAAATGAATAAATTTAAAAAAAAGTTTTTTCTTTAGCAAAAGTTTGGATGATGACAAGTCAAAGTATAGTGAATTATAATGTTTTAATGGATTACAATAATTTAAAATTATGAATATTATTTTTAAATGATAAATGAAAGTGGATTTATTAGTAAATACAATTAATAATTTTATAGCTTGATTAATGTTTTAAAATATGCACACATCGCCCATCGCTCTCGTTTAATATGAGATAAGTCGTAACAAAGTAGGCCCGCCGGAAGGGGGGCCTTGAAGGCATAATAGATCTTGAATAAGAGCCTCGTTTACATTGAGTAAATTTATATAATGCTTATAATATTTTGATTAGAGAATTATATCAAAAGAAACTTAATTAAATTTAGAGTAGATAGAATTAAATTATATTTTAAAACTGCGAAGGAATTTATGTGTATATGAAATTATTAGAAGCTTTTTTACCTTTTGTATCAGGGATTAACAATAAATTGTATTATACAAATTTTCCCGAAATATAAATAGTTAACTTTTTTAACCAAAATTTGTTTAATTAAATTTTTAGAAATAAAGTTAGAAGTGAGATATTATTCGATTTATAAGATATCTGGTTCTATTATTAAATAAATACTTTAGTTTATAAGGTGAAGAGGGAGATTTAACTCTTTATTTATTTTATAGCCTAATTATCAGGGGTAATCTCTTATAACTTTTAACAAATACTTAAATTTTAATAAAGGTTCATAGGCTTAAGATTAGCTTTAATGGTTAGATTACACTATACTTAAATGAAGTAAGATTTAATCGTAGTATTTTTATTGTAATTGAATATATAAAGGTAATATATGTAGCAGATACAATGTTAATATTAGTAGTAGAATGAGAATTGAATTAAAACAAGTATTAAATTAACAATTTATGAATTCAACAAATATCTGTTAGACTGTTTACCAAAAACATTTCTTTCAGAGTAGTTTTGGAAGTATAATCTGCCCACTGTTGAAAAATGAGATGAATCATCAATGAGATTTTATTTTGATGATTTGTGTTTTTTTTTGACCTTTCATTTATAGTATTATGACAATCAAATAAATCATACTACATATTTATAATATATTGTATTGTATGATATTAGTAACCCATATAGTTTGAAGCCTCTTGGAGTGCAGCTATAAGTTTTGAAATATATCCAACTTTCATTGTTGCCCCGGCGAATGGTTTGCCATCTGGTGTCCACTTTCGAATCGAAATCATATCACCAGCTCCGAACGTAAGGTCAATCCGAACTTCCCAAGTTTCTCCAAGGGTACAACGAAACCCTCTACTGCCTTTAGTAGTTGGTGTAGCCATCCCTGACAAATCAATTCTAACTTCCGTGTGGTCAAACGAGTCTATCAGATTTTTTACAAGAGCCCGCTTCTTAGCCACGTTACGTTTTTTGTTAGAAGGCAATGGAATCGACTTATCCTCTTCACTGTGACTATCTTCCTCTTCTTCGTAGTCTTCCTCATCTGTATCAGGTGAATAATCTTCATTGTCTGTACCCGAGATTGTATCTGATGTATAAAAAAAAATTTATTCTTTTGCTTATAAGATTATGAATAGTGAGTAATGTTGCTCTTACCCAAAGAAATCTATTGCGATGCTTTACGCTTCATGAGTCGAGGCTTTAAAAATTTTTTCTGCTTGGTCACATCTTGAAATGAAATAAACAATGTCTTTGTGAGTAAAACAGTTAGCTAAGTTAATACACTTACCATTTTTAGCAACCTTGGTTGATCCCCTTGCTGTACGCTCAATAGCACCAGACATGTGCTTCATGGAAGCATCTGCCACCGCCTCCTTATATTGCTGACTTCTTGCGATTGGATTTTCTATCTGCAGTTGAGTTACATCAGGCCTTGGCAATTTATTTGATTGTTGGCAAGCTGTAAAATAAATAAAAATATTAGTTTAGAATTTAATATACTGTTTTAGTATACAGTTTTACTTTTGATAATCGGATAATTTTTGTGTATGAACTTTCATATCCAGTCCTTTACTGTATACTTACTCTTTGAAGTTTGTAACATCTTATTGGTTCCGAAAGAAACTGCCAATAATATACGTCTGAACTGTTAAGAAGCAAAATTTTGACTAAAATTTATGAAAGGGTTTTTTTTTTCTGCAGGTCAAATATAAAATAAAAATATTTATGCAATGACATAGCGGACGCATTATTGCTGACATCAGCATCGTTTTCACGGTGACAGACTTTTACTAATTTGACACATTGTGACATTCAATAGCTCTGAGCACAATAAATCAATAGTTAAACACCCCACCAGGAGATGTAGTAATAGCAATTGGGTAGTTAGTCAAAACATTTTTGGAAAAAGTAGTGAAAGTTAAAACTACTTTCTCTGGAAAACTTTTCAATCAAAAAGCTCTACAGGCTGTTGTGTTTAAGCCTAAGATGAGTAACACTTGATTAGTCAAAAACACCAGTCTGTAGCGCTGCTAAAGGAAAATGTAAAATAAATTTGAAATTTTATTAAGTTTTTATTTACTTACCTTTCCTTTTTCGACGATAAGCAACTCTCTTTGCATCACTTCGACGCTTCAATCGAAGTTTTGAAAAAAAAATTTCCCTCACCCTGCTATATTCTACTGGATGCTTTCCTCCTCTCACCTAAAAGAATATTTGTTATTATTGTTATTATTATTATTATTTACATAATTAGAAATTTTCAATAATTACTTACATATGACTCTTCCACCATAGGCTTTTCTAAGTGAAATGGCAATAGAGGTAAACACGCTAGAGATGGTAGACTGTTTGGCATATATAACAAATAAATTATGAAAATTACAAATATTAAACCTGAGTATTCATTAAAATAAAACCTCATTGCAATTCCTTATGGAAGGGTTTGTGCTTTATATTCTAAGGAAAAGCGCGGAAAATTTTTAAATTCTAAAATAGGGAGGTGTCATGTAAAAATATGTCATATATGTGAACCGGAATCTAACGATTGACCGGTTAGATCTACCGTTGTGAACGGGATCCCATATATTTTAATACATTATGATATAAAACAATAAAAGTATATTTACTTACCTCAAGAAGAAAAATATTGTTGGTAAAAATCCAATAAGTAAATCGGTGGTAAATATTAATTAATGAATCTAGCAATGCAGTAGAGAAAAAAAAAACTCAATCCAGTTAATTTTCAGACTCATATGCTAAAGATATAATCATGCGTACATGTCTTGAACTGCACATACACAATCCAAAATACTATCTCAAAAGAGTAAAATACATTTCTACCATCTACCGATTTGACATAGTAGAAATGCATATGACAAATAACACATCTAGAAATAATGAAGTAAAACCAATCATAAAAGTGTATGCNATCTACCGATTTGACATAGTAGAAATGCATATGACAAATAACACATCTAGAAATAATGAAGTAAAACCAATCATAAAAGTGTATGCTGCATTTCTACCCCAGATTTGTCGTGGTAGAAATGTATATGAGAAATAATAATGCGAAATTATACTAGAAATGATTAAGTAAAACCAAACTATCTCAAAAGAGTATGATGCATTTCTACCGCTATGAAAATATGAAATGAAAAATATAAATATAATAAAAATTATATTATAAAAATTATAAAACATAAATATAATATAATATAATAAATAATATAATATGAGATGACAATGCATAAGAGAAATAACATATAGTCATTACTACCACGCCGAATCTGGGGTAGTAGTGGCTTAACCAACTCATCATTAGAAGCTTACCGAGGTCTAGAAGTATTTTATCAAACAACGTACCTTGAAAAAACAGTCGGGTGCAAGATCTTAGGCGCATGATTTCATTTTCAAATAATTCTTGAATTAAAGCGTCGTATATCTGAGTATACTGACAGCAATGATGCTTGAAGTGTCTAGCAAATGTGCCATAAGTTTCAAATTTTAATTCTTAAAGTTGGCGGAATTAGAGCAAAAAAATTAAATTTTGGTTGGAGAAAGCAGGTGCAAGAACGATTTATTGCTTTGCAGCAGAATAAAGTGGTAGACTCCGAAAGTAAAAGGTGCCTAACACTTACTTGAGCATCACTTAGAAATAATTGCTGAGAAAATTTCCACCGTAAGTGAAAGCGGCAATTATTGGGATAACTTTCACCCAGGTTTTGAGTCCCTTAATACTTTTATTTTGTTTGTTACTAACATAAGCTGTACGAGATACAGTTCTCGCTAGATTTCCAATCGAATTTAAGACCAAAATGTTTAGTGGTCAAGTCATCGTAGTTAGAGATTGCAGTTTAAGACCGACCCCGATCAGGGAACTCGGGGATTTCGGAAAAATGGATTCCCTCGAAACGTCGGGGTTCCCCGATCGGGGAAAATAATATCAACAAAATGTTAATTATCTTATGTAAATAATATATTGCAATTTCCATTCCCAAATCTTCTTTGCATTTTCAAATTATTAATTGTAAATTTTAACTAAATTCTTCAAATTGTTGAGAATCTGTTCTTATTGTCGAAGTATCACTACTAACTAACAAATTCGAAGCAATATAAACTTACAACTGGAATTTAGCTACTGGTCAATCCAATATTGGTAATTAACATTATTAAAATTTAAACAAATATTATAGGTTAATTTGATAATATAATTGTAATATATAGACACCTAGTTCAAAAATGAAGTACGGGAATGTTTTCCAATTCAAATCTTTCAATAAAGACTGCTATTTGAGACCACTATTTACGACGAGAAGATGGCCTATTTGCAAAATGCAAAATATGTCTTCACGATAAAATTTTCAAGACAAATGCCGGTTCCACGAAAAGTTTACACAGTCATCTTGAGAAATGCCACAACATTAAAATTGTAAAAAATAATTCAATTACACCAATCAATAATTGTTCAGATAATTTTTTTGTAAAATAATTATATAAATTTTGAATTAATTGTCGAGTAATATTTTGAAACTCAGTATCAACATTGTTTGACAAGAAACCCAACCAAAAGTCTAAAGGAAGTACTCGCAAAGCTCATCGCTCTGGACGGATTTATCTGTGTTTTGTACATCTACAGAACTACGTGAGGCTATTTTGGCACAAGGGTTTAAGGATATTTCACGATCTGCGAACACAATAAGAAAGTTAGTAATGGAGTACGGAAATAGCGTTCGATTGGATACAAAAATGTTTCTAGGAGAAATGACTCCTAAACACTTCAGGAGAAAAATTCTCAATAACAATTGACGAATGGACTTCCTTGAAAAATCGCCGTTACATGAACATCAATGTTCATGCCAGAGGCAGCAAATATTTCAATCTTGGTCTTGTTAGAGTCAACGGGTCTCTCCCTGCTGAGAAGTGTTTGGAACTTATAGAGAGAAAGTAGAATCAATTTGGATTGTCTTTAAGTGAAGATATAGTTGCCATTGTTTCCGATGGCGCTTCGGGTAATTTTATCTAATGCGACAGTTAATCATATCATATTTCCAATTTCGAACTGTTTGTAGTTATGGTTAAACTATTGAAGATTTCACCAACACATCACCAATTATGCTTAGCTCATGGTATCCATTTGGCTGTGACTGATGTTCTTTACAAAGAACCACGGAGAAATCAACCAGAGATAATTACAGAAATTTATTCCTCCGATGAAGACAGATGATGAAGAGGATGATAGATTTCAAAACAAGACCAACAACGATTAAATGCTCTCAATCACACTGCATACGGGCTACTACTTAGCAAAGTCCGCAAAATTATAAAATTATTCAAGAAATCTCCTGTAAAGAATGACACAATCCTTCAGCCTTATGTCGTCTCTGAGTTCCTCTAAGAAATGAAACTCATCCTCGACTGCAAAACTCAATGGAGCAGCATAACTACTATGCTAGATAGATTTTTGATGTTGAAAACATGTATCCAAAAAGCTCTAATTGATATGCAATCACAAGTGACCATTTCTGACGATGAGTTTACTAAACTCAAACAGGTCTTAGACTGACTTCATCTTATCAAGTTGACCGTTGAAGCAATATGTCGTAGGGATGTCACTCTCGTCACCGCTGATGCGGCAATTTCTTTCATTTTAAATCAATTGAAGATTTCAAATTCAGTTTTAGCAATCCAATTGACTAAGCGCTTGACTGCACGTATGATAGAAAGAAGTAAAGAAATGTCATCGTTAATGGGAATTTTGCATACTTCCGCTAAAATAGAAGTAAGTATAAATAATAGCAAAAATAGTTAATTCAAAATGTTCTAATTTTTATATTTGTTTAGACACATTTACTCGACAAGTTGACGTTGACCAAAGTGGATGTGATAAATATAATCAAATCGTTCGTCACCGGCTTTGGGCTTGGTAATTATGAAGATATAGATGATTGTAGTCAAGATATTACCAATTCACCGTTACCAAAACGAAGTAAGCTAGACGTATTAAAGGACCTTTTGGCTAAGAAACTCGAATCATGTGATCCAAGTGCTTCTCTTCAACATAATCATAGTCCAAAAAAAATTGCATCAATTATTAGACAGCAACTAAGTCTGCATGAATCGGGATACTCAAGAGGAGTTTACTTACAAAAAGTTTACGAATATTTGCTAACTATCCCGCCTACCAGTGTTGAATCAGAAAGAGCTTTTTCTTCAGCTGGAAATATTTGCACTCACATCATATTTGTAACATTTCACATCCATGTTTTAACCTTAGAATGGTGGATCCTACACCAACAATTCAAAAACCTGTCGTGAGATATGAAGAGGTCATTCAGGAGGATTTGGAAAATGTTAATATATTTGATGAAGATATTTTAATGATACACAGTGAAGATTCAAATTCGGATTCAGAAAATAGTGCTTATTACTATTCCACAGAAATTGATTCAAATTAGTAATGATTTATTTGTAAAAGCAAGTAAGATAATAAAAATGATGTTGGAAATATAAAAAATTAAAATAAAGTCGGGGGACCTAACAACAGGGTATACCCTGTCTCCGTTGTCGGGGCAATTTCCCCGAAATTGCAATCCCTAATCGTAGTTCTAATTCGTTGGTAAACCTTTGCGGAAATTAAAGCAGCGTCCATTATCTGAAAATGTCTTGCCTTTGTGAATACTTGACCACATACAAGACCAAATGTATGCAAAAATGTTTCTGGTACATGGTAGGGTTGTATCGATTACTGGGGAAAGCTGACGGACTCTCTACATGGCAAGTGAATGTGCACCTATGTATCCGGAATGCGCCGAAAAATATCTCGAAAAATATTTTCTCCTACCTCGTTAAGTGGTGTGAATTAGCTAAAAAGTCATTAAGATCATTTAATTTTATTCCTTTCACAACAGCAAATGATTTACATTGTATCTGCACGAATTATAAAACGAGAAAACTAAATTTCCAAGGACATTTGAATGGTGTATTCATTAAGATTTTGTTCACTTTCACTTCGTCTGTAAAGATTCCGTCAGCTTTCCTCTGTCATCGGTAGAACCCTACCGCGTACCAGAAACATTTTTGCATACATGGTCTTCTATTTGTTCAAGTATTCACAAAGGCAAGACATTTTCATGCAAGATAATGGACGAAATGCCACGAAATATAATTACGATGACTTGGCCACTAAACATTTTTCGCTTAAATCTGATTGGAAATCTAGCGTAAACTGTATCTCGTGCAGCTTATGTTAGTAGCAAACAAATAAAGATATTAAGGAACTGAAAATCTGGGTGAAAGTTGAATGAAAGAAAGTTATCCTAGAAAGTGTTACTTTCACAATATGGTGGAAATTTTCTAAACAATTATTGCTACGGGAAACTCAAGCGAAAGAAAGTTATCCTAGAAATTGTCACTNACGGGAAACTCAAGCGAAAGAAAGTTATCCTAGAAATTGTCACTTTCACAATATGGTGGAAATTTTCTAAACAATTATTGCTAAGGGAAACTCAAGCAAGTGTTAGTCACCTTGNCACTTTCACAATATGGTGGAAATTTTCTAAACAATTATTGCTAAGGGAAACTCAAGCAAGTGTTAGTCACCTTGGCTGGATTTCACCACTAATCATTCAGCACTAATCAAGTGTTTTAGTTGCTGAATCTTAAAAATTTGATGAGTAGAGTGTTTCACCAAAAGTGTTTGATGAAAAGAAAAAGATTATGATTAGTAGAAATAACTGAGTGACTATTGATGAGTTGTCAAGACATTTTTCGTGATGAGTGTTTCACGGCTTTCTAATTATTTTGAAATAATATGAAGAATCATCAACTAAGCAAATTTTTTTGACTAAGCTTGGAAGGTGAATCAATATTATTATTTTGAAGATTTAGAGAAAGAAAATTTTAAAATTTTGAAAATAGTTGCAATAAATTCATTGATAATTGGTTCAGAAATCAGTTTATATCAATTTCTACCCATATTAATCCATCATCCCAAGCAGTAACTACTACTGCTTTGGACGGAAGCCATGGACATGGACAAATAGTAACCTTCATCCCATTCAATCTCATTGTCTCAGCTGTCGTAAAAGTAAACTTCCTCAAACATGGCATTTGACTGATGGGTATGGGATTACAAAAAAAAACTTCTAAAATCTTAAATTTCGTTATTTATTATTAATTAATAATATAAAATAATATTAACTTAAAATTTAGAACAAGTAGTGTGTGCATGCCGAAACAAGAATATTATAACTTTGTAAACTTTTGAAGGCCTATGCATCGTCTAAATTTTCAAAAAAAAATGAGATAATCTTGTTGTCGTACTATAATCAACTAATTGTGCCTTGATAAACATTGAGTTCAACTTATCCTCAGAAACAATTTTATTTGTTCTACTATAATATATTATTGTTAAATAGTGAAATTGTAGTGCCAAAATTTAAATTAGTAGTGAGATAGGGTATGTTTTTTTTATGTTAGGCAGTATTTCGCCGTCTCAGATTGTATTGAGAACCAAGGAGTTGATTGGATTCGGTGATTGGAGAGTCATTACTCTAGCTAAGGCAGCGTTTGATGTGTTTTTAGTTTATAAAATTTACTTCCGAAAACTTAAGCCATACTCATGCCATATAGGTCAAGAATATTACATATTGTTTGTCTTGTACCAGCTAACTTAGATTTTTCATATCCACATACTCAAGAAATTATTATTGGGATATTGGGTTTGAATATATCTCAACAATTTGAAAACTAAAAGATTCGGGTAATTATTTTAAAATTTGCCTACTCATGGAAAGTGAAGAATACATATGGTTTGTCACTGTATCTCTATTAGTTTGGATTAAAGAAAAGTACAAAGTACAAAAAAATACGTTAATTCTCATAGCAACCTTGGGCCAAATAATAATAATTATTATTATTAACTGACTAATAATTTGAAATCAACTAATCACTCAGCAAAGTTTGTGAAAACTTTGATGAGTGATTAGTAAAATTTCGTTTGTTGTGGTGAAACATTCATCATCAGCAATAATCAAAAATTGATGATTGATTATTGATTATTGATTATTGCTGAATGATTATTGGTGAANGCAATAATCAAAAATTGATGATTGATTATTGATTATTGATTATTGCTGAATGATTATTGGTGAAATCCAGCCCTTTTCACTTTAATCTGCTGCAAAACAATAAATCTGTCTTACTCCTAAAGAATTGCACCCGATTTCTCCAGCCAAAATTTAATTCTTTTTCTCTAATTCCGCCAACTTTAAGAATTAAAATTTGAAACTTTCGGCACATTTGCTAGACACTTCAAACACCATTGATGTTAGTATACTCAGATACGACGCTTTAATTCAAGAACTATTTGAAAAAAAAAATCATGCGCCTAACATGTTGCACCCAATTGATTTGAAGATTTTGTATGGGAAGAAGTATTAATTTCGATTTATTCATTCTTCGATTCAATGAACAGTACAAACTTTATGGGATATAGATTAATGTATAATTACTTCTAGCTGATTCAGAACTCTGATACAATTATATAACGAGATGTCGGAAGAACTCGTTGAACTTCAGTGGATTATTGGAATCCCGTGGTAATTAATTATCCATTGGTAACCCATAAGTAAGATTAGCTAATAATTATAAATAAAAAATAAAGTAACTTGTTGACGATTTCATTTAAATTAGAGTAAACATCATAAATATTTAATAATTTAATAGACAGGAGTCAGACCGAGGGTAGAACCAATGTACATACTTTGGCTGATATTGGGATTTACTTCTGGTGATATCCCCTTTACTGCAGGATGCAACTGTGACCAAAATTTGTGAACGTTTAGAATTAGATCACTTTCTCAGATAAATGTTTTCTATACGCTACAAGATTTTTCGAACGAAATCAGAACATTGGTATGTGTTCGAAAATTCAGTCAAAAATTATGAGTCACCTAAACAAATTCCAGGTTTGGAAGCCATTATGAAGAATTCATATAATTGTGAAACGACGATATAGAATTTCAAAGAATTAATTCCAATCGGTAACTAACATTGTGATTTATTTTCAAAGTCTCTTCAAATTTATTTTCAGTGTAGAGAGCATTTTTTAGTAACTTTGTTTTTAATACGTTGATACATTTTCGCCTTTCTAGCGTTTGAAATATTTCTTACCACACGACCATATCCCGTGATTTTGTTATTTTAGCTCAGGACTATTTAAATCAAAATCAAAGTTTGGTTAACTAAAAACTCTTTAATTTGTATCCCAACTCAAGATTTCCTTAATGCTACGATTAGACTTCAGCATTTGAGGTTGCAAATCCAAAAATTTTCAGAATTGGAAGAGATTTTGTGCATTATATTTGAGAATTGGAATTGGATTTGTAGAATTGGAATATCCGTGCGGTTTTTCGGAATTGGAACCCTATTATACTTTATCCCGCGGCGCGCGAATTGGAATTGGCATTTGTGAATTCCGAATGCCGAAAAATTGTAATTAGCTATTACACTTCAGGAGTTGGTGTTTGCTTATTTTCCCACCAAAAACCAAAAGGTTAGATTACCCGCGAATTAATTAATAAATTTGAACAAATAAAAAATTAAATTTTTTCGAATTAAATTTTATTTTTTTGTTGGTTTGTCTACTGCCGAACGTATGTAATTTCAACCATTGACACTTCACTAATTATTAGTAAAGTGTCAAATTGCTGCGATAGCCATGGGTTTGACTCGTCCAAGTAACAACATATTGTAGAACAGTGCCAAAGGAAGCACACTTTGGCCCGATTCTACCTAAACAAAGTTTGTTTCTGGATTTGACTTGATCATTTTAAATTTACAGATTACAAGTAATCTGTCATCATCGACAACAGACACAATAGAAGGAACTATAGGACGTATTGTTGCTTGGTGGAGAAACGAAAGACTCCAAGGACCTCAAAGTGCCTTTCTCCATTCTCCTTTTCCTCTATCAATTCCTATTTGCTCATTTCTCTTCTACTCATCAATTTTGTTTTACTCCTTAATAAAATAACATTAGAGAAAAGCAAGGAAAAAGGTAAATTTTTATTTTAAATTATTTGCGTCCCGCCTAAGTATTTTATGCACTTGGGAAAGTGATACTTCCTACTTTGAGAATTGGAAAATTGGATTCTGATCCTCCAATTAGTAGCAAAGCATAGTAGGGAAATGCCGAAATCGGCGAGAACTTTGGCTTTGGCATTTCTGAATGCGCCGTTTCAAATCCTGAACTATGATAGCACCGTCGAATTTGAATTCTCAATGCCAATTCCGAAAATTCGAATTGGAATCTCAAATGCTGAAGGGTAATCAAAGCATAAATAGTTGCACTTATTAGTTTAAACCAGACTTTGAAATTGGATTTAAATCGGAATAAAACTAAATGATTATTAGAATTTTAATTTTAATTCAATCAGACGATCTTGGAGTTAACAATTAAGATTCTTAGCTGCTGATCCCTCTTAGGCAGAGTAAAGCACTTTAACTTTTTCATAATTCGAATTCAAAAAAGTTTTTTAGTAATTTAGACAAAATTTTGAATAATTCTGATCAATCGATAAATCGAGCAACAAATGCACTGGTCAGCACAATGGCCTGGCTATGAATATATTAACCTAATAATTTTTTTTGAATGAGATTTCAGAGATCATTTTTTTCTTGTTAATCGAATTATAAATTTTAAAAACCGGACAGAAAAAAAAAGTCAGAAATTTTGGATTTTTTATATAGAAAAACCGATATTTTCGCACTTTTGAAACTCTATGATGTCTTTTAATAACCTTCCCTAATCAGTTCTTTACTTTTTTCACTTGGTTTTAAGGTTACGCTTCCGTCACAGGATTGTTTTTATGCATTTTTTTCAGTGAATGAACGTATCAAATATTGGTTGAGCTTAACAAGTGCTTTTAGTGAATGTATGTTCATAAAAATACCCAAGTCATGTCCAAGTCTCTAATAGAGAACTATTGCAAACTCAAAAGAGTGTGAAATTATAGCCTATGGCTTATGATTATNGTCATGTCCAAGTCTCTAATAGAGAACTATTGCAAACTCAAAAGAGTGTGAAATTATAGCCTATGGCTTATGATTATAAACTATGAATATAATTAATGAGCTCTACAGAGTGGCTTATCAATGGTGTATAGCCAAGCAAGAGATCTACACACATAATTCCTTTTTTACATGTCGAGGTCAACGGGATTTAGAGTTTCGACTTGGCTACAACAATATCTCATCATTCATAACTCGCAACTTTTTAAAAATTAAAAATTTTATTCATCAATGTCGGTCGGCATACGAGCCTCCGGCAAGAGAATGGAGATGTGAACAATATTTACAGGCAAATATTATTTCGTTTGTTATTTTTTACAAAAAAGTCAATTTAAAGTTTAAAACAAAGGTCTTTGTTTTAACCATACAGTTGACATTTTATTGAAAAATTAAGTTGAGTTAATTGAGTTAGACTTGAGATTGAGTCGGAGTGATGTGGTCGTTATGGGACCAAGTCGAAGAACCCAAAAATAAGGGGGATTTCATTGCATCCCATTTTCCACTATGACACAAGGGAGAATAAGGATAGGGTGATCATAGTGACACTAGTGATAAGCCATGCTGTATAATTATGTCAAGTAAAAGCATGAGATTATGAATTTTGGCATTATAACATTTTTGTTTGGATTAGGGGCAAATAACACTTTTGTTGTTTCAAATATTTTGTCAAAAAAAGAATCTCTTCTCTCTGGTACATAATATATGGAGCCACTGTTCTAATTCCTAAACAAATTATAACTTAAAATTTATGAGTTATAAATTTCTTTAACAATATTTCATTCGCTCTGACGAAGAAAGGCAGAAATGAAATTTGAATTGTTTTAAAGTGAGTTGTCAGGAGAATTCGTTCAACTTAAACCTCAAACTATTCTCAATTCCGGGTTTTCAGTTTCTTCGTCGGAGTTCTTCAATCCTTAAGTAAAATTCTATAAGCTTGCAATAGTTCCCTTGTATCGGTATCTCGACCATAACCCCGAGGTGAAGACAGACATCATTTCAACGAGTAATTAAATAACTCAAACATGTCTTCAATTCTAATTCAGTCTTGAGGCATGTCTTATTCGAAACTCATTAACCAACAGAAAAAGTTGACTTTTCAGGAGATTCTTATAGAATCGACAGTTCAATTAATTTGAATTAATTTTTACCGGTAGTTTCATAACTTATGAGAGTATACAACGAGTTTACAAGCGAAATTAATTATCCAAGTTGATTATAACTAGGGTCAATTAAATAAAATTATATTCCATAAAGATTAATTAGATTTTAGATGCAGCAAATCGGTCAATCAAAGTCTTCCCATACTGCGTGTTTTTTAAGTCGTCGATTTCTATACTGAATTTTTGCAATACAAACTTGTGCCTCTGTGGAAGTACTTTTGTTCTTTTTGCTCTAGCAATTTCGTCATTGGTTAAAGCTTTGATACATATTCGCAGGTCTTTGCACCTGTTCAGCGTTGGGAATTTTTTAGTTTTAACACCTAAATAGGAGAGAAGTTAAAAAATTAAAAAAGATCCCTTCTTTAAACCTCTTCTCAAGCTAAATAATGTTCTCCATAGCTCCGGTTTTGACTTATTGATAGCATTGATATGACAGTTAAAACGATTTGTTGTTTAATTCAATAGCAATAAAGAAAGCATTTGAACTCCAATTATACCATCAGCAATTGGCCAACAGGATCCGTTACAAGTCCTAATCCTAATTGACAACTCATGTCGAAACGATGCCGAAAGTGATTACACAATAGAAGCTCAAAATAAAAAGTATGAACTTGAGTGAAGTAGGACTTAACTTACTCTTGACGTTTTCGGATGGAAAAAAGCAAGTTTGGCGTGAAATTTTGCATGAGAAAATTTGGAGATTTTGCATGAGAAAATTTGGAGATTTTGCAAATTAAAAATGATTAAATATTATACAAAGAGACAACTGCAATTCCCAAAATCTACCCAAAAAAATTACCCTAAAACCTCGCGCATTGGCCGCACCCGCGTATAAGCCGCACTTTTTTGATGGCTGTTTTCACTTCGAAGAAAGGCCTAACCCGCAGATAAGCCATACAAGTTTTTATACCAAAAACATTATAGTAACGATAATTGGAATTCAAACATTAAATTTTCTAATTTTACTAAAAGTCTGATGGTAATTGATGCCGATAGTGGTTCTAAAAAGAAAAATTTGGAGGAAAAAATCGTTGTTAGGTAATTCAGAGTGTTTGTGTAAATAGGCCTCTCATTTCTAGTTAAATTTATATGTGGAGTCCGGTTAATGAGATACTGCGTATTGTCCGAAGTATACACAGCACAACAAAATTTTGGAGTCCCAGAAAACCAAACTTGGCAATCATGGAGAACAACTAGCTCAAGACCTAAAAAACAGCTAGTTCGACCAGGGCAATGAGAGAAGTACGCTCATCCTTCTGATTCTGGCTAAAATTTTAGATACACATTAGGAACTAAAGTAGTCGACGGTTATAAGATCTTTTTGGTTATAAGATTCGATTTTTTTATAACTTGGTTTGATCCAATGTATTCAGCTTGAGCGAATAATTCACTTTAACACCCACGGATATAAGACCATGCTTTTGGTCTTGATAATTGTGTTGCTCGCCTCGTTATTAGACCCAATTTTATTGTTGGGATTTACTGAGAGGAATACCGTTACAGGTCCCACTTTATACGACTCATCGTCGATAGGTCGCTTTTTGTTAGAAGTCTATGTATAGTTTTTACCTCCACACACATAAAACCTCGATTCGGACTAAAAATCATATTATAACCGCAGACTCCAATAGTACAGCGAGCACTCTTATGAGAGCTAAATTTTGCACGCAAGATTCTCCTCCCAATACCTGTCATGGTTTTATAACGGATATAAGACCAATTTGGTTTTATATAAAAGCTATGAGATTTTATAATGAAATAAGCGTTTAATAAGTAATCAGTCTTTCAAAGACTGATTTTTCACCCCTCCCGTCCCGTCTTTGGGACGGCACGGGTTGACTTTTGAAAAATGAAAAGACGGGACGGAACAAGTTGAAAATATGGCACTGGACGGGACTGGACGGGTAAGCATTTTAGGAACTGGACGGCACGGGAGGGAAAATTTTTTACAGACTGGTAGTTTCGGCGCAATAGACTCAGCTCAGTAAGACCAGCTGTGTGGGCTGCTTTTTCTCTTCAGTGACGAAGACCCTGACTGTTGACACTACTAACGAAAGGGAACGGAATTTTATGTCGAAGTGCGGAGCGGGAGTTGATTTTTTCTTCTACTAAAGTGGGCCACGACAACTTGTAGCTCGAGAGATAAAATTTCAACTTTAGTTTATGTTCTGCCGCTAGTCTCACTGAGATTGAGACTAGCGATGTAACATGGTTGGAGTTAACCAAAGGGTGCTCACTTTTTCCAGTCCAATAAAACCTAATACTAATTTGAAGTCAGACAATTAGTAAGTCTGTTCTCTTATTAGTTTTTTTTTTTTTGGAAAAATGGGCCAGTGCGGCAGAGTCCCTTTTGATAAAATGAGGTGATAAAATTTTTAGTCTTTTGCATAGTACTCTGAATTAGATTCCCTAGGTGGCAATTTTTGAAAAAATCAGAAATATAACAAGAAAACAGTTTACAAGATTTTTCGCAAAATTAAGTTATAGAAAAATGGTATTTTTAAAACTTTTGCTAACTGCCTGAATTAAAGAAACAGAGGACCACGAAAAAATGTCCTGCCATAAAAAAAAATTTTTTTATCAAAATTCTTGATTAGAAAATTTTTTTTGTAAATGTTACTTAGAGCAACCATTCCAGAGGACTATGCCAAAATCTGTATATCTTTATCACCTCTTTTCACGAAGTTAAGGAAAGGACCACCGCAGTGCACCGCTTATTTTTTTCAATAAAAAATTATACCGTAATGACCAAAGCCAAAGAACAAAAAAGTTTAATACGAACAGCTGACTCATGCAGTTTACTAGCGTAAAAATGAATATATTAACTTTTTGTTCTTTCGCTTTGGTCATTACGGTAGGAGCGGAAGCTCCCTCAAGTTCCACGTGTGATTCCAGCACTAATCGAATTCTGTAGTTTATTAAATGCGAAAGACGGGACGGGTTAAATTAGTATAACACGTGATTCTGGCTCAGTGAAATTTATGAATCAGCTCCATTGGTAATTGAGCAGCTGGGTGTGATTCGACCAAAAGGTGCGTAAGGAAAATTTATAAGTTTTTAAACATTCAATCTACCATCGAAAGTTTTTTTTAGCTTTCACGTTCCCTCATAAGGCACAAAATGACCTCTACGAAACATGCTGGAAACGGTTAGGGGAGTAACTTTTAACTCTGACATTTTTCTGATTGGTCACCCCTTTAGGACATAAGAATTTTTTAGCTTACGCCATAATTAGGTGTTGACCGTCACCTTTGACTTAGACGGATGACTACAGACAAAAATGTCATACGATAAATTTACTGACCTGTATTCATTTGCAGCAACGTTCAACAATTAGGAAAGTTATTCTAATTTTGTAAAATGAAAAACGATTAATTTTAATTCGTGTTTCACTTCCTTTTACCTTACCATTGATTCACTTATGTTGAAACGGAGCGGAATACTAATAAAATAACTCGTTTTTCAATTTGCAAAATTAAACTTGCTTCTCCAACTAAAGAATGAAATGAAATTTCAGTAAAATTTGACCTTTCAAAACCAATTTGAATAAAGGTTGTGCGATGGCGTAAGAGGGAGTTCTTCCTGTCCGCGTAAAAAATGAGAAGCAATAGACTGCTGATATTATAATTTCTGTTAAGACTCATTGAATCTCTAGGTACCTAGTTTCTAACATTCATGCAAAACTTCAGTCAAACCCAGAAGGGTGAAGCTACTTCTCACATTTCTCCGGTCGACAGCTGTTTTAAGTCGTAATCCAACACCCGTTGAATCGACTCACCCACAACTATTTCACTATTCCGCTTAATGCGTTGCAGTTTAGTAAATGAATACTCATGAACATATTCTCCTGTCTTGAATTTTAAGATTTTGCAAACTCCAGAGGAAATTGTTTGGCGTGTTAACCGAAGCTTGCCTTTTTCAATTGTTTCACAACATTTATCGATTTGTGTGGCCAATTCACCAGGATTAAGGCAAACACCTGCTTCAGTTCCTTTAATAAATTGTTGACCTCTATTGCTAGTGATGGGAATGGGGTTGACACGAAAGTAGTTAGCCACTTGTTGACGTTTCGACCGCAAACGCCGCGGTTGACTTTCAAGCACTCGTTGAAGCTCGTCAGGTTTTACTTCGTTTATTGCCTCAAAAACTCGTGTGGTTCCTGCTAAAATAGGTGCCATCCCAAACAGATCCATGAACTGGGCCTGTCACAAGAAATAACTATTACTGTGGAGCCAATAATGAATGAACTTTGAATGATCTTTAACGGAAAAATTGAAAATGTAGCAAATTAACAGCTATTTATTATAGCAAGTGTTTGTTAAAATGACTGAGTCATTTCATTAGTCATCAACAAGGACGCCGTTTCTATGTATTTGCATAATCGCAGCTCAGCAACACTAATTGGTGATACTTAGAATCTTCACGATTTATGAAAAATGGAGCCGATTAATCCTTTTTGCACATTTTTGGAATAAATTGGATGAGTCACTTGAGCTGAGCGCAAGCAGTGGAATTCCTCGTTTTGCCGACATTTGTTTCTAGGCTCTGCAATCACTCGTCACGTTGCTCCGCATCTACAACACTTTAAAATTCGAATTCGCAGCTTTGCTAAATTTTTCTGTTGCGTAGAAGAGCTCGTCTACAAAATAAGACGGTCGGTATCATTCTATCCATCCATATATCCATCTATCTACATATCATTCTATCCATCCATCTACCCACTCAGCCATTTTTCTATCTATCCATCTAACTAATTAACTATCTATCCATCTATATATCCGTTTATGTATTCAACTATTTATCCACCTGTGTATTCATCTATTATCCGGTCTATCTATCCATCCATCCATCTATCCACCATATTCACCTATCGATCCATGTATCTATTTATCCATCTATCCATTAAAAAATTCTCATAAAATAAATAGCTCAATTACTTTGAATAGTATGGTGAGGGGAGATCTACAAAACTTACCTTATTAGAAATGTTATTTCTTTAGAGATCAGATTCATAATTGTAACTTGTAACTAATGAATTAAAAAATATTATTTCCCCCGTTTTCAACAAGCAGAAACTTTCCATTTTCTCTAATCAAAATCAACACTGGCAAATTTTTAGTCTGTTGTCCCGTTCTTCTACATGTGGATTCCTTTGACGTTGCTGATGCTGATTACTCCAAGGACGACCACATTATGCGATTTTTCACGCCAAATTATGCGCTAAATATTTCAGTTTATGCGATTTTATGCGCTGAAATCCGACTCACAAAACTAGGTCTAAAGGTTGTTGGATGTGATATTTATTCGCTGTTTTCACGCTATCGCAACTTGACAACCTTAAAGGCGTTTTCACACTAGGAAGCAACACGCAACTTTTTTCCACAACTCGCAGTTTTTCCTCGTGTTGTGGTTTCACACTAAAGGCAACTCATTGCGACATGTTGTGGCAAGTTTTGAAAAGTTGCGAGTAGCTTTTGTTACCGCATCATAAGTTGCGCGAGTGTTCACACTACAATCAACTTGTTGCAGGCAACAGAAAAAAGTGATGTGCATCACTTTCTTTTGTTGCTTGATCAGACCAAGCTGCATAAAAGTGTAGTTTCACTCGTTTTTTTTTTGCTGAAGCGATTATAAATTTTTCAAGAATTTATTTTATTCCGGATTTTGATTTTGATTTTAATTTAATTTTGGATTTCAATTTCGTTTGCTAGATGCTTCAAATGAATTTTGATTCAAATTTTTAAATCATCTTGGAGCAGCAATTAAAAGACACCTGGTTAACTGCACAACAAAAAATTAAAATCACATTTAAAGTACTATTTTTATTAAACAAAATTGTCGGCTAAATGGGTCGACCCAGGTTATTCATAGACTTGGTACGCCACAGTCAAGCATCTACATATCGCTTCAGCTGTACAAATCAAACAATGGTCGAATGAGTTAGCATTCAAAATTCACTGTAAATAAAATTTAGAATATAGCATTTACAAATGAATCACAAAGCATATAAAATATTATTAAAATAAAATATTGCGGCCTGTTATTAAATTTAAAATTAAATTAGGCGCCAAAGAATTTAAATTATGAGACTAGGACTCGACATAGTTGTTACAAATATGTTCACACTAGCAACTTTACTCTCGCTGCAATATTTTTGTTGCGTTGCTTGTACAACTGTTCCTCCGAAATTTTTTTGGTGTGAACACAACTCATTATGTGTGAACACGCAACTTTTAAGTTGCCCGGTGCAACACGTTAGCAACACGCAGCAACAACAAAAGTTGCGTGTTGCTTCCTAGTGTGAAAACGCCTTTTATAGTTGAAAACCTCTACAACCTTTGCGAGTAACAAAGTCATATCATTCAAATGTAGATTTAACGAAGCGCAACATTTTCAAAAATAATCGTGTTCATAAATTGGCTAGAGCATTCAGTGTTGTTCCAATCCACCAATCTTTTTTTTAATTGTCAAATTAAATGTTGAAAATCCCGTCCTACAGCATGAGGATCCCAATGTTGTGATAAACACAGTCACAATAACCATAAAACTGAAATTTCTAAGTTTCAACCTCTTAACTTGTAAACACATTTAGCCCCTTATTACCTGAAATGACTTTCTCTCCAGTTTACCACCGAGACTAAAATTTAAGATCTATACACTGGTACTGTTAAGATATGGTGCCGAAGATTGATGCGTTATTACGCTGTATTCATTAAATAGTTGGCATTATTTGGTTAACAACAGCAAAATTCCAAATTTCTCCCCAAAATTGTACAATATTGTGCAAAATTATGCAATATTATGAAATATTATGCGCTGCTTTGAAATTATGCAATTTATGCGTTTTATGCGGGAAAATTTGGTGTCAATCGTCATAATTTTTCTTGAACCAGTGGCACTAAAAAAATGAAATAGACGACCAGGGTTAATTACGATTATGCAATTTTATTCAAATTATGCATTTGGTCGTCCTTGCTCATGACTTATGAACTAACTTTTCACTGTAATAAATGGGTGTTAATTTGCTGCATTTCCCACTTCTGTTCAAAACCGGTTCATTGGTTTTACAGTAGGTGTGTCCAGATGCAATAAAACCACAAGAAACCATTCAAACTCACCTGATTCACGTTTTCATCTTTCCGAATATCACCGCCTTGTTTTAGTAGAAATTGAAGGCAACCTTTCTCGTGATTCTGGATAAAATTTGTATAAATACTATTATAGTAGTCCAATGTTTTGTTATAAATCATAGGAATGCTACTTTCGACCCTATGCCTTTGCTGGAATAAGGTAGTCTATACATTTGTGTCAAATCTACCTCGTGAACAAAAAACATAAATCTTTGCAACGAAAGTGTTGATAGTTTTAATAGAACGTCTCAAAAGAATATCCAAAAATTTCAATTTCTAAAAAATCAGCTTCTGATCCATTGATCGTAAAGACTTTATTTTTTTCAATTCTGTGTGCAACTTTTCAATGGTCTTTTTGAAGCTGTTTAGTGTGTGACTCAGAATAAATTAAAACTAACAACTTTCCCAGCAAAACCAAACAAGCAGAGTTCGAAGAAAATATCAAATCGATATATAGCACGATATATATCAAGATACATATCATGATATTTATATCGGAAAATATCATGATATTTTTGATATTTTCATTAAACAACAGTTTTTGAATTAGAGACCACCCACCCATGCTTTGCAAGTGCAAAGCATGTACGACGTAAAACTGAAGTATTATTCAAGTGTACGAATGCAGGAAATTCAACCTGATACCTTGCTTTATATTATTTTATTTTCAAGCAGCATTAATTTGGTTTGTAGTTAGTTCCTAATCAGGCGATTAAAAATACCTTGATTTGTTTTTGAACTGACCCTAACGTGTGAACTGTGTTTAAAATATCAAATGCGTAAAAATAACAAAAATAACAAAAATATCAAAAATATCAAAAATATCTGATATATATCAAAATATCCGATATTTTTTATATTTTTGAAAATATCATGATATTTTCGAACTCTGCAAACAAGTGCCTAAACTGCTTTCTCCAGCAAAGACCACCTCGGACAAAAGTAGCTTCCAGCGGTCTTAAGAACTTGTGGACCAGTGTATTGTGAAGTGAAAGTCTGGCTTATGGTGTGCAAAAATGATGATTTGCATTCATTTTACAGCTTGGTTATTGGGGAATTTTATTGTACAGAGGGTTATTTTTGATTTATTTGGCCAGACAAAAAAAAATCCTACACAAACAATTTTCATCGGTGAATTTCTTTTGTGTGCTCAATGTGTTTTCCATGCGATTCTTTAACTAACAATAAGCGCCGTTTCCATGAATCGTAAACACTTTGAACCATTTCCTTGGAAACATTATTCCATTCCTGTTGTATTTTCCAAACCCCAGCCATGGTTCTTGCTCTCCGCAAATGAATTCTCCGTTTGAGGAATCCGAAACCGAAAAAGTCCATGGGACTACTGTCATGGCTTTTTACAGGTATTTCTGATTTCGAAATGATGGTCATTCCAAGTCTTGTCTTCAAATCTGCTGCGTAAGCCGTGGTTTTTTTTTTGAACTATGCGATGAAGCTGCGTCGTGATGGACAAATACTTTGTCCAACTCGGCAAGGTACAATGAAGCCACACATTCTTCAAGTAAAGGTTTCAAAACATATTCAATATAGTAGTCAGAGTTTACCTTGACTTTTTTTGGAACTTTGATCAAAGGCACAGTCCTCCGACCTGTCATAGCACCAACAACCACGAATCTGTCAGCAAACTTTTTTTTTCTTGTGACAAAAATATTCGGGGTCTTGTTTCGATGAATTGGTGTAGTAAATCCGTCTCATACCTTCGAAAATTTTAAGAAAGAAGAGTGCTTCGTCGATTGCTACTGCATATTCGGACATTTGACCCGCCAGATGACCCTCATATAGCTTTCGGCAGTTTCTCTTCCGATTTTCGATGTGAGATTGCTTCAGCGCATGTACTAGGGGCTTCCTTTTAATTTTTTGTTCAAATCTTCATGGATGGTGTCCAGACAGTGTACTGTGAGATGTTCAATTTTTTTGCACTTTGATTCTGGCTTGGCGGATTTTCTCTATCAGTTAGAATGTCAACCGTACGAATCAGATGTTTTGATAGAATCTTACGGACGTGTTGTTTATGCTGAACTTTTGAGGAAGAAAGTCCAAATGTGATTTCGCCGGTTTCCCATTGAATTCAGTGTTGGACCCTGTGTACTTTGAAATTGACGTCCCCAACTTTTCCAACTTACGCACAGTGTCTCGCGCTGAAAATCTCTCTCTGAAAAACTCTTGAACCCGATTCTCAATTTTCAAATCTATTCTTTTTGGTATTTTGACCCACTGGACAAAAATTAACAATTCTACTGGATGCAAAATGTGATTAAGAGAGAGTGATTAAATTTCAAAATTTTAATCCTCGCGGGAGAGAAGATACAGCGAAGATTAGCTGGCCAAATAAAACAAAAATAACCCTCTGTAATACGCTGTAGATACTCAACTCATTGCGTAAATTAAAAATTTCGTACCATGTTGTTCATTTCCCCCATAATTTTGTACATTATTTTGGTTCATTTTAAAACAGTTTTTTTTATTGGTGTTTTAATAGGAATGTGCAAGTCTTTATGTCCGAAATTTGGAACCATCTAATGTTGACAAGTAAAAATATGTTCAAAAAAATTTCTCTTGCAAATGGTCTTGATGTATGGGGGCTCGAAAGTTGTTTTTTTATTTCTGCTAAACTAAAGGGGACGAATGAATACTACTTTTAAAATCCATATCAGCAACAAATGGGGGGAGGTGGTGTGTGTTGGTTTTTGATCAACTTGGAGGGGAAGTCACGAGTTCGAATCTCACCATCCCCAAGTAACTTTTTTCTTCCCCTAAATGACTTTCAACTATTGGAAATATGTTCTTGTTCTTATGATAATGCCAATGTCACTCATAAGAAAAAGGAGGGAGATTAGGTTGGAAGTGGTCCGATACACCCAATCCAAACGTTTTGAAATCGCGAAATAACAGTAGAAATAAACTCAAGTAATTTCTTTACGATTAATATTAGTTTTGCACTCATTAACTTTATTCTAGCAAAAAAAATAAACTTACGAACCCCTACATCAAGCCATTTGCAAAACTACTTTTTTGGAATATATTTTTACTTGCCAACATTAGATGATGTCATTTGTCTGATTTCAAATTTTAGACATAAAGACTTTCACATTCCTCTTTTTAGTCCCTTCCATTAATTCGAAGGACTGAATTCGCTCGATGACGACCTAAACTGTTGACGTGTTTTTTAATGAATTCACTATGGATACCAACTTTAAAACAAACCTCGTCCAAAAACACATGTAATTTTTTATTATAATACAGTCATGACCAGAGGGCGGATACTTACTTATCTACTTCTTTTTGGGTATTGCACCTACACCTCTGTAACTTCGTATCTTTCCAATTCATGTAATTTGAGTATGAACGGAATGCCCTTCTAAAAAAGTATTTTAAGTATTTTTCGTTTTTAGGCATTAGGAATTACTTTTGAAAGTAATTTTGAATATTAAGTAATTAAAAAGTACTTTGTCAAGTAATTTGATGTATTAATCGTTTTTCGAGGATAATTCTCCTCATATTCGCTCTAAATTTGCCGATGAGTCAAAACAATAAATTGCAGAACGTAAAAGTTCACAGTTTTGTTCGAAGAAGTATATTTAAAATTAAATTATGCGTCCATTAAATTTTCGATAGGGACCGAAAAAAATTGAACTAAATTGTGCAGTCGGTACCCAAAGATTAAAGCCGAACCTTCAGTTGCAACAAACGCTTTTTCGCGGTTCAAGTTATAATAAAAACATGTTTTTACGTCGGTTAACACGAGCGCCAAATAATGGTATACTTTCTGGAGAAACCAACTTTTTTTTTTCAAAAAAATTTATTGAAAATATTCTTTAAACTATATTAATCATCTGACTTATGTATTGGAGCCGCGATAAAATGTTTAAATTAATCATTCCTTAACCAATAAATCAAACAATTTAACTTTTATGCTCCAAATTAGCATACAAGCGGGTTTTTAGGCTTCAATTAAGTGAATTAATCAAAAAAAAAATGTAAATACTTACAAAAACTAACAAAGTATTGTTAATTATATTATACTTTTTTATCATTATTTCGTCGCTTTTTGGCAAGTATTTAAGTAAGTAAAACGCTGTTTTTTTAGAAAGTATATATCCGCCCTCTGGTCATGACTCAGACTTTCTAAATGTTATCGACTGTCGTAGTCATGACTCTGACCCCTGGATTTTTGGGAATTGACTCTAAGTCCGGAGTCAGAGTCATGACTGACGTTTCTATCAAGATTTTCAATATTTTGTATTAGGTGATTCCGTAGTCATCTAATACAAAATATGGAAAATCGGGTAAGACAAACTAAAATAAAAATATTTATTAATTTAATATTGAAAGTTGATGAGAAAAAATAAAAAAAATAAGTCCGATAATCTTTTCGAACATGCTCATTTGCGCATGTTGGAAAAAGTCAAGACTCCCAAGGCTTGGAGTCGACTCTCAGAGTCTCGACTTTGGGTCCAAAACACGAAGGAGTCAGAGTCATCAAATGACAACCGACTCCTAAAAACCCTGGGAGTCAGAGTCAGCTAGAGTCATGGAGAACCAGGGTATTTTTGATTTAAACCATGGTTTAATGTTTAATGAATAATGGAGAACTAAGAAGTTGAGGTGGTGGTTTTTATTATCGCCCGCTTATAAACACCAAAAGTTGATTTAAACCACCTGGTTTTTTTTTTTAAACCAGATGATTTAAACCAAATAAACCTCGAATTATAATTTTTTTTTTAATATAATTTTGAAGAAACTTTAGTCAAAAAACAAATTTTATTACAAAAACGCCCATAAACTATTTTAAATTAAACGTTTTTCTGATTCTTGACTTACTTGGTGCGTCTTCAACTCATTTCCTTTTAGGCTCATTTGTATTGAATCATAGCTTACAACGTTTTCCATTTACTAATGATTCAGTTTTTTTTTATTTGGTAAAGTAATTTTTACAATAGAACACCCATTGATTTTTTGGCGCAATGTTTCCCTAAGAGTTGATGGAGTAAGTAGAATGTTTTTTATTATATTACATAAAAATTTATTATTTTTTGGTTGTTATAAAATTTGATTTGACCAAAATAAAATTTAGAAAAATTAAAAAAATTTTTAATAAAAACCATGGTTTAAACCAAATAAACCCGGTTTAAAACAATAAACCAGGTTTTTTGGTTTTATAGAAAAAACCAAAAAACCAAGGAACCCTGTGGAGAACACTACCCTAAAACCTCGCGGAAAAGCCGCCCTCGCGCATTGGCCGCACCCGCGTAGAAGCCACACTTTTTTGGTGGGTGTTTTAACTTTGCAGAAAGGCCGCACTCGCAGATAGTTTTTGTACCAAAACATCATAGTTACGATAGTTGGAATTCAAGAATTAAATTTCTTTATTGTACTAGAAGTTTGATGATAATTGACGCCTAAAGTGATTCTAGAATGACAATTTTTGGAGAAAAATTAGATCGTTGTTGGAATAATTGAGATTGCTTGGGCTAATGGGCCTGTCATTTCTAGTTAAATTAAATATGGAGTATCGTTAAAGGGATTCCGGAATGAGATTATATAACCAGTGAGGTTAAATGTGTTTACCAATTTACAAAACATTTGACATTAAAAGTTATATCATAGAACACGGCGAACTGAATGCTGGTTTGTTTCACTTTCTCTGCACACATCTTTCTCTGTAATCGTACTCACTACAGCGATACGGGCAACACCTTTCTTTTTAGAAAATGCTTGATACCTTGCAAATTTATGAAACTTCTAGACCTCTTTTCAAATATGATACCCTACTGACATTTCTGTTTGAACTTTTCCGAGATGAACTTGACACGTCGGTTTAAGATGTTAGACACAAGTACCCCTCGTACCAATATCTTTATAACCAAGAGAAGAATTTTGACTACTGAAGTTAATTGGGCAGAAGCCTTAAAGGACTCTATTCTGAGTTAGTCTATAATAAAATTTTCTTTTTTACTGTGCGATTTTTAATCTTGAACAGCGTAGCATGAGGCCTTTCTTAAAATATGAGATAGGCCGCCCTTGTTTATAAGCCGCATCCAACCAGATGACGCTCAATTTCAATGTATAAGCCGCGGCCTATCTTTGAGGTTTTAGGGTACTCTTCATAAATGCATAAAAGCAATTTTTTGTGACACAATCGACATTTTTTTTAATTTCACACGCTATTACTAAAATAAGAATTCTAGTTACAAAAATTTTTGTATAAACACGGTTACATCTGTGTACTTACCCATACTCATTGTTTCAGAAGCTAATAACAAACCCTAAAACAAACAAATAGGATTTTCCCGACTTCGTCTGAGAAAATACTTCAGTCTAAAGCTCCAATTTCCTGAACAACTGACGATTGATAGCAGAGGAAAAAATTTTTATAACCAGCATCTGGTGAAAAGTCAATTTGCTGTTGCTATTGACAATTCGTTAAAAACACGTGAACAGTTTAGGTCGTCATCGACATAATTCAGTCCTTCGAATTAGTGGAGGTGATTACTACAGATATGTAGAGTACGTGTGTGGAGTTTCAAATCCATAGGTCCACAAGTGTCAACCTATCTAATATTGCTTACTTTTGCCAACTCCAAAGAAGGATAAGCTTTCTCACAAGCACCGCACATTAGATGTATTTCCTCGTCTAGCTTCCAGAACTTAACTGCCCTGTTAACATTAACCTCTTCTGCCTTCCGCTTTACCGGCTTGGAAGCAGTTATTTTCCCATGCATAGTAACTGAATCTTGAGCCAAAGTACCAGTTGGAAAGTCAGAGAATGGTAGAATAAACTTTCGACAAGCCCTGCTAGCATTTCTGCGCTTTGTCGTTTTACAGTCTCCCCGGCTAGCTTCCTTCATGAAGCCGCCGAACCTTCCTAGGTTTTTGACGACGTCCTCTGTCTTTAACTCCGTTATAATGACAATGGGATTTTTTACCACAAATTTTGTAAACGGAATGGAGTATGTAGTGAATCTCACTGAATCCACTAGTTCTTCAGTTTTCGGAAGTGGTTTCATGATGGAAGCACGAGTGATAATACCAGCCTCAGGAAGAGTCCCGTGATTTCTTCCTGATAAATTAGTGACCGCACGCCGCGTTTGTGAATTCTGTAATAGTACAAGAAATAGACGGATAGATTCTCGTTTTCTATGTACCGCTTGGAACGGAATCTGAAACAATTTTGTCTCCAACATGTTTCGAATTCCAAAATACAATTTAAAAACCTTATATCAAACTACCGTTAATGCTCAGTAAGTAATTTACAAGGCCTACCAAATTAATCCGGGCCTTCTTTCTCCGCCTATCCTTCACCAAAAACGGCTTGGGGCAGGCGATACACAATTAGTAAATAACGGAAGTTAAGTTATTTTATTATAACACTATAAAATATCTGTTCCGGTTAGATACACTAATGCAAAGCAATGGAGCAAAGCAGAGAGACAGAGAGAGGGGTCGGCAGGTTCTCTGCTGAGTCAAGTGGAATAGATGCAAAGGGATCGTACTCCATTCCTCTAGTTGGTCATTTCTCTCAATTACCCATCTTTCAGTACTAACATAATGGCGTTTGTTTAAAAAAAAATCAAAATCAGTTTTGATCAGATAAGTTATTGTAAAGGATGAAAGCAGAGGCAGAGAGAGGGGTCGACAGGTTCTCTGTTGAGTGAGGTGGAGCATATGCAAAGGGACCATACCCTATTTCACTCATTCTCTCAACTCTCTGCTGCTCTTGTTAAATAATTAATTTTTGCAACGAAATGTTTTCTCAAACACACGCTAACTTCATTCCCTCCAACTTTTGTATTTCGCGCTGTTTATTTGCTGTCTCAAATTTTATTTGGTGAAAGTGACTTTCTACGGCCTGGAATAAAGTGGTAGGCCTTGTATGTGTCAGTGAGCATTTACACCATATTTCACGTCAACGCGCGAAGTGTGCATTGTATATGCATTGTCCGTTCGCGGAAGACGATTGCATGCGCTAAAAATATTTTACATCCGCAGTAAAAATTTAATTGCACATTCAAGTTCTGTGCACAGTGCGTATAATTGTGCGCAATGGACGTTTAATGTGCAGTAAATGTACTTATGCAGTTTAGGTTTGCATGCCCAATGGACGTTTATATGCGGACTGCACTTACAATATTTGTTCATTGTAAGAGCGTATTGTTCCTGCGTAATGTACTGTCCCCTCCACTACTTCGTCAGCCATAATCGAGCCGATAACCATGAAAGTTTTTCGTTGTTTGGAGGTAATTCCTATAGTAACAGCTTCAACTCATTCAATGAGAAATTGGTTATGCCCGCCAAATTCATCCGCCTGATCTCAGCTTTTTCATACGTCAAAATTAATTAATAACTTTTATAAAATTTTGGCAATGAGAGTATTTAAATTTTATCATTTACAGTTTAAACACGCAACCTCTCCACATAGTAAAAGTTTTGGTTGATTAGTTTGCTCTGTGGAGATATAAATGTTTATAGTGTGCGAGGTTGTTAAGAATTGTATGACTTGCGTTGCGCAAGTCATATATGCATTTTCAAGCGAAAATAGTGAAATGGACGTCTGTTTGATGGAGCTTGGCGACAGAACAGCAGAATTGTATAAATGATGGGCAGTTAGTGTGGATGGATGTGATGAGGAACCAACAACAGTAATAGCTGATGCAACAACGTTTGTTTCTACACCTCAAAATTCGTGTGTATAGCCAGTCGTCTTTGCATCTACAGGGGCTTTCTTCGGAAGTAAGTAACTTATCGTTTTAGGCAGAGATAGTATTAATAATATCGGAAAGATAGTAAATAACGGATTCATTAATAATTATCATAGATATATAATATTTACCATTTCTGGTTTTTCAAAAAAATTTAATTTAAAAAATTCAAATTGTTTTTAGTGGCATACTTTTGGACAAAGTATGGCCGACGTCGTAGAAACCTGCGTCGCCGTTTGGCGTCTGGTGTAGAGGAATGTATCCTGCTGCTTTGGCGCCGGCAACCACATAATCCGGACTAAGTTAACGCATGCGTGATATATATGATAAAAGCTCTTAAGTTTGCCATATATTTAAGAACTGAATGAATGAAAAAAATATTCTAATGTAAAATAGTCCGCGGTAGCATTTGGTTTTTTTGTTTAAATTGAACGTTACTATAGGAATTACCTCCAAACAACGAAAAAAACTTTCATGGTTATCGGCTCGATTATGGCTGACGAAGTAGTGGAGGGGAGAGTACATGCGCAGTGTAAGTCTACATAAGTCGCAACTATTGACCATGCGAAGTATACACGTGTATGCGCAGTGAACATTGTGCGAGCATATTTAACACCGCCATTTCCCGTGCGTAGTGGAGGTTTACAGCACAATTTCAATCAAGTTTAGAGCAGAAATAAAAATATTAAAAAAAAAATTTTTCTTTCAAAAAAAAAATTTTTTTATGCGTTATCCTAACGTTAGTCTGAGATTCTTCGCATTACTAGGCGCCATTTGCTGTGTGAAGGTCCAACTGAGCCAAAAATTTATATTTGAATTGTTTTAAAACTAATTCCAAGGTGCCATGTTTTTTAGTTTTTCAAAATTTCTATTTTTAAAATTTTTATTCAAGTTTGAAATAGGATTTTAAAAAAAAAAACACATTTTATCGTGTTGGGTATTGTTCGACTTCTACTACTCTTGAAAGCAGCACTGAACGCATCAAATCAAGTTTAGAGCAAAAATAAAAATATAAAAATAATTTTTTATTTATTTATTTTTTTTTAAATAATTCTTTATGCTTTATCATCACGTTAGTCTGAGATTCTTCGCATTACTAGGCGCCATTTGCTCTGTGATGGTCCAATTCAGCCAAAAATTTATATTCGAATTGTTAAAATTAAATCCAAGGTGCCATATTTGTTAATTTTTTTAAATATATATTTTTTCAATTTTTATTAAATTTTGAAGAAAGGATTTTTTTAAACGGTTTGATGCGTCAAGTGATACTATCAAGAGCAGCAGGAGTCGAACAATACACAACAAGATCAAAAAAAAAATTTTTTTTGAAAAATCCTTTTTCAAAATTTAATAAAAATTCAAAAAATAGAAATTTTGAAAAACTAAAAAATTTGGCACCTGGGAAATGCGATTAGGTAGGCTCATACAAAATTTCATCGAATCGGTCAATAAATGAAAAAGTTAACTAGGATCTTTGAAACCCATTTTTTCAACTTCAGACACTAGTCCCCCTGCCCCCTCCACACTAGGGGTCGGCCGATATGGAAATTTTGACCGATACCGATATAGGCCGATATGAAACTTTTCTCAGCCGATACCGATATATCGGCGACCGATATAAAATCGCGGGATCTCTTGTTTTAAAAAACAAGAGATCATTGTTAAGTCATTGTAACATCATTCAAGTAAAAGTTTGTTGTTTAATTAACTGAAATTATGGTTACTACTCGTTATAAAAGTTTATATTGGCAGTATTTTGGGAAAGTTGAGGTCAAGGCAGGAGACATAACCCAAAAAGTTATATTGGACTTCCCCTTCTTCCAAAATCTGAAAATCCATTTTTGTGGTGGTTCTGCCATAAAAATTCGTTTCCACTTCTGTACGCATTGGGAAAAGACTACTTATCAGTTTCTGCCAGTAGTTATTCACATCGAAAAAATATTTTCGGAAGCAGGAAATATTTACACACCGGAAAGAAACTGTCCCCTTCTAGATCGAGCTGAGTCTTTGGTTTTTCTCCACCATAATCTACCAAAACTTAACTTTCAATACTAATTATTTTCAAAGCTTGACTGTGTAGTTATTTCAAAGTGTGGCATTTTGGGGAAATAATTTTCGTACCTAGAATAAAGTTAGTCAAAGACTTTAAATTTTGTTGAAAATTATTTTAAAATGTAAAAAAATGTACGATATATATCGGCAAATATATCGGCGAAAACAAACCGATAACCGATATGCTGAAACCTTGCCGATATAGCCGATATGCCGATACGTATATCGGTATCGGCCGAGCCCTACTCCACACATATCCTTTAAGTAATGTAGAATGTCAAAATTTGAAGTCCAGAAAATGTTGAACCAAAATTTTTGTTTAGTCCCAGCTTTCAGTGATAATTGCACTGTATTTAAAAACTTTTCTCTTGGCAGTATCCCTTTTAACATGGGGTCCAGAGAGGCCACTATCGATTAAGCACAAGTAAGTATTCGTGTAGATTATGACCTCCTAAATAGTGTTAAAATGGAACTCTACCATCTAAGAACTCATCTTTGACCTCTAGAGGTCACCAAATCTAATATAAGTTCAACAGAGCTACATAATCGATTGGCTGAAACAGCAAACCTGAAGACCACAACTCCCTGAGCAACTTGGCAACATTTGTAGAATAGCCCCCGCTCGGGAAATCGGGTAAGTCATACGTCAAGCGGCTGGAAATTTAGCGTGGATTACGGATCTGACATCCATTGTTGGTCAAATTTTGCAAAAATTTTGCAAATTTGAGCAAAAAAAAATTTTTTTTTTAGTGAATTAGGGCGGTATAACCAATACTTGACTTTAGACTTTGGAAGCTGAACTCGAAGTCGAATCTCAAGATTTCAAATTATCAACAGAAAACTTGAACTCAACAAGATTTCGACTGAGTTTAGGTTCCACTTGACTCCTACTGTTGCTGCCAATATATGGACAGCCAGTTTTCTGTCTTAGGATATATCTGTTTACTTTTTTTTTTGAGCTATATCCCATGGTAACACAATTTTTCACCCACTTTCACAACTCACGGTTATGAAGCTTCAGCCCGTCTGATAGTGATGTTATTCTTGCGCATGATTTCCTTAGTCGACGCTTTTGTGACTTTTTTCGTGAGATTTTTTTAACAAACTGCACAAATGACAGACAGATTTCGTAAAGCTAACAACACTAACAACAACCATAACCCAAACTTAGCCCAACCCAACTTCATACTAGCATTTTAGTTCTGCGTATACTTCATCATCTAATGATAACCGCTGAGTAGCCTGACATTTGTTTATAATGTTATGGTAGAATTTATACTGTAGCGAGAATTGCTGTTGGCTATTGGTCTTTAATCTGTGTGCGCGCAAAAATTTAACATTTTTCTGAGTTTGATGTTTGGTAGTACATTGATTTAATTGCAACAAAACGTTACAATTGAGGGAGGCGAGGTATTTCAATCACCTCTCCAGGCTGAGAGGTAAATGTTAACATTTAGTTAAAATTAAGTATTTCAAACTTTAGTATAATAGCATAGGAAATTATGCAGTTAAGTTTCAAAACTTGGTTTTAAACAAACTTAAACATTCTATCCTTTAATCCCATGCTTAAGTGATGATTAAACCATATTTCCTCTTTACTTTTTAATGTTCTTTCAATAAGAAATATGAAATCTCCTCTTTGTGACTACTCCCTGGAGGAAGTAGCTGTTATACGAAAACGTTTGTATGTTTAGTGTTGAGGTTAGTTAGGTTTTAATTGTATTTCATGTGTTGGTTTAGTTTTATTCAAATTTGCAAAAAAATTTTTTTGGTAAAGATGAAAATTGAGTTGGGTAGAAGTGAGCGGTTACTCCACAGTTCTTCCTAAAAATTCCGGTTTCCAATGGAAATGGCTCAAAAACAAAAAAATAAACAGATATATCCTAAGACAGAAAACTGGCTGTCAATAAGTTGGCAGCAACAGTAGTCAAGGTTCGAAATCTGTATTACAAAACTTTTTTGAGCTCAAGTTTATCGACTAGAATCATGACTCTGAGTCGAACAAGGGAGTCTCCTGTGGAAAAGTCTCGTGTGTAAAAGTCTCATGTGTGTAAAAGTCTCGTGTGTAGAAAAGATTCGCGTGTAAAATTCTCGTGTGGGAAAGTCTTGTGTGGAAAAGATTCGTGTGTAAAAGTCTCGTGTGTGGAAAGGTTTCGTGTGAAAAGTTTCGCGTGGAAAAGTTTCATGTGAAAAAGTCTCGTCTGTTTTTGTGGAAAAGACTCGTGTGTTTTGGTAATGTCTTGTGTTCATGTTCTGAGTCAACTGTTCATGTTTATGAGTCGATTCTCCCTCCATAATATGGAGATAACAATACCTCTTCAAATCTTAATTCTGATGGACGAAGTAGTGGAGGGAACAGTAGTAACAACTCATCAAATACAGAACTTCAGCTCATTCAATTCATGCCAAAGCGTTATGCGAAAAATCTAAAAATTTGCGTGATGCTAAAAAAAATTTTTTCGCAGATAATGGAAAACAAAAATAACTTTACCCAGACTCGAGAGTTGGGAGAATGTTAAAAACCAAACTAAGGCACTGTTATTTCCACCAATGACAATTGGCAAAGTTTAGTAGCTGTTCATGAGAACAAAGAACTTTGCGTTTACAAATACATATGTGAAAATTGATACTTGACCTCTAGATGGCAGAAAATTAATATGGGTGTCAATAGCGGCATCTAATTTATTTATTTGAAACTCAACTCAGCTATAAAACGTTATCTCCTGACCTCTAGAGGAGAAACATCCATCAATTCGAAGCTGGAGCCCCGTATTCATTACTCTGGATGTCACGGTCTAAGATTGAGCTGAGTTTGGAATAAATCAACCAGGTAGTCCTGTTAACCATAAGTTAACTATTCTGACCTCTTGAGGTCAAGGGCCAATTTAGTTGGGTTCTACCAGGTGGAGAGCAGCGAAAATTATAAAAGTTTTTTAACATTTTATACTACATCTCAAAATTTTTCTTTTTGAATTTCCGTTTCCTAATAAGTACATGTGTTGCGAAGGTTCGAAAACTCGAAGACTTCGACCGAAGTCTTCGAAATATCGACCTTCGAAATTGCTTGGCAATCTTAGGCGAAGTCTTCGAAGTTTCGAAGGTTAAATTTCACAATTTGAGCGTGGTCGACTTACACACATTTTCATTCATTTCATAAAATGATATCACTCGTTTGTTCTTTGCTTAAAAATTTAATTAAACTACTTCCAGTAAACGGAAAAATGCTTACCTTTCTCCATCCTAACTTAAAACGAACTGGTTACAATTACAAATACTAAAAACTTCTTTGCGTTTAATTTTATTTGTTATATCCCCGGGATTGCCTTCTGTGTGAGGAATCATAAACATCTTTTTCTGGGCATCGGTCTAAAAAATTTATTGAAAATTTAAGAAACCGGCTAATGCAGTTCTATTGGAAATGCTTTATTCTATGCCCATGCGATAACCCAGGTTCATGGGTCTGAACTGCTGGCCTGTAGCCAATTTAAATATAAAATCGGGAAATCGATTAAATGGGAAAAACCGGAATTAAAATGGGGGCCACCAGTGTGCAGTATCACACACATGGGGAAAAATTGCCTAATGTAATAGATCTCAATATTATCAAGTAATTATATAAATAAGTAAAGCTGGCAACATTTAAGTTTTGCAATCTTTTCCTAATTTTCTCATTTTTTCTCTTTAACACACAATTCCGGTGTTTACGATACCTCATACCGGTGGCCCTTAAAAAAATCTTATTAGGTGACTTTCCTGGAAATATAGAAATAAAATTCTAATTTCTCAATTTACAACGTAATGGAACATTAAAATGGCTTCCGCCAGTTACTGCTATTCGATAGACACCTCACATTCAAATCCTTCGAACCTTCGATCGAAGACTTCGAACGAAGCTTCGATCGAAGACTTCGAACGAAGGTTCGATCTTCGATTTTAGTTTTTTTTCATTTCCTTCGATCTTCGATCGAAGGGAAAAAAATCGCCTTCGCAACACCTCTACTAATAAGGCACAAAATGATCTGTACTCAAAATGGTTATCGGAGTAAGTTTTCTTTTGACATTTTCTCTACAATCTACCCTTTAGGTGAGTACAGCCTATTAGGTTACGAATAAAGTACGTTTTGAATCAACTTTCGGCGGGAATTGTCCGGCGCGGAGTTAATCCACCACGCCACACTTTACACTCTCTTAGGCACAGAGCTGGTCTTCCCGCTCTACGCATCCCTCGCAACTATTATGATCCATGTGTTTTTCTGCTTTACTCTCAAACCAAAAATGAATTAGCTCTCTCTAATCTCAGTGCTCCAAAATTACAATGCACTTTATTCGCACTTGCGAATTTGAGGCAAAATGGGTGGTATAGAACTAAACTTTACGTTGCGTGTGCGTAAATTTTCACGGACTGACTAAAAAACTTACCGGTAAGGTTGACCGAACTCCTTACCACAACTAAAACATTAAACTTCTTCTTCAGACGTAGAAACGTCTGTTTCTGGTTCACTTTCACTGCCGAGAGTGATAACTAAGCTTACACAGCGTAGTTCAGCCACCAATTGGTAAACAGACGAAAATTGATTCAAAAAATACCTTATTCATAACCCTAACGGGTTGTAGTTGATTCGCTTTCGCAATATATGGGTATTGGCCTCGCCTTCGCAATATATGGGTACATTGGCCTTGACCTGTGACCTAAACAGGTAACCATAGAGAAATAGTTCATAAAGAAAAGTTACTACCCTACACATCTGGAGTAACTTTCGTCGATGGCAATATACGGCTTATGAGGGAAAGGAAAACATAAAAAAAAAACTAAAAATTTTGAGATGTGAAAAACATGGAAATTCTGATTGCCCCCCTCCCGCCCCCTCCTCCCTTTGGTTGGATCTAACCGATCAATATAGGCATAGCTATTCCTAACAGAAAAGTTAGTCGTATGAACGACTATTACAAGTTGGTAGTTCATTGGTGGAAATAGCAGGTGCCGCAGCTTGGTCCACCTTGTGTGGTGTCCTTTTTACTATGCAAGTCTATGCAAATCTGAAAATGAAAACAAATCAATATCACTGATTAGAAGAGGGCGGATACTTACTCATCTACTACTTTTTAGCTATTGCACCTACACATCTGAAAGTTCGTATGTTTCTAATTGATTGATGCAATTTGCAGAAGAATTCGGATGCCCTTACAAACAAATATTTTAAGTACCGATCCATGCGGAATTAGGAAGAATTTTTTTGAATTTTGTATACTCCTACTTTTACTTGCCTCGAATAATTTTGTTTATGGGTAGTTAAAATTATTGCTATTGAGTCGAACTCAATTCTCCCTCCAAAATGTCTAAACAATTTATAGCTGGTCTCCCGCCTAACTCTCATTCCCTCTCCAACGGATTCATCTTTGGAATAACCGAAACGTCAGTCAAACTTCAACTCTTGAAGAGGTAAGGTCTTTGTTTTAAGTGTCAGTTTTAATTTTTTAAGATGTTTTCAGTTTTATTTGTTTAGTTTTAATATACTTGTTATTCGATAACTATTTGAAAGTTTTTGACTTTGTTTCAAACAGGATTTCCTCAATTATTCAACTGATTCAACTGAAGGTATCACATAGATTTTACATAAATTAATGCATCACCTCACGCATTTTAAGAAGGGTTCGTGATAATTATCATTGATAATTATAAATGATAATTATCAAGCTTCAAAACATCATGATTTTTTTGATTTTTTCAAACCAATAAACGTGTTACACATTCCGCTTACAAAACTTATTAAAATAAATACCATTTTCTTATCAATGACTTTTATGCCTATGGGTGGTCTGTCATCAGCTGGATTCTTTTCGCTTTTCGAATTCTTCGAAAAAAAATATAATGCAACGTTTTGATTTTCCACACAAGAATTAGAACTTATTAGTTGTGTTTTTGATATTTGTGGAATTATTGCTTAAACCAGTGCGCCTAAAACGCGTGTAATTTAAAGGCGTACAACGAAGACTCGTAAAGTAACATGCGTGCAATGAAGAGGCGTACGATTAAGAGGCGTACGATTAATAGGCGTACGATTAAGAGGCGTGCATTGCAAAGTCTTGCGATTAAAAGGCGTGCAATTAAACCACGTGCAATTGAAAGAGTTATAATTAATAATAGGAAATATAATTATATGTATTTTGACAAATAGGAAGGTATCATGGCTGATCGCCCGCCAAAATCGAGAACATCCGAAATGGAAAGAAGATTTGTCGTCGAAAAATTTTATTCCTTTGATGCAGGGCGGCACCGAGTTCGAAGAGTTATGGCTGAATTTGAAGCGGCATACGGAAGGACAATACCTTTCGACACTGTCAACCGCATAAATCGGAAGTTTGAAGACCTCGACTCACTTAAAGACAGACACCGTACGGGGCGAATTAGGACTATCACAAGTGCAGAGAACTGTCAAAATCTTCAAGCAATTGTAGAAGAAAACCCTGATTTGTCTATACCTCAGCTTTCAGGACAGGTTGGTTGTAGTGAGCGGTCTGTGCTACGGATGTTGCAAAGGTCAGAACTTAAGAGTTACGTAGTGCAGAAACATCAGAAGCTCAAAGATACTGATTACTTTGCCAGAGCTGATTTTTCTCTTAAACTGATGGACATGGTACATGGCGACCCTGACTTGCTTCGCAGAATCGTCATTACTGACGAAGCAAATGTGTTATTAGGAAAAGGTGGGAAAATACGAGTTTGGGCCAAACAGAAACCTATTGATGTTGACGATTGTAAAACAACAAAACGGGACAAATTGAATATGTGGGTAGCGATTTTTGGTAACGATGGAGTGTTGTGGTTTTATCCTGATAAAGAAAATATTACGGCTGCGCGCTATCTAGAGTTGCTGCAAGAAAATTTTCTTCCTTGGCTGCACCAGAGTTGCGCAGACCAATTAATTCCATTGGACCAAGTATGGTATCAACATGATGGAGCAAGCATTCATTTCACGAAACCTGTAACCGATTTTTTAAATGAAACGTTTCAACAACGTTGGATTGGGAGAGGCGGACCTATCGCTTGGCCGGCGAGAAGCCCGGATTTGAGTTCATGCGACTTCTACTTGTGGAGTTACCTAAAATACCATTCAAATTCCTATCGCCCAAGACCTGAAACGCTTGATCAACTCCAGAAATCAATTTCGGCGGCCTTCCAACAAATCAGCCATGCTACACTTTCTAAAATTCGGCAGAATTTTATGAAAAGGCTAGAATTGTGTAATCTTGTTGGTGGGGGACATTTTGAGCAATTCAATTGAAAAAAAGGACCCGGAAACCCGAATGTTGCTGAAATTCAGATTGAAGTTGCGATTCCTTTAAATGAAGTTCCGGAGATTGTGGAAGAGGTTGAAGTTCCATTTATGGAAAATATTCTTCATTAGTAAGTACTGACACAAATAAAAACAGTATTGTGGTAGCCAGGGTCAGTTTAAGCTCTGTCGATATCGTCGTTGAAGGTTCATTAGGTGCTAAGTAAATTCAGTTGTCGTTTCATTATGTGCTTTCTGAATTTTCTTGTCAATCCATTATGTGCTATCTAATTTTTTTTTGGTCGCACCCATTATGTGCTTTCTGACATTTTTTGCCAAAATGAGGTTTCAGTGTCAAATTGTGACCCACGCTTTTATGAATCGAACGTGGGCAAATTGATTAAAGTTGGTCGAAGCGTTCAAAAGTTATGATTAACTGAAGAAAAGGTTTAAAAAACTATGATTAGAAAAGAAATGGGTGCCCATCTTGGTTTTAAGTTTAGTTTGAATTATTTTTTGATAACTAGAGATGTTACTCAAGGCAAGACCAACGCTGTTTTTTATTCTTTTTCGTCTAATGTATTATTTAATTATTTTTCTTTGATCGGAATTCAAATCTATACTTTTTAATCATAAATTGTGTACGTGTGGAATGAAAAAGGATGTTTTCAGAAGACGAATTAATCAAAGTGGGTGCTGGTTACTCATTAAAAGGTCAGCATGATTTAATTAAGTTTATTTTAACAGTAAATCTTTGGACAGTTATAGGAATGATTAACTTTTCTCTTTTAAATCTATGAGCTAATTCTGTTCTCTTTGCTTATACAGATTTGGAAAACGTTAATTCCAAACAATCCAACAAGGATGAGGTTCCTACACAGAATAAGATATTGATTAAAAATGACCACGCCATTCAAAGATTAAACCTAGTTTATATTTTAGGTTGATTCTTCTTTATTTTTATGCTCAAATGAACCTGCGGCTAATCTGAAGACCAATAATCCACTGAATCAAGAAGCCAGTTCGCTAATTGTTCGTATTACTAACAACACCAAATTCGACTTTCGATTAACTTAAATTTTAAAATTATGACTTTTAATAATTAGTTCTTATTTTAATTTTTTAGGTATCGAGTAGTTACTCTTCAGTGGCAATTGATGCTGAGGTTTTCTGTGATGATCTTCAAAGCAAAAGGAAACGAAAACGAAGGGCCGATAAAACTGTTTGGAAGCGACTTGCTGAAAAGAATAAGAGGATGAAAGGAGAAACGTACACTGGTTACCATCATGAATCAAATCAAAACCGGAAACAACAAAAACAAAACGTAAACAAGCCTGCACGTGTAATTGGTCCATCGTGCAGTTCAACATCGTGCGTAATTGCTTGAAACAGGCACTGTGACAAGTTTACAAATGAAATACGCGCTGCCTTGTTCAACCAATTTTGGAAACTAATGGACTGGGGTCAGAAAAGAGCTTATGTCGCTTCACTAGTGGATATAATTCCGAAAAAAAAATCTACAACCGGAACTAACCAGGGCAGCAGACAAAATACGTTTCTTTATTTCCTAAAATTAGCGGACTCAAAAACTCAGGTGTGCCGTCAAAAGTTTATGTCAACATTAGGAATTGGAAGAAGGCAATTACGAGACTGGGTAAGAGGCGGCCCGGCGAAACCAGAAACTACTTTAGCTCAAGCTGTATCCAGAATGGAGAAGCCTAATGTCACATTTCTGAATAATTTTCTGGACAATATGCCAAAAATTCCCTCTCACTATTGCCGAAAAAGCTCAACCAATCTATACCTAGAACCAATTGTTTCGTCACTAAGCCATCTTTTTACTTTGTACAAACAATGCTGTCAAGATTGTGATGAAAAGCCAATGTCAAGGTGGACATTTAACAGAGAATTTGAAAAACTCAACCTCAGTATATTTCTTCCCAAAAAAGATCAATGTGATACTTGTTGCGGATTCACAGCAAAGAATATCAGCAAACAGGTTTACAATGTCCATATTATTAACAAACACAAAGCAAGAAACGAAAAAGTTAAAGACAAAGCACTTGCACTGGCTGCAAAGTGTCACGTTTTGACTATGGATGTCCAAGCGGTTAAATTAGCACCATTTCTTTTAGCTAGTGCTTTATACTTTAAAACCAAATTGATGGTTCACAATTTCACGGTTTTCAATTTGAAGAAACGCCGTACGTGTCGTTACTGGTGGGATGAAACAGAAGGTGAACTTGTCGCTTCTACATTTGCATCTTGCTTAGTCAACTTCATAGAAGAAAATTTTCAAGATTCCTTGCCGATAATCATTTACAGTGACGGATGTACAAACCAGAACCGAAATGCAATTATGTCTACTGCTATACTACATTTGTCTATGCTGAAAAACATTACAATTTTTCAAAAGTATTTAGAAAAAGGCCACACTCAAATGGAATGTGATTCCGTTCACAGCGCCATTGAGACCGCCATGAAGAACAAAATAATTCATGTACCATTGGACTACAAGCAAATATGTGAGAACGCAAGGACAAAACCAGAAAAATTCGCTCCTAAATTTTTGACTCATGACTTTTTTCTTGACCATTCCAACATTGTCTTACAACGTTATCGGACTATTCGACCGGGTAAAATACAAACAATTAATAATCATTACAATTTATTGAGTAGCGGATAAAACTATTACTTTGTTAATGTCCTAATAATGAAATTCTTGACAAACAATGTCGTAAAAATTTAGCTATGTCATTTATTGATTTCCAGGAAATAAAACTGGTAAGCCTCTTGTGACTGATCTCAAGTTGCTGAAGTATGAACCGTCAGGTATAATCAGCTACAAATTGAAATACACTGATGAAGACTGGACGTCATTGCCAAAAAAGCCTTATGCTATTCAGCCGTGCACCTGTGCAGGCTTCGGCAATTTGTACAGTGATCGGCTACATATTAAGCTAAGGAAGTACAACGACTTGCAGGATCTTAAATCAGTTATTCCAGCAGTGTACCACCAATATTATGACAACCTGCCACATAAAGTTTCTCCAGGATAATATAAAGAGTCATTTTGTACAGTTTAGTTAAATTTTTATGCTTTGTTGACAATATGTTACCATTGGTTAATTTAACCAGACTGCGTTTTAGTTATTTGGCTTTCCTGAAAAATCTAAGTTTTCACACTTGGCACATAATGGGTGCGACCAAAAAAAATTAGATAGCACATAATGGATTGACAAGAAAATTCAGAAAGCACATAATGAAACGACAACTGAATTTACTTAGCACCTAATGAACCTTCAACGACGATATGACTTTTATACAGACTAAGTGTAATGTTTAATTAATAAACTCAGTCATCTTAAATTGCACGCCATTTAGTTGTAGGCATTCTAATTAAACGTATTGTAATTGCACGCCTTTAAATTGCACGCCTTTTATTTGTACGCTTTTAAATTGCACGCCTTTAAATTGCAAGCCTTTAAACTGCACGCCTTTAAATTGCAAGCCTTTAAACTGCACGCCTTTAAATTGCAAGCCTTTTATTAATACTCCTTTTTGTTTTACGACTTTTAAGTGACTTGGCTTTAGGCAAAAACGCATAAAGTATTTTGCCCGTCTCCTTGTTTTCCTGGCTACCTGGCATGGAGACGGGTAACTACGTTATTTCATTAAGGATTCTAATTCCTCCAGCAAAGATTACGGGAGAAAGTTTTATATCATTTGTCTAACACACTGTTTATCTAAACTTATTAATTGTTACAGGTTACAAATCAAAAATCATTGTAAATATTTTGATGCCCGACTCTGCATAATGGATCGATTCAATTTTTCGGTGAGTACATGGAGTTTTAGTTACATTAGGTGAAATACGCAGTAAGGTTAGTTGAGATGAAAAAAAAAATTCTTACTAATTCTGCATGTTTCGGTAATTTTAGTTTTTAGTCATTAAAAATTACTTTCGAAAGTATTTTCGAAAGGCTGAAAGATGCTAACAGTTTGTAAATTGTGGTACACTATGGGGAGTTGAGATTGACTGTGGACTGCAGGTTCGGAGTTGTCCTGAGGGATGACTTCGAATGTGATCCCCTTCCTGACCACTCACCTTCCCGTTAATTCAATTAATTTAAAATAAATAATTTTCAAAAATTCAAAAACTTTTCAAATTTTCCAATTATAGAGAGAACTTATTTATTTTATTTTCCAAAATCAAACTGACTGGAAAACGCCTAAACATTCAACTTTTGTATTTTGTTTTTCATATTGGGGTTCAGCCCCACTACTATTATTACTATTATTATTATTATTTATTATTTGGCTTAATGCTCTATAGGGAGAGAATAATTAAATGAAAGGGTAAATGATGCTTGAAGAGTCAGCTGGGTCTCCTCGCGGAATCCATTTGACTTTTCAACTTTGGATTTGGATACGACTGAGGGATTAAAGGTTACTTCACTTAACTTTACGTTGAAGAATAAAAACTTTTAGCCAAAGTTGGAAAAGTTTATTTGAGTTTTACGTTTACTACCATGCGACCAATTTACTAACAAACCTAGGGAACAAACCCGGAGTCTGTTGTAGGTAACTTCTCCGGGTTTGTGAAAACCTTATTCAGGACGAGAGTTAGAAAGAGGTCAACAGACCCTCTCAACTTACCCAACATACCCAACTTTTTGAGGTTTGTTTGGGGTTAACAACCCTAAGTTTTGTCAAAGTTAATGCTCTAAAAAGAAAACAGGCAGCGAAATTTACCCAAACCTTCAAATACACCCGAAAAAGTTCCCCTGCTCTTGAGCAGGGTTAATGAGTATTAGTTAAACTATTTTAGTTCAACTGTTTTAGTAAACAATAAGTTTCAACATTGGAAGTGTCAATTGATCATTCGGTGAGTATTATCACTGTTATGTGGTAATTGTTAGTTTTGTGAGTCAACTCCACATCAACAGTTTGCTGTGACAACACCACAACACAAAACATACAAAAGCGATACTTCAACAGAACATCCAAAAGAACAAGAAGCACTAATGAACAGGCCATGAGTTACTGGACTTCAAAGGTTAGGTCCTTGTGTAGATCAAATTACTTCCAAATCAATTAGCGAATATTGAATACAATTAGTATTTAATATTTTGCGAAAAAGTAAATTGTGACATTTGAGGAGAAAGGAATCACTCAAGCCAACATAATTTTAAGTAGAACAAGTGACTTGATCTACTCAAACTTCTTGGTTTACCTAAGTGATTCCTTTCAGTTTGATCTTCAAAATTTTTAGTTAAATTAATTGTATACAATATTAACCTAATAGATTCTTACCTCTAACGATTAATACTACTCCACAAAACCATTGATCAATTATCACTAAAACTTTCTAATTGATTAGTATATTTTAAAAGTTAAGGATTATAAATAATTTTTTTTTTAATAAAGAATGAAAAAAAATTATCCAAATCCCACAACCCCACATCTTCCACTCACAACCCATACACAAATGACTTCTTGTATGACGTGAACTCCTTCCATACACTTTTCTCACCGACTACACAACCAGAGGTAACCTACCTTACCTTAAGGTTTAGGTAAGTAGTATTTTCTCACCCCCTTACTGAATAAGGAATAATTTTTGGGTTTTGCTTGGGTATGCTCGGTATGTTTGGACCCGGGGTGAATATAGATACCTTTAGGTAAGTTAATGAATTGATTCCCATATGGGAAAAGTAAGACGAGGCGGAGTTTGCTTGTTGCACAAACACAGGTTTTACTGTACTTAACAAAAATATTAAAAAATTGGTAATTTTTTATATTTTTTTATTGTATTTCATCAATTTTCGACAGTTTTTAAGTAAGTAAATCACTTTTTTTAGAAAGTATATATCCGCCCTCTGCTGATTAATTTCATTAATCAACTAACAAAATAATTTAAAACAAATAACATCCTTACGACAAGAGACCTTTGCAGCGGAGTCCTAGCAATTTCTCCATTGCGGTGCAATGTAGTAGTATGTTAGTAATTGTAGATTATAGAAAATATATAATTTCCATGTATGAAAACTGATTAGAATGGGTTTATTAATAGAAATAAACCAATTTCAGTCTTTGTTTACTTCTAACAGATTCAAAATAAGTTCTTTTTGCATGTAAATATGAAAGTAACATGGTTTGATCCTGAACCGAGAGTCAACTGTATCCATGAACTCGACGTGCACGGAACTCGAGGGGAGGGGGAGATTTTTTTTACGAATCATGACATTTAAACACTTTTGTGTCATTTTTTTTTTTCAAAAAAAATACGTTTTTTCAAATAAAAAAAAAATTTTTTTAATGTCTTTTTATTTATTTTTTTATACTTGTGTGTTTTTAAATATAAATCAAATGAAATAAGTGATGAAAATTTTTTAAATATAGAATTTTTCTTACAGCTGTTTCTCTTTGGGGAGCGTACCCATTTATTACAAAAATATTTTTTCAGACGTTTCATTCTTCCACGAATCATATTTGACATTACAAGATTTTTATGACAGTTTTTAACAAGAATATCCCTGAACACCCCACAATTGTCTAAAATTTTAGACACAGTTAGAAAAAATAAGTTTCTGAAACAAAGTTGAGACTTATATTTCGTAATTAACCATAGTCCTCATAAAATGCTTGAAGTATCTTTTGAGTCTGCAACTTTAATGCTTCGAAATCAAATTTTCTCATAATTGCCAAATTTTTAAGTGGCCTAAACTTATTATCCAAAATTTTAGACACCTCACCTCAGCTCCCCCACGCATGTCTAAATTTTTAGACATACCATTTTTATCAACTCTGGTTCATAAGTTATCCATTCTCATACTGCATCAAGATTCACATCATTTCAAATGTTTCATCATTTCAGCAGTGGCTAGGGAAGGCGGTGGGCAGTTGGGAGGGCTGTGGGCCGTTGGAAGGGCGGTGGGCTGTAAGGAAGGCGGTGTGCATCTGGGAATGCTGTGTGCAGTAGAGATTGCAGTGGGCAGTAGAGAGGGCGGTGGGCAGTATGGAGGGTGGTGGGCAGTAGGGAGGGCTGTAGGCAGTAGGGAAGTCGGTGGGCAGTAGAGAGAACTGTGGGCAGTAGGGACGGCAGTGGACAGTAGGGCGGGCGGTGGGCAGTAAGGAGGGCGGTGAGTAGTAGGGAGGGCCGTGGGAAGAAGGGAGGGATTCTTAAATGCACACCGCCTTCCCTACAGACCACCGCTCTTCCAACGGCTCACAGCCCTCCCTAGCCACTGCTGAAATGATGTGAATCTTGATGCAGTATGAGAATGAAAAACTTATGAACCAGAGTTGACTAAAAATTTTGTCTAAAAATTTACACATAGCGTGGGGTATAAGCTGGCTGATGTCTACAATTTTAGACATTTGTGGTGTACACCCCCGCCCCCGGATAGTTGGGTGTTCAGGGATATATAAATGTTCGAAAAATTTATTCAAAGTATCCTAATAAAGTATATTTTTGTCCGAAAAATATTTTTGAAATAAATTTAGACAAAAATTTTTTTGTCAAAGGTCATGATTCGTAGAGAAATGCACAAATCCAGAAATTTTTCGACACCCCCCGCCCCCCCCNACCCCAAACGACTTACTTAATGACACCGGTACGGATTCGGGGAAGCCATACATCAATCCATCGAAAATTTTATTTGGAACAAGAAATTGACATTCATTTGTAGAGGTAACCCGACTCAGGCTAGAAAAATTATTTCTGGCAACAGCTAACTGTGCTAGTTATCTGAAGATACGGCATTGTGGCAAGCGAAAATATTTATGACGTTTGAAACGTTAGTTCGAAAACAGAATGTTGCCACTTCCTTGAGATAGTTTTGTGTAAATTTGAATAAGTATTACAACATTGCAAAATGCTAAGAATCGAAGAACACTTAGCCACGGTGTCTAAGATACGCGGCACACTTAGTAGTTGAGCGTACCTCCATGTTTTCCCATCTAAACGATTTTAAGGTCCTGTTATAAATTTAAACACAGTTGACGGCCGGAGCTCACTGAAGCAGTAGCCTAACACAGGGATTCAAAAAATAATTTTGAAACGAACTGTACTAGCCGTTTTTCCAAAAAAATTTTAGTTTTCTTGCTACGGCTCCGAGAAAATGTGTCTCGGATTCTAGTTACACTTCGACGTTGCCGGGTAAAGTAAAACTTGTGCCAAAAAAAATTAAATTGGTCTTTTTATACTTACCGAACACATATGTAACTTAATGTTGAAACTATTCAAAATTAATATACGAAACTTGTTTGCAAAATTCAATAAGTGGATCCTTCTCTTGACCTTTGCAAATGTTGCTGAACATAAAGTGTGCAAGAAGCCAGATATCCTGGATAATCTTTATTTTTGCAACAGTAGTGTGAGACAAAATGTTTCGCATGACGACATGAAGACTCATTGTATTAGTATGAGCACCGGTTGTAGAATCCACAAATTCAACACTACAATTCACTTTTTGATGTACAGAGTGAGTTAATAAGGGCTACCTAGAGATCCTCACTCCACCGGACCTTTCTGTGTCACCCACTATAAATCAGCGTCAGAGTTTTGTTTATTTTATAACATTCACATGTTACATTTAAAACAAAGAATCATTTAGACGAAAGTTGTTTCATCTAAATTGGAGTACCGCCGATGTTTCGACTGATTTAGATCAAAGATCGCTACCGGGACCCAGACGACTCATACGAGCAGCTACTTGTGAGGTATAACAATCATCAGTCTGCGGTAAATCATCAAATACGTCAAGCACGTACTGTGAAAGATATTATTGTGTGAGAAAAATTATTCCTTTTGGACCAAAAGTCTGGAACCTTACGACTAACGACGAAATGGCAGCTGCGGTCATTGCTGCAGCCAAACTAGGTTAGATTGAACCAAAGGGAGCTCAATTTACACTTCATAAGAATCTGAAGATAGAGGAGACTGAAAAATAGTCTGACTCAATATTTAGAATTATGTTCTTATGTGCTTTAGCAAATGAATCCCCTTTGGTTGAATCTAACCACCTAATTAGACCCACATGCTTCGACTAGGAAACTTGCGCTTGATTCTGGTCAAGACAATCTTCAGTGGTTAGAATTTGCCATCAGAACTGTTTTCATATCAGTCAAAGCATCGGCGGTACTTCCATTTATCTAAAACAACTTTCGACTAAATGATTCTTTGTTTTAAATGTAACATGTGAATGTTATAAAATAAAAAAAAATCTGACGCCGATTTATGGTGGGTGACACAGAAAGGTCTGGTGGAGTGAGGATCTCTAGGTAGCCCTTATTAACTCACTCTGTATGTTGGTCCAACTGGTCGTAAGATTTCTAGCAATTCGAAATAATAATGGTATCTGGGGCAACCCAATCTTTGATTATAGTAGTAAGCTTGTTGTTTCCGGTACAGCCACCATGGATAACTTTCCGGAATCTCGCTCAATTGCTCAAATAACGCTTTACGGCACCTCATCACCCTCAGAGTAATGGAACTACTGAGAGATACAATCAAACTCTTAAGAAAATGATTAACAAATTTACGAGGGTAGAAAGAGAGATTAGGACGAAAGCTTGGCAGCGTCCACATTCGCCTACAATGCGACTGAATGAGTCCACTGAGTTTACTCTATTTTACTTGGTGTATTGACTCCAGCTTCGGCTATCAATAGATTTAAGAGTTACCCGTAGGGTCGACTCAGGAAATTATGAGCCCATTTCTGAGTGGTGTGGACGCAGCTAGGTGCGCAACCCAACGTAACTCGCTTTGAGCCCATGAGAAATCGAAAAGTCAATTTAATAAGATGGTCTCAACGACGTTTTGTTGGAAACATAATTCTCAGAATAGTGCCTGTGAGTAAGGTTGGTCTCACTCTAGCTTTTCTCTCATACAGGGTTGGTCCTTTTGAAATCGTAGGGCAATTATAGCCCGTGGATTATAGGATTAAACCACTTGATGGGTAGATTGAAGATTAAACTATTAGAGGGTTCCAATGCCAAGTAGGCTAAGTTCATCAGTTGAAGATGAGCCGAACAAAAGTTGCCGACACTCAGTTGACTTGGTCAGTCTAATAGTCACTAGAAACTACTTCATTCGCTGATGATAGTCAGTTGGAAAGCTACTTCACTTGCTGAAGATATAGTCAGTAGGCGCTCTACTCCATTAGTTGGAGCTACAGCAGTGCCAACATCTACTCCATTAGTAAGAGTTCGAGCCGTGGTTGAGGTAGGAAGTCTCAAAGGTCCGAACTCATTGGAAGATTATGTACCTGTAGCAGGTAACGAGCACTCTACTACTTTCAAAGTAGTACTTTGCCTGCTAGTTAAATGAACATCGGGAACTACAGCTCTGTCCATTTTCAAATGTCTTATGCAATTGATGAGTCCACTAAGCCAATTAGGTCGAATACTTCTCCTGAGAAGTTTGAGAATAGACGACTAATTAGCCAAATGAGGAGTTTGGCCGTTGAAAAATCAACGCCTATCAGGCGAGTGCCTTCTCTAGTAATGTGTGGCGACCAAAGCCTTATAAAAGGCTTCGCCGGAGCTGGTAAAAGTAAGAGATCAGGGTCAGTCAGTCAACCTCACTCAGCTGTCATCAGACGCTCAATCCGCCACCGCAAAGCTCCACGTCGCTTGGGATTGGTCGGACTCGTAATGAAAGGTAAGCTCTTCCATTAGTAATTGAATTTCTTGGGTTCGTCCCTTGAAACCAAAAATTCTTTTTCTTTATTAAGTAACCCTGCTAAAATCTGGTATCATCACCTGATAAACTCCACACCTACTGGCAAAAATTGGTCTAATACCCTCCTATCCGCAGTGGCCCGCCGCATTTTGACGGTTTTTGAGCTGGACTACCCGCCGGGATGAACGCCTCTGTGACGTAATCGGTGATGCTACATTATTTATAATTCACAATGCTCATTCATGTCATATAAGCAGAGCTGAGTGATTACTGGATTTTTTGACGGGATTTGATTTTCTGTTGGGATTAGATTTTTTGAATGAGCGGATTATAATTAGCGATTGAGGAAAAGCCGGTTTTCAAGATTAATATTAAGCCAGAATTAATTGCTCACGAATATTGACAGGATTAAGGATTAGGGATTAATTAAGCAGATTAATTTTGTGATAAGGGATTAAATTTTTTTTTTAATTCTGCAAATTTTGTAGATTCAGGTATCGCTTTATAGGAGAATCAATATTTTTGTTACATCGTTGTAATATTCCCGATGAAATCATGAAAGAACACACATAAGTTAATTCCTAACCCGTAATCCCCAGAAAAGGCGTAGAAGTAATCATGAATAAATTCCATTCTGGAAAACACTTTAATTCTCAATCGCTAATTCTTTTCTGTCTATTCAAACACTCGAACCCTTAATTACTAGGCATGTTGCGGATAGCATATCCGGAAGGTTTGTCGGATATCCAGAGTTTGTTTGTTGCGGGATACCGGATATGCGGCAAACATACCGAATGAAACTCGTACTGCATATTATTTCTATCAAAACAATACGCATTTTGACTCATTTAATAGAACTTGCATGAGTCGATTCTTAAAACACTAATACATACATATAATATATTCTCCATATGTTAAATATAATAAAAATATCATTGTATTTCCTCCAATTTCTGAGGAAATACTGTAGAAAATTATCGGCAAGGATATCTAAAGGTGTCCAGCAGAGATTTAGCCGCCGGATATCTGGTTGCCGGAAATCCGCAACATCTCTACTAATTTCTATTCTCATAAGAAAATTCATTAATCACGCAGCTTTGCATATAACTAATCTTGTATACCCTTTCGGGCCCTAACTGTTTTCGATTATTTTCGAAAAAACCTGATTTTTAGTGCCCCGATAGGGTGTAAATTTTTTCACACCAAATTTTGTAAAATCCAACAGGGAGAAAATTTTTGCACAGCAATTTCTGAAAATGATTACGTCACACACAATTTGCAATATTGTCGACGTTTGTTGACGGTGCGTTTTTATAAAGTGATCACCTTCAAAGAGATTCGCCTATGGTTGATGGCGGCTATGTATCAATCCATTTATATCATTAGAATAGATAACTTTTGAGGTTTGTAATTCCGCTCACGGTAATTCGATAATGGCATAGCGGTAATAATTTAGAAGAAACTTGTGTATTTGATGCCAGCTATATGCCAATGCGTTTATATCATTAGACTAGCATATTTTTCGATTTAGCTATACTGCTCCCGGTAATTCTATATTGGCTTAGCGGTAATAATTTCAAAAAAATTAGGTATGTAACGAATACCGGTATTCGGCCCAAAACCGAATAACGAAGCTTCGCTTCGTTCTACAAACGAATAACGAATATTCGGCCGAATATTCGTCCGAATATCTCATACTGTGTAAGTGGGGTATCTATCGAAAGGTCTCAGCCCCAGGATTTGCATTCATGTGTCAGAATTACGTTTTGATGAATACCGCAGATATTATTTTTAAGAACTTTCTTTAAAGCAAAGTAAGTAAGTTTAATTTAATCTGGTATTCACAGTTGAGTCGAAGTAATTTGCGATGTATGACTCACTTGAGATAACAGGAACATACAGCACTTCCAAATCGCTCTTTTGACATTTTAGAAAATTACTACTAGCGAAATTTCCGTGAAATTTTTTTTATCAGAAATTTGAGATTCCTTCTTTCTTCCATACCAGAGTCAAGATACCCGAATCCAGCCCAGCCACCGAACCAGTCGGAAAATATATAGTACAGTTTGCTTCTATGGTAGATAGTGTTTTAAAGATTAGCTTTGTTTTCTTAGGTTCGTTTTTATTATTTTAGTTTATTTTACTTTTTTCTTAGTTTTGTTTTTTCAGCATTTTTTTTAGGTTTTTGAAGATTTTTTAGGTTTGAAGGTAAGCCAATTTTTAAGGTCTATTTTTGGTTTTATTTTAGGTTTTTTTAAGATTTTTTTTTAGGTTTTCATTTGCTTTTTTTTTTGTTTCTTTTTAGGGTTTTTATTATATAAGGGTATACCTTCAAACCTAAGAAAACCTAAAGAAAATCTAAAAAAAAAACCTTAAAAAAATTAAAAACGAATTTTAAAATCTGGCATATCTTCAAACCTAAAAAACCTAAAAATAAACCAAGAACAAAAAACAAACTTTAAAAAACAAACCTAAAAAAAAAAAAAAAAAAAAAATCTTAAAAAAACTGACTGCCTTACAAGCAAATTGTACTGTATTCTTTCCTACTGGTTCCGAGGAGTTGGATTTTGGTGGACGGTGCTGGGATATCTGAATGGGGTATCTTGATTCTGGTTTCTTCCATTCTGAATTGCTGCTGTCACTGTGACGTTTTGGTTCACTTGGATTCATGTTCAAACTCGCTCATTTCATGTTTGAGATATTCGGCCGAATATTCGTCCGAAGCTTCGTCATGAGACCCCGAATACGAATATCTGTATTCGTCGGAAAAATAGGCCGAATATTCGTTCGGACGATTATTCGTTACATCCCTAAAAAAAATGTTTATGCTTGACGGTTGCTATGTACTAATGCACTCATATTATTAAAATTGCAAGTTTTGGAAGGTTCAAATTCGGTACTCCCGGTAATACGATATTAGCAAAACGCTAATTATTTCAAACGAATATGTCTGTGTTTGATGACAGCTATGTGAAAATGCATTCATGACATTTTATTAATAATTTTTGTTTTTAATTCCGCTCCCGGTAATTCGATATCCATGTAGCGGGAATCATGCTTGTAATCACCATGGTGCTAAAGAAATATAATTTCTTTTATTGTTTCTTTCAAATCTGATTAAGTTAAGCTTAGTCTGAAATAAATTTAATGTGATTAAGCTTGTGTGAACTAGAACAAGCTTTTCTTTGATACTTGTCTGTCATGAAATCGCGAAATTCCTATACTCAAATTCCTGTTTCCTCAGAGGTTTTTCTATCTGCTTATCGATCACTTTGAATGAAGGAGTAATGAATGTGCCACAATGTAACAGTTTAGAATAGAAAATAAGTTAATCTAAGAACTGACAACAGAGCGGAGGGTGTGTAAAATTTCTCTCCCTGATGGTCCAAAACGAAGGCGGCACCTCTCAATAATTTTATCCCACGACCTTATGGCCATGTTCTTTATTTCAGCTATTACGGCCTTACTAAACGCCAGACCAGTTAGATATTATCAAAAAGACGTAGCTGAGCTCAATAGGAATTTAGTGATGTATCATGAGTCGGCACTCCAAAAAAAATTTTTTTTTTAATTTTTCTTGGAAGGGTGTGTAACACTTTACACTCTGACGGGGCTTTAAAGGATATATGACGTTGTTGACAACATCGAAAATACAGGGTCGTTCAACCCCGCGGATTGTCCATTTATGAAGCAAAAACGTTTGCAAAGAAGGTAATGGACTTTTAGATTCCCACAGGGCTAGAGACTGCGCATTTGCTCCTCCAAGAATTATGTCTGCAAAATATTAAAGAAAAAGCGATCAAAAACAACGATTTAAGCTAACAGATGGCGGTTGACAATAATATTTATTTTCATGGTTACAAAATACGACGGGACATCCGTCCCCGCGGATAGTATGTGTGAAGTAAAACGAAGCGACAACAATGTAAAATCACCTAAGGAAATTCTTAGACGGAACGGTTAGGTTTACGTAGTAATAAAAAATGTAAATGCCCATCTATTCTTCTTTTGTCAAAAAAGTACTCTGCGGAAAATAAATAAAAACTAAAATATTATTAAAAATTACGGAAATAGCAGAATAATCTTGATAACTGAGGTTATAGCTTCGTTTTCAATGAAACAAAACTGAAATCGTTTGCTTCTATGTTTTGTTATGGTACGTCAAAATTTCAACAAAATTTCCCTTGCAAAACCTGCTAAGCCGTCGCGGCTTAGCGTGTGAGGAATCATAAATACCTTTTTGCTGAGCAGAATATGAAAAATTAATATTATTTACCGTGTCACGGATAATGCAGTTCGCTTTGAGATGGGATTTTCATATTCCTTGCCAAAACCATTCACGCAGGCCATATCCACGGGGCTGTGGGTAAATTTTAGTAGAACAAAAGTCTCGTTAAAATGGGAGAATTTGAGCGGCGCCAGTGAAACTAAGCATGTGAAGTATCAACGCAGCGAGTGATGAACCGTGACATTTTCCATCGTTACTAAATCTTACTTGTCTTATTTTGTATGCTATATAAACACAAAGCAAAGTGTAGTGTAGATGTAGACATGAAAATTTAAAAAAAAATGCAACAATGCAATTTTTCCCGCCAATATTTTGGCAGGTTTTGTGCTCTAAATGTGCACGTGCCGTGGGGGTTCGTTCAGTTCCCAAATTGCAGCAGAAGTTTTTACTATTTCCGTTACTGCTTAGTCAGCAACGTAGAATTTTACTAGACCATGCGGCTCGCTGCTGGATAGTGTCCACTAGAGATTTAGCAGCGGGCTTCTAGATTTACCAGCTCAGCCTTTAGATCTAAGGCCTGAGCTCCTGTAAAAGCAAAGTTGCTAAATCTAGCAGCTGCTCTTAGATCTAGCGTCTTGGTGCTGAATTATTTAGCAGCACAAAATTCGTTTTAAAAAGCTCAAACACAAATGGTCTGGACAAGTTTAGCTACTATTTTTAATCGATAGCAATCCAAATTTAGCAACTTTTGACAAAACAAATTTCATCGTGGCAGGACTGAGTTATTCAATATAATGTGTCGATAAATTACACCGTTAACAAGTTTACTAAAGTCTAATAAAAAACAAAGTTTTAATTGTTTACAGCGAGTGTCCTAAATTGATACCCCAAGTAAATTAAAATGCAACCAATTAGATTTGGGGAAATTTTGCATATTCAAATCCGATTGGCTGAATTTGAATTTTCTTGGGGCATCAACTCTAAGCATACCCGGTACAGTACTTTGGTCCAAACATGATCACCGTTACCGTAGCTTATAAAATTTTTTTCCCTCATATCAAACATTTCCGTCGTCATTATAATTTTCACTACTAGATATTTTAAATATGACTAGTTAAAAACATTGCTTACCATTTTACTTGCTGAATTAAAAATTGGACGAGGCTTCTCCTGTCATTCAAGGGATTGACGATGGTACAATGTCAATCTCGAACTTGAAAACAAATAACTGTCCTGTGTCCTCTCCTCACGATAAAAGTTCTGACTTCTGAGTGAACAATGAAACGAGGGATTTCTTAAGGCAATCATCAATAGGTCCGTCAACATAGGTTAAAGGTGTCCGCCCTGCACCCCGGGTCATATATGGGCAAAAGAAAATTGAATATTTTTATTAATGTTGCCTTCACTTTAGTGTTCTCCATGACTCTGACGCCGGAGTCATGACTCTGACTCTGACTCTGACTCTCATGACTCTGACTCCCAGGGTTTTTGGGAGTCGGAAGTCACTTGATGACTCTGACTCCAAGGGTTTTGGGAGTCAGAGTCATGACTCTGGGAGTCGACTCCCAGACTTGGGAGTCATGACTCTTTTGAAACGTGCACACATGGGCATATGGGACTATTTTTAACAAAATTTACATGCAAATATTATTTCGATAGTTATTTTTACAAAGGAATATTTAAAAAAAAGTTACGAATTGTTTATTTAACCTGATGAAAGCGGCTTTTTTAGTTTCTTATTGTCATGGAAACTTAGGAAATTAGCAAACTTAGAAACAAGGAAACTAAATGTATAAAAAAAAATTCAATTTCAGACCCGATTTTCCAACTTTGTATTATGTAACTCCGGAGTCGAGAGTCATGACTCTGACTCTGACTCAGAGTCGACTCCCAAAATTCAAGGAGTCAGAGTCATGACTCCGAGAGTCAGAGTCATGACTCTCAGAGTCAATGACTCTGACTCCGGCCAAACTGGGAGTCATGGAGAACACTACTTCACTTCGGTGTACGAATTACGAAATTGTTTCCGAAATGTTTCCAAATTCCAAATTGTTTCGCTTATGAAATTCAAAAAAAATTAAATCTTAGTTTCCCCAAGCTAGTGATGAAATGCTTTCCTTTAAAAACGAAAACGAAAATGAAAATTCGTTTCCTTTCCTTTTCGTTTTAGGATTTTTGAAAACGAATCCATTTGTTTCCTTTCCTTTCCTTTTCGTTTTCAGTTTCCAAGAAAAGCAAAAAGGAAAGGAAACAGAAAAAGGATTTTCCTAAATAATGCGAACAAGTAGTTAATTTTGAGTTTACTCATAAAAAGTTACATGCCTTAACCAAATTGTTGCGTAATACTTTTTTTTATTTGTTATTATGAGGATGTTACTTTAGAAAAAAAAACTCGTTTGCTTTGCAAAATTTGATAAAAAAAAAAACAATTTGTAAAAAATACCGTTTTCCTTTCCTTTCCTTACCTTTTCGTTTGCTTTCCTTTCCTTTTTGTTTTAGGATTTTGATTTCGTTTTGGTTTTCGTTTTCAACCTGATGCTTTCCTTTCCTTTTCGTTTCCGACAAAAAACGAAAGGAAAGGAAAATTTTCATCACTACCCCAAGCATATGATGTGGCGGCAATTCTCTTGCACACGGTAAGGTGGCAATGCTCTAACAAAACAAATACATATTAAATCAAACTTCAATATGTACTAGACATTTCATTTATTTATTTATTCATTTTCATTATTATCGCTGTAGTTTTTTTCTCATTTTCTATTTTTCAAAACTTTCATCGCATGTATTCGATGCATCGCTTGACTCACCATCTGGAGAGTATAGAGCTTTAAAATAATTCACTGTAAACCCGGGAAGCTGTAGACACTTTTAGTAGTTGACACTACCTGCCTTTCGGATACACGGAAGTTCTTACGGTCTACAATTCGGTGCCGTTTTTTGTTTGTTGTTGACGGACATGATTATCTTTCCTGAGAACCACTACCCTGAGACCAGAAGAAAGTACAAATGTTCTTTGGAACAATGTTGTTCCAAATAAAGGAATAACCTGAATTGATAATATTGATGATAGTAAGGAATTTTAGCTTAACAAAAGAAAGATATTGAAAAATCAAAAAATGTATAAAATTTATTTTAATCTTAACTTTTCGACGTGTAGTTTCTATTTTGTAATTTAAATTATTATTTCATTTGTGAAATTTATCTGAGAATAAAAATCAACTTATCACATTTATAGCTGGCTGAGTCTAATGCGTTAACGAGAGATGAAACATGTGGCAAGCGGTATATTGGAAACATTTATTTCATAATTTTGTAATTTCGGACAATTAAGGAATAAATTTCAATTTTTTTCAAAATTGAGGACACTGCGATTTGGGTTCGATCTAGTGTTCAACATGGCTCAGGTTTAGGTGTGAGCCAGAGCCAATGGCTCATGGCTCAGGCTGACAGTGAGCCATGGCTCTGGCTCCCAACATTTGTTGAGCTAGCCCATGAACCAGAACCATGGCTCATGGCTCAACACAAATTAAAATTTCGGGAAAAAATTTTCAACAAAAATCTTTATTTCATTCGGATTAATATGATGAATTATTTGTCCTAACAATTTCCCAGCAGACGATTACAACTTTCTTCGGTAGTTTGTCTATACCCGGTTTCACTATTTCCCTCAGGATCCAAAATCTCGCAGTCGCTGTCACTATTACTAATTGGGTGAAATCATATGAAATAAACAAAAGGGCTGCGCAGCTTAATTTTGGAATTCTAAGTTTATAAGTTAATTTGAGAGTTTAACCGATGGCGATTCTAGTATACTAAAAAAAATTTTAGAGAAGATTTGAATTAGTCAAAAATTTAAAATTGAGGAAATTAACTAATTACATTATATGTGATTAAGCACCATGGTGATTACAAACTCCCACTGCAAGGATATCGAATTACTAGACGGAATTCAAAACTTATAAAAATTTTTTAATTTAACGTTATGAATGCATTTGTACGTAGCTGCCATCAAACACAAACATTCATTTGCAATAATTACCGCTATGCCAATATCGAATTACCGGGACCAGAATTCAAAATTCCAAAATATGCTATTCTAATGATTTGAATGTGTTAATTCATGGCTTCCATGAAACTTAAACACACTTTCCTGATATTATGTACAACAGCATTCAGCACTTAGAATTGCAAATTTTGAAGATTTTTAATTTGGCTCTGGCCAATTCGATAGTGCAAATCGAAAATAATTTCAAATAAGTATGTTTAAGTTGATACAGCTACATACGAATGCATTCTTAATATTAAAATAACAAATATTGGAGATTTGTGATTCCGATCCCGGTAATTCGATATTGGCATAGCGGTAATAGTTTCTAAGAAGTGTGTTCATGTTTGATGCAGCTATGTACCAATGCATTCATAGCATAAGAATTGCAAATTCTTGATGTTTATAATTCTGGTTTGTAATTCGATATTGGCATAGCGTTAATAATTTAAAAAAAGTATGATTATTTGTGATGGCAGCTATGTATCAATGCATTTATGACATAATAATAAATTTTGGAAAGTTGTAATTGACGTGCCGGTAATTCGATATTGGTATAGCTGTAATAATTTCAAAAAATATTTTCAAATTTTGGATGACAGCTATGAATCAACACGTTCATAACATCAGAATAACAATGTTGGAGGTTTGTAATTCCGATCTCGGTAATTTGATAATGTCATCGAGGTAATTATTTCAAAAAAGTATGTTTATGTTCAATGAAAGCTAATACCAATGCATTAGTAACATTCTGACATTATACTAACAAATTTTTGATGTTTGTAATTCCGATCCCAGTAATTCGATGTTGGCGTAGCGGTAACAATGTCAAAGATATGTTTGTTGATGGCAGTAATGTACTAATTCTTGGTTATGTAGCTAACCATCTGAGTGTGTCGGACAATGAGAAAATGAACACTTGGTTTAGAAGTGGGTTGGTCAAAAAAAAATTTCGTACTGACGTAATAGAATAGATGCTCCACAATATGAATTTAGAGCGAGTGAAAGAAAAATTGAAATCCCACATCCTCATGCTCCATATATTTTGGTGGCATTTCTATCTAAAAGATTAGAAATTGAGGTTATTATTGTTCATTATCAACGTTACGTAAGCATCATAATCAAGGCAACCCAAAAGCATAAAACGCATAAAATGCGTATTGAAACTTCCCACCGTGAAATATTGTCCCATTTCCGGCTCAAGTGAATGCATGGCTTTTGGAATGTCTATTGGCGAAAAAAAAATAAAGCATAAAAAGCAAAATGAATTTATAAAAGGCAAAATCATACATTTAAAGCATATTGTCAAAAACGAGGTATAAAGTTCTGCTGAAAAAGGAAGAATTCGACCAGTTGACAAAGGCAGAGAGATATGAACAGCTCTGGAGCAGCGCGTCAGTGTTGGGAAGGATTTTGAGTGACATTTTAATGAGTTGTAAAAATAAAAATAAATACTAAATTCGTTTCTACATTCTACATTCATTTGTCGAAATTTTAACACTGGTCACTAGTGAACTTTAAAATCAAAAAATGCCAAAAGTAAGCGTATCAGCTAATAAGCGATTAAATGCATAAAGGGCATAGTTAAAAAAACTTAAAAACATAATCAACTTTCATAATAAGGCATAAATTGGTTTCCTTTGATCATAATTTTATATAATTTAATATTTAAATTTGGCAAACAAAATTTCGAATTTGAGTTTGCTTTGCTAGTACAGTGGCTTGACTGCTACACTGCTGCTCATCAACTCAAGCCTTTCGGGTTAATTCTATTCAGTTTGGACATTGCTGGGATAATCCAGATTAAGGATTAACGGATTAGTAATCCTGATTAAGGATTAGTAATCCGTAATCCGTAATCCTGCTAAATTCTCTTCAAGAAACTAATCCATAATATTTAATCCTGTGAACGCGCATTATAAATTTTAATCCATAATCTCTAATCCACACTTTCAGATTAATCCAATTTGGATTAATCAATTAATCCAACTTCATTAAAGTCCTGAATTTTTGAAAGAACAGCTTGGAATACATGATATAGTGCTTAACCCTCTAGAAAACGAATTTGTGTAGATCAATCAACGTTTTTTAATTTTTTAGCGCTCAAAATTTATAAACAACCATAGGGAGCTGCCCATCTATATGTTCCATTCTTTCCAACTTACACATATGTTTAAGTTACAAATTTTATGGGAACGTGTATTTTTATACACATTAGGATTACTCATAGGTAAAATTTTGACCTGGAAAGTTAGTATGGGATGGATATACACTGCAGTGTACTATATCCATACACACCATAAACTTTGCTCCCTCCAGTTGCCAGTGTTGTATATTATGCATTAGGGAATGAGAAATGATAACGAATGAATGAGTTCGATTGCAAAGTCGCATCGTAATTCTTACGACATTTTTTATGTGTAAGAATCGAATGTAGTTTATTAGAATCGTCATTGAGATTTTGTCATTTGACGTGAGAACTTCTCTAATTCTGCACTACATTTCGAAAGTTTTTGAGAATGTCTGATGAGTGCGTCTCAGATGTTGAGTAAGAAGTGGACGAGGATAATTGGGATTATGTTCCTTCTACAGATTTAGTGTCGCCATCATCACTTGAAGAAGATAACGAAGAATCAGAAGATGGTGAGCATGGTAATTAAATTTTTCGATAATTGAGGGCCTCCCTCTAATAAGGTATCTCCAATCACTTTATTTATTTTTAAATTGAAATTGCATGGTTACGGCAAAAGCCTGTAAAAGTGTTTGTTGCCTTGACATTTGACTTAAAACTGACTAGCAAAACCAATAATCAAAAATTAAAATTACGCCAAAAGTTTCAATTTCCTGGACATTATCGGTATTCTTCTGAAGCTTTTTCTCGCATATTTTTACAATGTTCATCATAATGTTCTAATCCCTGTCCTGTATTTGTTTTTGCCATGGCTTGAGATAATTGACCGTGAGCAATATCTCGGACGATAAGTCAAGAATGTCACAAAACAACAGATAAGAATATTTGCTATTTCATTTTACCAATTTTATAATTTGTTTATGCTTTGTTTATCGTTTGTTTATAGTTAGTTATAATTTGTTGACTAACAACAGCAAAAAAAGTGAATGTAGATACATCCTTATTAGAGGGAGGTCTTCAATTATTTTGAAATCTCGAGTTTTTAACTTAATATTTCCTACAGAAGATGATCCACCCTTATTAGACTTACCCCCCAAAATAATCAAATCCAAGAATGGAACTGTGTTGGACTTTACTGAGCCACCGGCCACCATCAGAAGGGCTCACAACATCGTCACTTCTGCAATAGGACTCAAAGGCGGAGTCACTGACGGAACCCTTTCCCGATTGGAGATTTTCAAACGCACGGTGTCTCCCGACATGCTAGCTACCATATTGCCCTACACAAATGCTTAAGCAAGCGACCAACATAACCAGACCCCATGGAAACTGATTGAAGTTGAGCTTTACGCCTTGTTCGGACTTTTGCTCCTCGTAGGAGTAGAAAGGGCAAGGTATGTGAACTAATTTTGTTGTCTCAAAAACTATTCCTTTTTAAAGTTCCAGTTTCTTACTTTTACCTTCAGTATCTAATAATAGTAAATTTCAGGTTGCAGCCAATCAACAGACTCAGCACCAGCAACCCTAAATACACCTGTTCTCCTTTTGCAGCCACTATGTCCGTCACAAGATTCGCCGAAATATGGAGATTTCTTCGCTTGGATGACAAAGCTGTTCGTGACGCAGCTAAGTAAGCAGGAAAGTAGATCGGGAAGTTAACGCAAGTCAAGGAAGTTTTTGATCCCTTCGTCCAATCTCTGGCAACTTTGTTTGAACCTTCCCCTGAACTCTGTGTTGACAAGATGTTGGTTAGGTTCTGAGGAGCAGCAGCCATGAGAGTCTATATGAAGAGCAAGCCCGGTAGATACGGCATCAAAATCTAGGCTCTTGTGGATTGCGATACCGAGTTTGTGCTGAAACTGGTTATCTACCAAGAAAAGGAAGGTGACGTTGTCGAGAGGGGCTTGGAGAAAAAAGTTTTTCCGACTCTCGTCAAGGATTACCTCTACACAGGATGAGGTGTCACTATGGACAACTTTTTTACACTACCTGCTTACAAAAAGTACAACCTTTCTCCGCACCATAAAAAAGCATAGAGTCGAAGTTCCTGTTGCCTTGTCTACACACAAGCACAGAGCACCATTCAGCTCCATTTTTGCCTTCAGTGGTGACACCACTCTTTTGTCGTACTGTCCTGCCAAAAACAAGACAGTACTGCTGCTCTCCACTCAACATCATGTGAGCGAAATTTATCTAAGTTCCGAGGCTCAGAAGCCGAAAATGATAATGCACTACAATAGGACCAATGGAGCAGTGAATTCCACGGACCATATGGTTGGAACTTACTCCTGCCAGAGCATCCAGAAGGTAGCATTGGAACTAAAATAGAATAACTCAACACTTATACTATTAGTTAGATATATTTCTAAATGGCCCATGAAGGCGTTATTTCTTATGCTTGATGTTGCTGGTATAAACGCCATAATATGGAAGCAACATAACACCGCTCCTGCCCAACTTCCCACTAGTTTATTGTGAACCTTGCCGAAGGCCTCATAGCTCCTCTCCCCCTACTCAAATCGTCTACCTGGATTCATCAAACCCACTATGACAGTGTTGGGATATTCAGTTCTCTGTCCACCAGCAGCAGCTGGAGTAAATCGAGGTCGCTGCCAGTTCTGCCTTGGTGGCGCCAACGCCAGAAAACAATCACTCAAACGCTGCCTTGGATGTGACTGCTTTGTGTGCACGGATCACTCGACAAAAGTCTTCCACTGCAACACATGCCAAGTGGTACCTATCATTCAACTTCAACCGGTTGAAAACGACCTTGAGCAGGGGGATCCTGACCTTGAAAATGGTTAGACTTTTCACTTCCATCAAAATATTCCTGATTTTTCATTTTTTCTATTTATCAAATGAATTACTAATTATTAAATTAATGAATTAGCAAAAGTAAAAATTAATTTAATTACTGTCTTTGAAATTAATATTAAAAAATTAAGTTTTGACAGAAATTGATGCGTATCATTATTTACTGGCAACACAGCGAGATTATGTGAGAAATGACCTTGGTGTTCATAAACATAAACAATCGCCCATAGGTGTTATGGCTATACACAAATGTTGTTTTACACAGTGAGTTTTTGTAAAGCATAGGGTTTAAGTCAATTTACCAGCTTCAACCTGCACGATACCAGGAAGCTGTTAGTTCACATCTAAATTATAAACTTCGGTGGATACTGCACAAAAACTTGAACTGTGGGAGAAATTTTGTATTGGAGGGTATAATTGTGCAACAGTCTATTGTGGCGCAAGGACAGTTATATGTAACATTTCTTTCAAAGGATGGTATTTGTTTTAAATAAGAGATGTCAAATAAGAAAAAAGAATTGGAATGTTTGAAATACTTTCAACATCAGTTAAAAATTATTCACAGCATAGTGATCTAACAATAAGGAATTGTTTCGTAAATTGGACACTTCGCTAGCCTCATCTGCTCCGGTTGAATGTTTTCATATGGGGGTGTTATTTTAACGCATGAAACGAAATTATCTATATGAATAATTTGACATTTTCAATAAATTGAGTTTATAAAACTAATTTTTGATTTTATTAAGTCTCCCCAATGCAAACAAGTATCATTAACTGAGTAAAAAATACTGTTTAGTCAGAATAAAACATACTACTAAAATAAACAAAATCCCTAAGAAACGTAACAATAAGACAAACTTGTCTTATAATATAGATTCTGTCATCATTTTAACGGGAATATTAAAATAAGTTGTATCATCAAACTGTTAATTCTACTGCAAAAAAAAAATCATTTACAAACTTACTGAATTAAAACAAAAAAATTAAAAAATTTTTTTTTAAATCCCTAATCACGAAATTAATCCGGATTAATTAATCCATAATACTTAATCCCGCAAATAATCGTGGAAAATTAATCCTGGTTTAATCCCAATTTGGAAAACAGGTTAATCCTCAATTACTAATTCTAATCCGCTTATTCCAAAAATGTAATCCCTAATCTTTAATCCCAACAGAAAATTCATTAATCACCCAGCTCTGATTTTGAATGTTCAGTCATTAATATTAAAATAAAAATAAATAGAACACAAGTGACACTAAAATCCATTGGTGTAGAGAAATGTCGTGAGAAGTGCCAGATGGATTGGAATTTCGACAATGTGTCGACTCAGAAAGTGAAGAATCTGTGTTCAGTCAAGTTGTATACACTAGAAGTAGTAGCTCTGGTGCTAGAAATAGGGAACGCTTTATGTAGGAGCTCTGTTGCTAGAAGTAGTGTAGCTGATAAATCTGGAGCTGCTGTTAGATATACGAGCTTGAACTCGTAATATATTGGCTCAGGCCATAGGCAGTGGGAGGAAACACTACAGAACTCTGTTTTCTACCATACAGAGGTCTGTATGGTATACCATACAGACCTCTGTATGGTAAAAGACAGAGTTCTGTAGTGTAGTGAGGTACCATACAGAACTCTGTATGGTAAAAGACAGAAGTCTGTATGGTTTTATAGCGCATGTCAGAAACCAGGAAATGATGATTTTACACAATTGTGAGGGGAGAATTGTGAAAAAATACATCCCGAAAACAACATAGAATTATAAGATCGCTTAAAACAGCAATAATTATTTATATTTCAGCAAGTCATTAGGGACAGCATAATAATTATAATAGGGTAAGTATAATAGCATAATAATAGTACAAATTATTGAAAAATAATTTTGACGTGTAAAAAGTTAGGCATTTGTTAGATTAAATATGAAACTTTGAATACTGTTATTTTAAAATTTCTTTGGCCCGTGGAGGTGACTTTTGGGCAATATTTTGGCACCTTTCATTTCATTTCATAAATACTATCGTATTTATAGAACCTATATATCCGCAGGTGGTTTCAACAAACCTCTAAAAATAATTATAGCAGCAGTGAACACAACGCAGTTGTTAAATTTATATTTTACTACTTTGTATTTGACTACACGCAGAGTTCTTAAAACGCATGGAAATAGTTGAGATTAAGGAAAACGATATATGGACAGAAGTTGCCAAATTTCTACCAGATCTAAAAACCTTCCAATTATATCTGTTAATACTCCAATCTGCTTTTAACGCGTTTGTAGCTCTGATTTTTGTTACAAATTATTTTAGACAGCGTCTCCACTAACTACAATTTTCTAACTAACAAACTATGACGTTAGAATATTAACGAAGGTTTGCCTGATTTGTTTATTAGTGTTAATTTTGTATCATTTTTTTTTAATAAATCGGATTAAAAATTTATTACTTCTTAAATAAACAGATACAGTACGGATTTATTCCTTAGGCAATCAGTTTTTGAAACAGTTCGAACAGTAATTTATTAATTTCAATTTATTCGTTGTTGCTAATGTGTGAGATGTCGAGCAACAAACAGTGATTTTTATCCGCGAGCATTTCACTTCTATTACCCGAGAGCATTTCACTTCTATTATCCCCTCACAGTAACCAAACTTGTCCTTCGTCCGCATGACGTAGCATACAGAACTCTGTCTTTTACCATACAGAAGTCTGTATGGTATACCATACAGACCTCTGTATGGTAGAGAACAGAGTACTGTAGTGTTTCCTCCCACTGATAGGTTTAGCACTGCTAAATTAGAGATGCTACTTATAGTTAATCCTGACTGGTGTTGTGAAAGAAAACATGACTTTTCTTTACAGACTTAGGCAAAAGCTAATGAGCCATTGAGTCATGGCCCACCCATGTGGTTGAGCTGGCTCATGAGGCATGGCTCTGGCTCAAAAAATTTTGAGAGCCAGCTCGACGCAGAGACAGAGCCATTGAGCCAGAGCCATGCGGAACACTAGTTCGATCAGGGTCATTTAACTCGACACACATCAGGAGCTGGTATTTTTAATCCAATCATTTTTTGGAATTGTGTTTAGATGTCCCCTAAAAACTTAATTGCATGACCAATCACCATTACGTTACAAATCACATTCTCTGCCATTATAATCCAATATTTTCCCAGCACAAGGTCATACTTTGACCTCTGCAGCAGGGAAAGTTGGAAAGCAGCTGGTTTCCCCGTTGACGATTTGACGCTGTAACGGCCAACAGCTGGGGTAACTTTCCAACCACAACACAGTAGACTAAAATACTAAAGGGGTGGAACGGGAATATATAGGGGTGCGGGAAATCGGATGAGTGAGGTCATTAATTTATATAGTGAAAACAGTGTTATTTGAATTAGTTTCTGCTGTCAGCTGCTACACATTACAATTCAGTGTCTTATATTATCAGACGGAGAGAACTGTGACCTTTCAGGTAATTCAATCCTCATTTCCCCGTTTGTTGAAATAATTTAAATAATTAGAAATGAAAATAATTTATTTTCAATGTTTAAGTTGCAGTTGATTCCATCATTCATAGGCGGACATTCCTCAAATACGCTCGGCAACCATCATCAGGTAAATAAAATATTCTGTTACTTGTTGGTTAGAGTAATTTTAGAAATTTTAGAAAATATAGAAATTTTAGAAACTTTTGAAATTTGAGGAATTTTAGAAATTTTAGAAATTATAGAAATGCTAGGAATTAGAAATTTTAGAAATTATAGAAATTACAGAAATTTTATTTTTGTTTTTTGCCATATGACACGTTTGACTTATTTAGCCACAAAAATATAATATTATTATTATTGAGGAAATATTTACTGGAAAGGTACCATACATTTCAAGCAGATCTAAATTATTACAATTGAGTGTAAATTAATTACATAAATTGCAGTTACACACTAGTTGATGGTTATGGTGAGAAAATAATAATTCAAGCGGTGTAATCGTCTCAATTTTACTTTCCCAATCACAAGTACAATCGTACTTTCCCACATCCCTCCTACGCCGTCCCGCATCCATCCTATGCCTTCCCGCATCTCTCCCGTGGATTCCCACATCCCTCCCATGCATTCCCACAGCCCTCCCGTTAATTCCCGCATTCCCATATGTTTTCCCACAGCTATCCCGTACGTTCCCGCATCCTTTCCATGCATTCCCGCATCCCTTCCGTGCATTCCCACAGCCCTTCCATGCATTCCCACTTTCCTTCCGCTTGTTCACGCATCCTCCTATGTCTTCCCACAGCCATCCCGTACGTTACCGCATCCTTTCTACGATTTTCCCGCATCCCTCCGCGCATTCGCACATCCCTCCCACGCATTTCCGCAGCCTTCCCGCTTATTCCCGCATCCCCCTATCTTTTCCCACAGCCACCCCACACGTTCCCACAGCCCTCCTATGCTTTCCCACACTCCTCCCGCTAATTGCCGCATCCCCCTTGTCTTCCCACAGCCATCCCCGCACCTTCCCGTATCCCTCCCATGCATTCCCACATTCCTCCCGTGCTTTCCCACAGCCCTCCCGTGCATTTCCGCATCTCTCTAGTGCTTTTTCACAGTCCTGCCGACCATTCCCACATCCCTCCCGCACTTTCCCGCAGTCCTCTTGACCATTCCCGCATCCTGCCGATGTATTCCCACAGCCCTCCCGACCTTTCCCGCATTTCTCCCGTGCTTCCCCACGGCTTTCCCGTGCATCCCTGCATCCCACCCATGCTTCCCAGTTTTCGTCAAACTTGATTCAGTTTTCTTAAAATTCGTTTCAGTTTATGTCAAACTCTTTTCAGTTTTCATCAGTCAATCAGTTTTCGTTAAACTCATTCAGTTGTCGCCAACCTCGTTTCAGTTTACGTACATCACGTTTCAGTTTTCTTGAAAGTCGTTTCAGTTGTTAGTCAATCTCTTTACACATGTTGGTTGTGAAAAGTGTCAGCATTTATATTTCCCAAGTACGATCGGTATCATGCTTCATATTAAACTACTTTCCCTTATGCTAACTAGTTTACTATTGCTTAATATTTTGTCTTTCTCAAAAGTAGGGTTTTTGGTAGGTTATTTCACTAGCGCTATGGATTCTCCATATTATTTATGTTAGGTTCACTACTATACTACGCACTCATTACTTAAATCTTCCGGTCATATTGTCACCTCTTTACTGAATTTTCAAGGAACAGAGTACAATTTGTGTACTAATACTAAAAATACCATAATTATAGCTGCGAATAAACTTCCGTTATGGGATGGCGCGGAGAGAAATCGCTTTGACTAAGGGAGAAGTAGGGATGTTGTTACGAAAAGAAGAAAAGCGTGTTATAGAGGCCATACAGGTGTTGAAACCAAACTTGAAGACTTGCTTAAAAAAGGAGAAGTCAGCTTGCTACGTTTTCAAGTCATCAGCTTGAGATCTAACTTTGAAGCATTTAAAAATCGACAAGGGAAGTCTATTGCTGTGAACATATTACTTGAGAATCCTTACTTTGATGACAAGGTAAATAGTAGTTATCATAAATAATACACTTTAAAAAAATAACCTTCATTAGTTAACTTTACCAACCGAGCTACTCCCCGAAACAGAACCATACCCAGGACATTCAAAAGAAAAACTAAAGTTTCAGGACAAAGGAGCTCGCTCGCAGAGGAAGGAAATCGCAGCTATTGAAAATGCTCTGCATGCGGAACCAGTACCTCATTCGTGCCACTGTAGGTGTTGCTAATAAAAGAGTCCTCGATTCTGTTGCCAAGATTCTGAAGTAGACGACTATAAGCCCAGGAAGACCAGAAAAAATGGTACGACGACTACGAAGAGGTACTGAAGCAGAAAAGGAGGAACCTTTCTCAGGAGAAGAAGCGCTCGCTCTTATTCTTCAAATGGGGTTGACACACGAGAAATACCTGATCTTACGGACAGCGTTCAAGGCGAAGGGATATAAGAAAATACTACCTGCATATGAACATGTGCATGATAATGCTTGATAACTCAGACGTATAAAATGGTCAGAAAGTAGTGTAAGAAAGCATATACTCATTGGATCTCCATTATTAAGTTTTATCTGTTGATGAACTTTTTTTTTAAGCAAAATTATTCAATTAAATTCAACCAAATAAAAATTTTACCAGTTTTATTAATTCAGTTGGATTCAGAAAATTTTTTTTAATTTCAAATAAACAACGCATAAAAAAATAACCAAGCTTAAAGAAATTGAATTCACTGGGTGATTTCAAATTGTAATTGGGCCCAGGAAATCCAGGCAAAGAGCATGGAGATGAGCCCAAAAACAGGCCTTATCCGAAATGGTTCTTTCCAAAATTTATGCAAAATTTGACTCGCCCGGCAACAATGGAAGGTAGATTTGTAATCCGCATTAAATTTCTGATCCATTGATGTATCGCTTACTAATTTCATGAAAAGTGGATTACGTTTAATTGTTCTTAGTGTAATTCCAGTTCAAGACGTAGCTGAAGCACATCCGAGTGGGTGAAGATCACGCATACCTTCATGATCAATATCACTTCCACTCTCTTCGTATGGAGGAGCATATGTTCCGTTTTTTTATTATTTTATAATACTGTGCACAAGGGTGTGTGTGGCGGGAAATTACCATCTACCTTATTGTCGGATTTTCTAAGCGACATCATAAATGTTTAGTGTAGGAAGGGCGGTGGGCAGTAGAGGGCGCCGGGCCGTATGAAAGGCGGTGAGGATTAGGAAGGGAGGTGGGAAGTAGGGAAGGCGGTGGGCAGTAGAAAGGGAAGCGGGCAGCAGGCAGTAGGGAGGAAAGCGGGCATTAGGGAGGGAGGGTGGTCCGTCACGAAGGAATCTACGGCAAAACGCAATCTGTCAACTACGTTTTTAGGGGTTGGATAAATTTTCCAGCTCCTGGATATAAAAATAGCGTACAATTGGGGGTTGGAAAAATATCAAAGCAATTGGGAGGGTGTGTGTGGAGTTAAGATTGTTGTCTTTTCTCTTTTATCGGGTCGGTTACTCCGGATGTTTGGCATGGGAGATTTTTGGGAGAAAATTTTGGAGAGTTGTATTGGAAATAAAAATTCAATACTGTTAGAATAATGTTGAATTGTTCTGATGACGGGCAATTCAAAACCACAAACCTCCCAAATTTTTTCTCAAAAATCTAACATGCCAAACACCAGGAGTAACCGACCCTATAAAAGGGAAGCAATAACAACAAACAATCTAAAATTACCATTGGTTCGATCACCTTCAGACTGTTTAAACATTTTTTAAACTAATCACTCATAAGAACGACTGTTTTATTTGATACCGAATTTACACTTGTGCGGATGATTAATTACAAATTGCAGCTACTAAATCAATGCTTCTGCAAAAGTGCTGAAGGTCTTTCACGTGTCAGTTGTGACTTCAAATTCGAAGTAAAAAAATAATCGTTACGGTGATTAATGTACAGGCGATATTATTGTTCAGATTAATTCTTTTTCTTATTTTGAGACAATTGAAGACCTCGGAATAACAATATATCAGGATTTTTAATTTTTTTTAGAAATTTGAACTATCCTACTTACTGCAATAATACTTTCTCAAATGGTTGTCATGGTATTTCGAAATTTATTCCGACTAATGAACGTTTTCCAATTATTCCCGTTTTCGCATTATTCCGTGCCACAGCACAAAATAAGACAAAATAGATTTTAATTTATATTTTTCTTGTTCTATTATAGCTTCTCTAAATCGTAAGTAAATACTAGCAGTGTACAATGTTGAAGACACTCTAACACTGTTTTAGACATGTCTTTCTCTGGTCAAGTAAATTTTCGAATTATTTGGGTGGTGCGGTAGCGGACTCTAGAAAATGGAAACAATTGAACAAAGAAAAGTAAACATCGGATATTATGAACATAACTTTAGACTCAATACCCTAATTCCCGGTCTATAATCCACCCTCGTCTATTATTCGCAGACTTTTAGCGCCAAAAAAGTTTATTATACAATCCGTCCTCGCCACAATTGCAGAAGTGCGGTTGCGGGCCGCAACCGCAACTTTGAGTACAATATTTCGAGCCGCAACTTTTAAGCTTTGATGCCCGCATCTCCGCAACCCGCACTCTTGTATTTTAATACTTCCATTAGAACGCCGCAACTTCAACTTTAAATTTCAAAATTTTTGCCGCAACGCCGCATTTGCAATTTTGGATTCAAAATTTCCCGCAACCGCAACCAACACGAAACCAGAATTCCCGCAACTTTTCCGCAACTTTCGACAAAATTATAAAAGAAACGTTCCTATAACTTTTAAAGCGAATTTAGAGCATAAAATTAGCATTTTAATTTTATTTACACAATTTCAATACGCAAACATTAAATACAACAAACCATTAATTCAAATTTTGGTTTGTTTAGTTAAGTAATTAATTGTAAGTGAGCGTTACACAAACTTAATTTCAGATTTTCACCGTGGATGATAGGTTTTCTTGAATATGTAATCTTCACACAACGAGGTTAACAGACCCACTAATCAAAATTAATTTGAAGTTCGCAAAGTTCAAATTGCTGCGTAAAGTTTTGACGAAATTCTTTGAGTTTCTTCGTCAAACATTTTTTTGATTTGTTTTTCAGTCATGACTGACAAGAAAATTCAAGTTTTTTTTTACAATTGTTCAAACTCCTCTTCACGGTAACTCGGATGATCCTCACAATAGAATTTCTTGAATACCTCATATGGAAATACATTTCTGAAAACTACCGGGTTTCCAAAAATTCTGTCGCCAGAATCATTCTAATTGTCGTGGAGAGTAGTTTGGAGTTAATACTACCGAATGGAAATGGTTAAAAACGAATTGACAGTAGACAAAAAAAAATATTTTACAAAATTTTCGAAAAGCATCAGACATAATTTTACATAATGAGTTTAAAAAATCCTCTCAAAAATTGAAATTGATGTGTTAAGTTTTAAAGAAATGAAAATTGAGAATCAAAAGGATTGTTTACATATTAAATAAAGCCAATTTCGAAGTTGTTCTTTACGCTAAAATAAGGAATCCTTATCTTGTCATTGCGGATTTTCAGGTCATACTCAACAGGAGCGTTTGAGATTGCAAAGAGAGACTCAACTCCACACCGCACCTGGGACTTTTCCCCTTGATAAATAAGTTGAATTTGAATGGCGCGACGCTCTTTTACTGGGACCTCTGTAACACAGGTGTTCGAATGTAACATCAAGAACTAAATTTCGCTTTCAGTTTCGAGTTTACTGAAATTAGATCTGTGGTTATACAAAGCGGCTTTACAACTTCACATATTTGACCAGCACAACCGAGCCCATCCCAAGTCAAGGCGTAATAGTTGAGCACAATATCAAACTATTTCCCGCAACTACTTCACAGAGATCGCAACTCCGCATTTTCGGCTGTCATTTCTGACACCCGCAACTTCGCAACCGCCACTTTTGCATTTTACGTCCCGCAACGCCGCAACCGCAAATTTTGCATTTTAGATCCCACAACGCCGCAACCGTAACTTTTGCAAGTTCCATAATTGGCCGCAACGCCGCAACCGCAACTTTTATAATTCTCAATTTGGCCGCAACTCCGCATTCGCAATTAACGTTATTCTGCTCCGCAATTCCGCAACCGCAACTTAGTTACGAAATGGTTGCGATTCTGCAACCTCGTTCTCGCTGATGATCCGCATTTTTTTATATTCAGTGGACCTCGCCTATGATGACCACGGGTGTAATGGAACCACGGTTATAATGAACCTGAACCGTCTGTCCCTGTCTAGAGATAGCGAAATTAATATTAAAAACCTCAGTCATAATGAACTCGGTTAAATGAACACTCGGGTGTAATGAACCATATCTTGCGGTCTAGCCCTTCATTTCACCATCGTGAGAGATGAACCAGACCCTATTATGTTGAAAAAGTTATGCCAATTTAATAAAATGCGTTGTAAATGAATGAAGAATTGAAGTTTTGAATCACTGTACCAACCGTTTTCCTATTATTCCGTGGCGCAGTGGACAAAATAGGACAATTGTTAAATTTTAATTATCTACTATTCTTTATCCACTGTTACAGCATCTCTAAATCGTGAGTAAATCATTGCAGAATTCTGAAGATATTCCACACAGTTTTATCTCCATTTTTTTCTGTTCAAGTAAATTCTTGGTTTATTGGATTGTGAGGCTGCAGTATCTAGAAAAAGAAAACAATTGAACTAAGAAAAGGCAAAACATCGGATGTCATGAACATAACTTTAAATTTTATATTTGTTCATTATTCGGCTATAATAAACATCGGGTGTTATGAACCGAATTTCCTGGTCCCTAAAATTTGATTGTAGCCGAGGTCCACTGTTGTTTTATTTTGATGTTTGTTAAATATTAGTTAAAAATTAGTAAGTAAACATCAAAAATGAGCTCACAAGTCAAGAACATTTCTCAACGAAAGAAATTCGAACACTTCACCTGTCTACGAGTCTGAAATTTCAAACTGCGATGGCTATTGATCATGAATAAGAAGTTTCAACCAATCAAATGGAAGTCGACTCCGATTCTGAAAATGAGCTAATGGATAATGAATTTGACGGATGGGATGACTAAATTAACCAAAACTAATTTTTGCATTTAAATATTTTTCCAATAATTTTCAATAACATATAGATATCAGATAATCCGCCCTCGTTTATAACCCACACCGCCATTTTTTGCCAGAGTAAGTCAAAATCGTTAGATAATCCGCGGATTATATACTGGGAATTGAGGAGTTGTTCATTATTCGACTATAATGAACATTGGCTGTGATGAACCGAATTTTTTGGTTAAGTGTTTATATAGCCGAGGTATATTGTATTCTTATTGCTTATTTCTCAAATTTACCATTGATGTTAATTTCTGTGGCAATTATTCTGCACTTTCCCTCTAAAATTTTCTTTTTGTAAATCATAAGCATAGATGATTCTGACCTAAAATCATTAGGGATTCTTCCTCTTCAACGGTCCACTTGTTGTCCATGTTATTAGAATAATGATGAACAGAGAGCGGATACTTACTTATCTACTTCTTTTTGGGTATTGCACCTACACCTCTGTAACTTGGTATCTTTCCGATTTATGTAATTTGAGGATGAATGGAATGCCCTTATAAAAAAGTATTTGAAGTATTTTTGGTTTTTAGGCATTATGAAGTACTTTCGAAAGTAATTTTGAATATTAAGTAATTAAAAAGTACTTTGTCAAGTATTTGATTTGTATTAATCGTTTTTCGAGAATGATTTTCCTCTTATTCGCTCTAAATTTGCCGATGAGTCAAAATGATAAATTGCAGAACGTAAAAGTTCACAGTTTTGTTCAAAGAAGTATATTTAAAATTAAATTATGCTCCATTAAATTTTCGGTAAGGCGAATTCCGAAGAACCGAAATAAATTGGACTAAATTGTGCAATCGGGACCCAAAGATTTAAGGCGAACCCTCAGTTGCAACAAACGCTTTCGCGCTCCCAGTTATAATAAAGACGTGCTTTTACGTCGGTTAACACGAGTGGCAAATAATGATATATTTTTTGGAGAAACCAACTTTTTTTTTCAGAAAAAATTTAATAAAAATTTCCTTTAAAATATATAAAAATGTATTGTTTTATGTATTGGAGCCGCGATAAAGTGTTTAAATTAATCATTCCTTAACCAATAAATCAAACAATTCGATTTTATGCTCCAAATTAGCATACAACCGGGTTTTCAGGCTTCAATTAAGTGAACTAATTAAAAATAATTGTAAATACTTACAAAAATAACAAAGTACTAGCGACGATAATTAATTTTGAAAGGTATTGAAAAAAAAATTAACCTCTTCACTTCCGGAAAACCCAAAGTCAATGAAAAGAAACACCAAAGTGTAAATTTTTTATCCGGAGAATTGTCCTATCAATTTCTTTCTTGACAATACCCGGGCAACAAGCGTCTATAGTTAGGATAAGGCATCAATTGATTTCCCCTGCTTTTCTGACAATTATACGGACAAAGTAAGGATAAAGAGAAAGCATAATTATAGTTTACTTCTACTGCTACTGTATTCTTATCTGAATTCTTCTAAAATTTTAGGTCACCAATTACCTATTCCACAACCAACAATAAGATACAGCTCCCCTACCCAATTCATCTCAAATATGCAATAGAAACCGCACGGTAATTGGGGAGCACCAAGGGTATGGAGCACCAAGGGTACCTTATTGTTGGTTGTAGAATAGCGGTCGACATCAGATTGAAATATGATTTCGACGAACGGTTTTGTAAGCTTTTATTTGTTATTCTAAATAAAAATTAATGTACAAAAATGCTCATTGTTAAAATAATTTCTGGGTACACTATCTTCCCAAATCCAATACGTCATATTTTGGAGCTGTTTTGAGATATGAGTACTGACTGCAAGTCTTCGGGCAGAGTGTTCAGTATTGCTACAACCTGTTGCTGGAGCTTTTCTCGAACTGAAGGATTAATGGGCAAATGTGTTTGAGATATTTGTTCTCTCAGCCTTAAAAACAAATCCACTGCTTCAACTTCATTAAGTCCTGAGACCCAACTATGAATGTCCTGCGTTTAAGAACATTAATTAAGAGTAAGACAAACGTTTGCTTATCTCGTTACGTGATGAACACGGCTGGAATTCACAATGTCAAATCTTAAGCTTCGATTATAATCAAAATCGGAAGAAATGGTCAAAATCATTAGTTTGTCTCAAAGTAAGATGAAGTACTTTTCCGATTCCAAGTTGTCGGAAAATTTTCGGTTTGAGAGAAATTTAGTGCAGAAATTCAGTGCGCTTATACAGAGGGGTCAAATAGTGGCTACCTAGCGATCCTCACTTCACACACTCTTTTATTCATTACCCAAAATTTAAAACACGCAGGTGGGCATCATAAATTATTTTCTGCGGTAGACGCTTGAGAGGGGTCGGCACGTAGCGTACTCCAAATTTGGTAATTAAACGTGTTGGAGTATTTTGTGTGTATACAAAAAAGCAGAATGGGAATGATCAGAATTTCCAAGAGCCCCCCTGTTGGGGGGTAGGAATTAAAGAAAAAATAGTTTAATAAAATGGCCTAAAAATATCAGAGTCAAATTTCTACTCGGTCATCCAGCAAGTGTGAGTGGTTGAGTGGAATAAGAGTCGGAGTGCTATATTGGGGGCTTGGGTTCGAATACTACATTCCGCGTTCTTTTTTAAATAATTTTATGTAAAATATTGCATGCAAATTCTAGAATATGTTTTCTAATATTACACTAGTGTCATTCTATTTACAATTATGCACATACGCTTATTAGTCGTCAAAATTGAAAAGTAATTTTTCGTACTTGAATTTTATTTAAAGGTAAGCATTTTGGAATTCAAAAAGCACTTTTTTCAACAATTTAAGGTTTGAAAATGTAAAAAAGTTTAAACTACCCGAAGCCCACCCGTAGCTTCCCGCAGCCCTCTCGTGGGTACCCGCAGCCCCCCCCCCTACGGTTTTCAGGGCTGTGGGAACCCTAGTGAGGGCTGCTGGTACCTACTGGAACGTTGCTGGAACCGACGGGAGGGCGGTGGGATTCACTGGAGGACAGCGGGAAACTACGGGAGGGCTGCGGAAAACTGCTGGAGGTATGTTGGTGCCCACGGGTGGGCTGCGGGAAACTACGGAAGGGCTGAGGGAAACTACGGAAGGGCTGCGGGAATCCACGGGAAGGCTGCGGATATCCACGGGAGGGCTGCGGGAATTCCCGCAAATGATGCGGGAATCCACGGAAGTGCTGCAGCAACTACTGGAGGGCTGTGGGAACACACGGGAAGGCTGCGGGGAACTACTGGAAGGCTGCGGAAATCCACGGGAGGGCTGCGGGAATTCCCAAAAATGCTGCGGGAACCATCGGCAGTGCTGTGGGAACCCACTGGATGTCTGTGGGAATCTTGGGGAGGGCTACGGGAACCAACTGGACGCCTGCGGAAACCCCCTGGAGGGCTGCGGGAAGCTACGGGTGGGCTTCGGGAGTTTAAACTTTTTTACATTTTCAAAACTTAAATTGTTGAAAAAAGTGCTTTTTGAATTCCAAAATGCTTACCTTTAAATAAAATTCAAGTACGAAAAATTACTTTTCAATTTTGACGACTAATAAGCTTATGTGCATAGTTGTAAATAGAATGGCACTAGTGTAATATTAGAAAACATTCTAGAATTTGCATGCAATATTTTAGATAAAATTATTTAAAAAAAAACGCAGAATGTAGTATTCGAACCCAAGCCCCCAATGTAGCACTCCGACTCTTATTCCACTCAACCACTCACACTTGCTGGAGGACCGAGTAGAAATTTGATTCTGTTATTTTTAGGCCATTTATTGAACTATTTTTTCTTTATTTCCTACACCCCAACAGGGGGGCTCTTGGAAATTCTGATCATTCCCATTCTGTTTTTTGTATACACACAAAATACTCCAACACGTTTAATTACCAAATTTGGAGTACGCTACGTGCCGATCCCTCTTTAGTGGATTCTCAGTCTGTTTAAAAAAACATTTTTTGCCTAAATTTCGGCTTATCATCCAAAAGTGTGTGCTAATTTTTAAATTTGTCAATTATTGATTTAAGTATAGTACTCAGGTGTGGAAAAAAGTGAGAAGAATCGACTTTTTTTTAAATTAGAGCTTGGAAGAAAATTTTGGTACTCAGGTCGAGGCAAAATCAGAGCAGAAACGTAAAAAAATTCTTCCAGGGTAGAAAAAGAACATTTTCTGCTCAGGAAGAACGACCCCCTTTTTCTGCCGAGCAAAAAGTGAGAAAAATAATCTCAAATCAAATTAATAGTTTTTCACAAGTTTCAAAAACGAGAATAACTTCTAGTTAAAATTTTTATTATTAATCTTTGAAAATTCAAAATTCAAAAATCAAAAAAACACTAAATCATCATCCTCATCATCAGAACTGTTAATTTTCAAAAACTTTTTAAATTAGCAATGGACAGTGACAATTTATTAATCCGAACTCTTTCTTTGAAATCAATTTATTTAAAAATTAGTCACATGAAACTTTTTTTGCTCAGCCTTGACGTGAGTACCCTATACTTTACGCTTGGCTTAAAGTGGGCAAAAATGACATTTTCAGCTCAACTTTTTTCCTACGTTTCTTCTCATCCTAGCCTGAAAATTTGTCACACTTTTTGCTCGGGTTTAATCCCCACCTGAGTACTAAGCTTTAACTGTTCTATGTTGCTGAATCTGGTTATTTGGAGTTTAAGGATGAGCGTTGTAACGGGCCATAATTTGCTGGTAAGATTCTTCTGGATAGCGATAGTGATATTTTATCGCAATTAGGCGAAAACGTGACGGAATTCCCATAGTTTTTAATTGGGTCGGTACGATGGCGGAAGAGATGAAACAAAAATTGTAAAAATTTGCGAAACAAAACTGTAAACACAAATAAGGAAGAGAACTTAATTAAAAGCTACTCTACTCTACTCCAAACTAAATTAAATATTGCTTATTTCATTTTATTCGTGACGACTATGTTGTAAAGAAATGATTACTAAATAATTAATTCACTCATCAATTGCGATGAATTTGGATGCCCATCTCCGTGGGTGGTGGGTAGAAGTGTGCGGATCACTAGGCGGCCACTATATGACCCCTCTGTATAATGAAACATTTAAATACTAGACAAGTTAACACATATGGTCATTCTTACATTAACTCTGTAGGTCAACATAATTAATCGACGAACATACGAATTTTATGGACATTTTAGGTGGTAACACGACACAACATGTATCGGAAACAAAGCTCGGCGGTATGGGCTCCCGACTTTGGACTCGGTCTCTTTTGTAAATATCTCAATATGGAAAGCGGTCACTGGAGCAACCTTAGTTAATTGAAAATACTTTTCATTATTTGTTTTAGATTTCCTTTAAATTTTTTTTGTTTTCTTTTACGTCTCATTGTCGTAATCCGTAGGTTCCTTTGGCTTAGGTTAGGATAATCCTATGCAAACAGGAAATCCTAACAGAACGGTAAGAGCTTCAAACAATACATCAATGTTAAATTCTGCTTATTTGTAGAATAGCCGAATTAGTGGAAATTTAGGTAAGCAGGATACGATTACTTAAGCTTTTGTTTAGATTTTCTTTTAGGATCTTTTTTTAGGTTTTCTTTTAGGTTTTCTTTTAGGTTTTCTTTTAGGTTTTCTTTTAGGTTTTCTTTTAGGTTTTCTTTTAGATTTTCTTTTAGGTTCTCTTTATGGTTTTCTTTTAGGTTTTCTTTTAGATTTTCTTTTAGGTTTCCTTTTAGAGTTTCTTTAGGTTGTTGTAGGTTGTAGGAGTTAGGTTTTTTTTAAGAATTTTGTTTTGTTAGGTTTTTAATGTGGCGAGCGTCGGGATGAAGTTTAAGCTTCTCTACAATTATCTTTATACAGAACTTTTAAAAGTCAGTATTTTTATATACCGTATTTTCCGGAGGCAGTATTTTCCAGGCCGTTAATTCACCGCCGTATTTTCGTAGAAACAATCTGTTCCTCGCAATGATAGAGGAATTGACATTATGTAGCTATAAAACGCATAAAACGCATAATTTTTTACCCATGACCGCATAATCCTGCAGCAATATTTTGCATAATCGGAGCGTCCCTGGTAATAACATTAGGAATCTCTGGGGCAGGTGTACTTCTACACTGGAGCATGAGTCTGCTTATCTCAGAGGAGAGATCTTAACTCTCCGAGTCATGACTCTGACTCTTACTTTTAGGAGTCGACTGAGATTCAGTCATGACTCTGAATTACGCAACACAAACTGTAGAAAATCGGGTAAGATATTCTGCAATTAAATTTTATTTATTTAATAGGGGAAGTAGATGAGAATAATAAGGAAAAGAACTCCGCTAGGCTCTTTTGCGCAAGCTGGAAAAGAGTCTTGACTCTAGGGCTGGGAGTCGACTCCGAGTCATGATTCTGACTCCAAAACGCGAAGAAGTCAGTCATCGAATGACTCCCAAAAACCTATGGAGTCCGAGTCAGAGTCAGAACTCCGGAGTCACGGAGGACACTACTTTTTTTTTTTTGGAAGTTTATTCGACTTATTGGCTTTCGCCCAATCAAGAGGGTAGGGACTTTATCTGGAAATCCCGCAGACTTGCTTTTCGATATTTCTGCTCCCTCAAACCCGGCCCCGCTCTTTTACGTGCACGTGTACAAAACATTTTCAGGCATCTGGTAGCGTTGATCTACTACTACGCATACTTTACTTATTTTACATGAAAGGGAGTGAGCTATTGACATTTGTCTTATTCTGTCGGGAAACCTTATCGGCATCTTTGAATATCATGGCATGGCTCAGACTCCTAATCACGAAGATACAGGCAGTCTGGCTCCATTCCTTGTCAAAGTGCTTAAGGACTGAAAAACCAATAGAAACAGCTCTTGTACCAGTGTTAGATTGTTAGTCTACCTCAAGGAATGGCACCGATCCAAGACCAGTAACCATAGCACACTGCTTAACCCGAACAACACAATAGAAAAATGTGTCATGGAGGACACTACTATTTTTAAACTTTGATGACTGCATAATTTTTACAAACTTTGTTATTCTGTAAAATTAGTATTAATATTCCTTCAACATGTCAGCTGGATCATCGAAGTGAAGAGAGGCTTGGCAGCGAGAATAGGTCTACTCAATGTTTACGCTGTTTCTTTGTTTCTTTCTTTTTGTGTGAATATGCGTATTTCTCTAATAGGCGTAAAGCCACGCTCATGTCTCTACGTGAGTGTGGAATTAAAATTAGAATTCCTATTATTCAATCATTTTAATGAATTATCTTTTAAAACTTGGCACCAAGAGTTAAGTTTGGAGGCGAAAAAATGCCATGGGTCAAACCAGGCGCAGAGTTCAGCTGAGAGTTTTGTTTACGTCGAACGAGGTGCACAAACCGGAATACGACATTCAAATTTTTCAGGGTTATATCTTAACTAATGGAGTGAGAACTCTAGAAGACATTGAAAATGTCTTGGGGTTGGGGAGACTCGAATCGGGATTCTGCTCGCTATCTCATTTGATACAAAAAGTAGAGTAGCCGGGTATTCCTACACTGGATCAAGATTTTCCTTACCCTTACCTAATGAAAGTTAGCTTTTTCAATTTCTTGTTCTCAAGGAACCTTGGTAGGGTCAATGAATAAAACAACCACATGTGCTACTTGCGAAGTATTTGTTGAAATCTGCATACTATTACGTTAGTTAATGGTATGGTGATACTATGGATTTTCATAGAAGAGACTGTCACTGAAAAAGTATATACTTTACCGTTTCTGAAATTACTTCAAGATGCAAGGCTTGAAGTTTTTCTTGCGCTTCTTTGTGTCTCAAGTTGTACCAGTCAGAGAAGTTGATCGAGCGGAAGAATTTCTTGTACAATCCGGACCAATCTCCCTTTACACCAGATGTTAACTGAGGACCGGAACTTTCAAGCGTAACAAGAAAGTCATCCGGGTTGAAAGGTCGTGGTGATGGAACTGCCTACAATCAACAGACACATTACCAGTCTGCAACCCTTGCATTGACTCAGCCTGACTCGTTGTGTATGTATACTAGCGTGACAGAATTTTGTACTTTTTCTGAAAATGAACGGTACCGCCCCCTAAAAGTGTTCCATCTAGTGTTAAACTATGCTGGTGAAAATTTGGTACGAATTTGTTAAGATTATGACGTGTCGCAAACGACTTCAAGTTTTTACATTGTTTTCTTATGCACCGTGTTGGATGGGTGACTTTGAAAATTTGTAATTAATTCAAATCTGAATATTTTTATATGAAACTTTAGGGAGATATGACCCAACGCATGCTCAATCCCAGCGTCTTTGGTTTTTTAGCAAATGTTAAAAAATAAATTAATATTAAAAATTTTCAAAAAAAAAAAGAATTTTTTTTCCCCGAATTTTGATAAACTAGTAATGAAATCAGTTCCACGTGTAAATTATTGACTTAAAATTACCGTGACAAAGTGAGTGGATGACAACGATAAAAATAGCAAATGAAACTATACGGAAAACGGAAGTTAACCAAATTTGACACGTGGAGAATAATATGCTACACTACAACTGATACAGGAAATAGAACCGAAGATTTGCAATACAAGCATCTTTTCGTACGATCATGATGACTCAACATTACACAAAGAAGGATTGCACAGTATTTGAAAACACTAAAGGGTAGGAACTGAGAAACTTAGGGGATCGGGTGTGAGGTTGAGTTTTTGCTTATGATGTTAATGGTTAAAACTAATTTTTTTAATTAATTATATTAGCTTCCATTTTTGATAATTTGAGAAAAGGAAAGTGTAGTTGGAAGGACAATCGGTTAATCTTACAGGTAAGTTCACCCATAATTGCCCGTTTTTTTTAAATATCACTAATAATAGAGATTGAAGATAATTGAATTGAAATATTTTTATTTCAGCTGATTGAATTATCAGAGAAGCGTACACAGGAAATACGCTGTGCAACATTACCAAGGTCAAAGTCCTCTAAAGCTGAAACTAGAGTTGCCTTTCCCCCATCGTGCTTCGAGGAAAGTGCGGTGTGGTTAAAAACATTCAGTACCTATTTGAATGCAGTTGCCTTGGAAAAAACTGATTGTGTCATTGAAATTTTTTAACCACACCGCACTTTCCTCGAAGCATGGTCGGGGAAAGGCAACTATACATCCAGCTTAAGAGGTTAGCCCATAACTATTATTTTTAGGAAAATTATCAATTTAAAAAAAATAACAAATCTTCCCTTCTGTAAACAAATGTAATTTTTTTTTACTTTCGAATTTTAAATTATTAACAGTTTCAAAAATATAATTAATTGAAAAATGTCGACCTTAGCGTTAATAAAAATACGCTAATAAAAATTTAATCAGTAAAATTAATATTGAAATTTAAAAATTCTCATAGTAACATAGTTTGAAATTATACTGGCTGGGAAAAAAAATTAAAATTAAAAAAAAAATAATAGTTATGGGCTAACCTCTTAGAGGATTTTTGAATTTTATTCCTCATAGCAACCTTGACCAAGGTAATAAAAAAATTAATGATTATTGTTTATTTTATGCATATATATGAATTTATGAGCATATTTTTGTTGATAAAAATTTTATAAAAGGGTGCAGGGGGGCTAGTGGGGATAGGGCCAAATTTGAAAATATGGACTTCATTTGCCAAGGCTTATGTATGATATTTATGGTCCGATTCGGACTATAAAATTTTATTTTATTAAATGTTTTGGAATTTTAATAATATTAACTTTTGTTATGGAATCTTTAAATGTTGCTGATTTCATAGTTTTCAATGTTGCCAATTTCATAATTTTTCAATGTTGCCGATTACATAATTTTTGCAAAGTTTGTCCTTCAATTAGCGAAACTTCAACGATTTAATCCTGCAACACTATCAAACTACAATAACATATTTCATTATTCAAACTGCAACAGAAATGCTCATAAAGACATGTGATACCAACTAATAATATTATAATTTTTTAACATAGCGTATTCAGTTTGTAAAACAGTTATACAAAATAAGTAAGCGTCTCCTTTCTTTGATTTCAGCAGTTTAAGTTGAACGGCAACAAAACGTGTTGGAATTATTGCAATAATATTTGTATCAATGTTGAAAAATCTCATTTTTTAACAAATGCCAGATAGTTTTAATAGCAAATACGGGTGTAAACTTTATTTCTTAAGCTTAATGGAATTTTAAAATGCTCATATTCATATTTTCGAATTAAAAAAAATCTAGTGACTAAATTTAAAAAAATTTGAATGAAGCTTCATTTTTAAACACTCTTCTTCTTTTGTGTACCAATTCAGATCATCCTATTTCAAATTTTTATGATGTAGTTTGAATAGTCATTGGTTCATAGTCTAAAAAACCCTTAGTCTTGAAATTAAATACTTTAGGGATGTGTGATTACAAAAAAAATAGATAATAATTTCCCAATTGTTGAACATCAATATAGTTACAGTTCTGGTGTGAAATTAATTTTTTTAATTTATATTGGCTTATTTCGATACATGACGTAGCTGAAGGCCATCCGTGTGGGTGAGTCCTCCAGCTCTGTCTCACTTTCACTTTTGTTACATGGAAGAACATTGAGGTCTCTTTTTTTAAAAATCAAACACTGTAGATTGGTCTCCTCATTTGTCTTAAGTTGTGTGGCTATCACTATTTACTGGAGCTTGGTTTGATTTTTCTCTGTGCACAAGGTAACCGTGTTGCAAGAATTATGGTTCCAGGGGCGTTGCGCAGAGCTAGGTAGATGGAGAAAATTATTTATTGTTTGAAAATGTATTTATTTCGCACGCAACTAAACTTAACGTCCAGAGAAACTACGGGGTTGAAAATTTTTACTGTTTTCATACTTAGAATTTACTTAGGAGCATGGTTCCGAGCTACAAATGCGATAGCAGCTCCAAGACGAGATTTAGAAATGCTTAACAAGTTGGTCGAATACAAAGCTCGGAATGCTGTGATCGCTTCTGCAGCTCTAAACAGCTTCAAGAAACATCTTTGGTACTTGAGTGAATCTTTGATCGGATTGACCTTTTTGACCAGCAAGTTAGTATCCAGATGAAAGGGATATGGTTGCAGGTCTGGGCAAGCACTCTAAACCAGATACCCCACCAAGGATTGTTATTAGCGAAGAAAGCATTATTCACCTAAACCTCGCATCATTTGTCACAATGAACTCTCTTCAGCTATTGGTCGCATTGGGTATTCCGGATGCCTTTCTATACACCGCTCCAGAACCTTGGGAGAACAATGAATATAAAGCTGCTTGTGCGAAAGCTCAGAAACTACTTGTAGTGAATGACACCGCCGAGCGTGGAATTGCATTAATCCAGTCGTTTAATGCCATTCTAACGTGCCAAGAAGAACAAAAACAGTATCTCTTACAGGTTGTGGAGGCACATCGAAAACATTTTCCGCAGCCCACCAAGGACTCGTTCGTCAGAGAGTACCAATAAAATAAGAATTATCAGTCTCTTCCCGCATTTATGGAAGTGTTAATTTTTTTAAACGGTTATATTATTTTTATTTTATACAATTGCTGATGTGCTACTTATGTGGAGTTAAGGCGATTAGCCTCCCGGTTTAGTTTATTTCATGATGATTTAATAAAATGTTTTTGAATTTGTAAAGTACAACAAAGGAAATTATAATGAGCACAGGAAACGTGTTACAAAAGTTGTTTTTTTCATAATTCTTTAATAAAATGCTTCAGCAGAGTTTAATTGCCCATTTACATCTTTGTAATCCACTAAGTTTTCAAGAACTCCAATTTCCCATTACTGTTGAGATACTTCCCGTAATTTTAAGTTAATAATTTACACGTGGAACTGATTTCATTACTATTTGATCAAAATTCGGGAAAAAAAAATTTTTTTTTGGAAAATTTTTAATATTAAATTTATTTTTTAACATTTGCTAAAAAAACCAAAGACGCTGGGATTGAGCATGCGTTGGGTCATATCTCCCTAAAGTTTGATATAAAAATATACAGATTTGAATTAATTACAAGTTTTCAAAGTCACCCATTCAACACGGTCCATAAGAAAACAATGTAAAAACTTGAAGTCGTTTGCGGCACGTCTTAATCTTAACAGATTTGCACCAAATTTTTACCAGCAAAGTTTAACACTAGATGGAACACTTTTAGGAGGCGGTACCGTTCATTTTCAAAAAAAGTGAAAAATCCTGTCACCCTAGTGTTTACCCATCAGTTTTTATCGATTTACGAAAAGCTTTTAAGTTGTATAAACAGACTATATACTAGGAAAGTTATCACGCAAAGAGACAAACAGTGTTTCTCAAAATTTTTGTAAACATTCCTGTCGATTGAACATGATCTCACTCGGAATTGATGTAAACATCTCAAGTTGAATTCCGATTTGAAGAAGTCAAGAATCTAATCAACATAGGTGGGCAAAGCACTTGTAATTAGATTACAAATAAACCGTTGTAAACGGAGTAATCATATGTTGCAATCAGGCTGGATTGGTTAATAAAAATTAATAACAAATTTGACTCATCCACTGTTCATTGTAAACGTGTGATACAAGTCGGAAGAAGGAAACCGATAATAGGTATTTGTTTTCGAAAGCCCTTTGCATTCACTACAAAAGGTTTTGGCGGGTGCCGAAGGCGCGAGCTGTTTAAGGCTTGGTAACAACTCCCGTCTGCTTTCGGTCGGAGGTGGGAATGTACTGTTCCTTCCACTAATTCGTCAAGCTGAATTCAGTCGATAACTGTACAAACTATTTACAAGTTTTTAATCAATATTTCTATAGTTACAGTGATTCGACTTTTTCTCAAATAGTGGTTAAGTACACAATTTCATGTCTGCCTGATTGAAATACTTTATTACTCTAATTCGACCGAATAATCAAATCTAGCAATCAGATCCGACGATACACTGGTTATAATGTCGAAACTGTTACTAATACTAATAGTAATTATAAGGTATCCATATGATTTTCAATATCATTTACCCAATCATGGGCATCAAATTTTTAATAATCATAACTTAAGTATGTTATCATTTTCAATTGATTTGAGGCATGTCTTCAGAGCCTAAAGTTACATGTTAAACTCCTATTAGATAATGATGAAGTGGTGCTTTTGAGCGACAAAATAAAGTCCGAATCATGTTTGCTCCTATTAGTACTTACTGCCAACGCACTTCTCAAAATTTGACGCTTGAAAAAGCGCAGAAGTAGACAAGGGGTCAAGGAAGGCGATGAACGGATTCCACTTTTCTATCGCCGTGTGACAAAGAATTGAAACATTTATTGTATGCAAGCAGTAAGTACTTATAACAAATAAATTAAAATCACTCTTCAGATTTTTTAGAAACAGTAAAGCTGAAGGTTACTTAGAAAAAAAAACAGTATTTATGGTTAATCGTGTTCAGTGCGCATTATTTTCTAGTGTTGCCGCAATGCATCGGCAACCCGATTCAGCTAGTTTTACGAATCGGTTTGGATCGGCATCGCTGATGCAAGGGACAGTCGAACCAGCTGCATCGGCCGACTCATTCTGAAATGTATACTTGAGTGAAATAACCCCAAATCAGACTCTTCCTTTTTGGAATATGTGCTACGAAATAATTTAACTCTTAAATAATTGAGCAAGTACAACGTGGAAACAAAACACAATTAGAATATTATTTATAAGAAAATTTAATTTATATAGACTTACCGCTTGGACCTGACTCTGGCTGGGTTTCGTCTGTATTTGGGATCACTACAATTTCGTCATCCGATTGGCTCATTTTTACTAAATTCTTTAAGATTAGCTTAACTTAGATTACAAATGAAACCGAAATTCATGATGTTTTGTGAGCAGGACGTTATTTAGTCGACAAAACATTGCTTGTTGTGACAAAACAATTTGGTGTCAACGCATGCGTCAGAATCGGCTGCATCGACCAATGCATCGGCCGATGGCATCTGCATCGCCGATTCGAAATGACACTGAATCGGCGCATCGGCCGATGCGGGTTTTTGCCTGCATCGGGGCAACACTAGTATTTTCTCGGTTTTATGGTTAAAACATTTGTACAGTTATCGACTGAATTCAACTTGACGAATTAGTGGAGGGGACAGTATATCAGACATAGTTGGTTATCGATAATTTGCTCTTGAATTCTAACAAACCTTGATCTTTCTTGGAACATTCAAAACTATTGTGGACTCACCTTGTGAGGATTGATATCCTTTTGCAATGGCATGAGGCTTGCCACATACCGTTCCAAAGGAATCATGAAGCTCTCTGTCAGCTCATGGATATGACGCCGAAGAATAACTGTTTGAACTTCGTCGGGTCGGTGTGATTGCATACCCATAATAACTTTTTTTAATAAAAACTTGTCCTTTTGAAGAAATGGTCTAAAATTTAAACGCAGAGCATGTCAAATGAGTGTCGAATGTGAAATAGAATCTTCACTCTTACCTTTGTACCATACGCATAATACGTTAATGTATAATACGTTTAATACCATATACAGTCAGGCTACCCTTAAACGGTATTTAAATCTATGGTAGACGATTTATAATCTATGGTACGTACCATGGATTTAAATCCATTGTTGGCGATTTATAATCTATGGTGATGACGTCGTACCATAGATTATAATCCCAAACCATGTATTATAATATATTGTATTTCTCCGCAATTGCACTAGTGACCCAGTGACCCCTGACCTCCGGAAAATGTTTTAAATGAAACTTTGAGCATTTATCTTGAATTTGGTCTTTGCAGAATTGAAATAAACCCTTCCGTTCTCGAGATATTCGAGTTTTAAAAACGCACCACGATGAGTAACATATACCTCAAGTCCGTCTGCATCATAAGTTATCTACGCGAAAAGTTAAATTAAAAAATTTGGAGTTGTTGCGAAGGGCATTTTTTCCCTTCGATCGAAGATCGAAGGGAACGAAAAAAACAAATCCGACGATCGAAGGTTTGAAAGATTTGCATGCAAGGTGTCTATCGATTAGTAATAACAAGCGGAAGCTATTTTAACGTATCATTACGTTGTAAATTGAGAAATTAGAATTTTATTTCTATATAACAAATAAAATTAAACGTAATGTAGTTTTTAGTATTTGTAAATGTAACCCGTTCGTTATAAGAAATGATGGAGAAAGGTAAGCATTTCTCCCTTTACTGGAAGTAGTTTAATTAAATTTTCAAACAAAGAACAACAAACGAGTGATAACATTTTATGAAATGAATGAAAACTTCTTTAAGTCGACCACGCTCAAATTGTGAAAGTTAACCTTCGAAACTTCGATCGAAGATTGCCAAGAAAATTCGAAGGTCGAAGCTTCCATATTTCGAAGACTTCGGTCGAATTCTTCGAGTTTTCGAAGCTTCGCAAAACCTCAAAAAATTTCTATAACTGATTTTCCTAATTCATTACTTCGAATTTCTTCAACTCATTATTTACTTTTGTATATTAACACTGTATTGGTTAATTTAATAACTAATTTATTATATCGCAGCAACGTATATTACAAAAAAAAATGGTTTTCATTGTTTCAACCTATTTTCCTTATATGTTCCCATACACTTGTCGAGAAGTTTTCAAAAAATCATCCGTCATCTCCACAGGAACACTATGATCCATTATGATGATACTATTTATAAATGAGTGAACTGAATTCGTCATTGGAATCAAAATGTTAATTATGCCTTTAAGATTTCTCATTTCATCTTTATCAAAGATTGCTTCGTACGATTGATTCGTATTAGCTACAACACATCACTCATATGATTTATTTAAAAATAAGGTAACACACTCAGTGAAAAACTTTCGCAGGTAAACCAGTCAATTTTTTCGTGGCAACAATTGGTACTAAGTCGATAATTCTTTAAATAATTTTATCACTACTAGCAATAAATGAAATTGCATTGCTTATTTTCATGTACACCGACATATACGCGGTTATCGAACTGTTGCTCCGTGCTCTGATACATTGTTTCTTATGGACGAAAGAAGACTCATTTTTAAACTCGAATATCTCGCGAACGGAAGGGTTTATTTCAATTCTGCAAAGATCAAATTGAAGATAAATGCTCAAAGTTTCATTTAAAACATTTTCCGGAGGTCAGGGTCACTGGGTCACTAGCGCAATTGTGCAGAAATACCATATATTATAATACATGGTTTGGGATTATAATCTATGGTACGACGTCATCACCATAGATTATAAATTGCCAACAATGGATTTAAATCCATGGTACGTACTATAGATTATAAATCGTCTACCATAGATTTAAATCCCGTTTAAGGCTAGCATGACAGTGGGAATATCTGGGGAGTGGACACTGACACCCAAGTTCACACCCCACCCAGGGACCACAGACGGGCACAACTATTTTGGGCGTAAGTTTAGGAACTGAATGATTATCAAGATTAATCAAGATGCGTATATTTGGATCTGACTAACTACGACTTTGTAAAAGTAATTTTTGGACTATTTGTTACAAGCCTGGAATTCTGCCGGTTGACTTCTCCATTTAAATAATGCATCGTCGAAAAATACAACGGTATCATGGTATCATACAAATAAAAATATTTGTATTCTTTGTATTTTCCTTTTTTTTTTCATTCTAACAAAGTAAAGCAGGGTTTACTTTGCATATTCTATTGATAAAATTTTTTATTGTGTTTCTACTAGGGCATACAATCACGTAACCATGAATGGGATCACGATGCATATTTCTAATCACGTAAATCACGGGATTTGATCATGAAAATCCCGTAACTTCCGTGACTACTTTTTAGCAGCTAAATGTGCTGATTCCGCAATATACAGGGTGTTTTAAAAGAAGGTCCCGCTGTTTGAAATTCAATAGCGTTTGTTCTAACTGTCCGTTCCTTGTTACTTTTGGTGGAAATTGAAGCTGAATAAATAGAAAAACAGACCAGATTAGTTGTGACCAACTGTGTCAACAGTTGCTAAGGTCAAATTAAGGTCATAGGTCCAGTCTAGGATTTTAGCATTAGGTTGGCATGGAGAAATGGACGTAAACAACTACTAATTTTTCCAAATAAGCTGCTTGGTTACTGGAATTTTAACTACTCACCAGATAATTGCACAAATTGGAAACAAAATTGAGTTTTTTTTTTGTGAACAATTTGTAATATTAATTTTTCATTTTCACATTTGGCGCAAATTTCAAATTTTAATGTCATTGACCCCGGATTCACTTTCGATCCAATTTTTTCTTACTTAATGTCATTAACCCCAGATTCACTTTCAATACAATTTTTTCTTACTCACTCTATTTTTGTCTATTTTTCTTTTCATTTCATCACTTAGATTTAAACTAGTATAAAGTTTATTCATTCTTCAAATATGGCACGGTACGGATTTACACTAGACGAACGCACATTCATTGTTCAAGAATATGTTACCGTCAGGAGCTTTGCTGAAGTAAGACGTCGATTTCAAGTAAGATTTGCCAAAGTACCACCTTGTCCCAAATCAATTCGAAGACTGTGGCTAAAATTTTTGGCAACCGGCTCTACTGTGGAACGATGTCGACCGGGAAGGCCCGTGAATGTGAGGAGTGAAGCAAATCGGCTGGTAAAAATATTTTTTGAAGTGTTTGACAACTTTTTAATTACAGTCGGACTAACTTTTATTATTTCTAGGTAATCATGAACGCTTGGATAGAAACAGCGGACAAATCACAAAGAAGGTTAGCTCAAGAGAACGGACTCTCCCTTACGGCCGTAAATCATTTGCTGAAGGACTGTGAACTGAAAGGATTCCGTTCAGTGAATTGTCAAATGCTTTCATTACAAGATAAAGCTGCCAGGATGGCTTTTGCACTGGAGATTTTAGAAAAGTCGGAAGACTACCCAAATATTTTTCGAGAAATAATTTGGACAGATGAATCGACGTTTAAGTTAAACGGAAAAATCAATACCAGGAACTACGTCATGTATGCGTATCAAAATCCACATAACATCCATGAAGTGCCCAACAAATCGCCTGGGCTTAACGTCTGGATAGGAATTTATGCGGGTGGAATCATTGGCCCATTTTTTTTCAATGGGACTATAAATCAACATACTTACATGCACATGTTAAGAGAAAATGTTATGCCGGCAATTCTGGAACTGGATGATTACCAAAATTTCATTTTTCAGCAAGATGGCGCTCCTCCTCATTGGTCTCTACAGGTGAAAATTAAAACTTTATTATTTAAATTTTATTTAAAAAAAAGTACCACCTATTTAACTGTCATATTCTAAAAGAATTCCTAACAACTTCCAGGTTCGACACTACCTCAATCAAACTTGGGGACAAAATTGGATTGGAAGGAATGGGCCAATTCTGTGGCCCCCTCGGAGTCCAGATTTAACTCCGCCAGATTTTTTTGTGTGGGGTTTTTTGAAAGATCTCGTGTATAAAAACACTCCAGTTACATTAGAGGATCTACGAGCAAATATCGAGAACTGTTGCTTACAAATTACTCCAGCTATGTGTAATTCCGCATGTCTTTCTGTAAGAACTCGTCTGGAAATTACGCTAGAATCAGAAGGAAACCAAGTCCCAACAACTCACATCTAAGTTTTCATTTCATAAAACGTCTGAATTGTTAACTATTAACATAAGTATAGAATCAAATTTGTGTAGTATCAAAATTTTTTTAGAGATATGGAAAATTCTAAAAAAATTTCAAATGTAATCGAAGACTAAAATAACCCAATTTTATTCCCAATTTGTGCAATAATCTAATGAGAAATTAATATTCCAGTAACTAAGCAGCTTATTTGGAAAAATTAGTAGTTGTTTACGTCAATTCCTCCATGCCAACCTAATGCTAAAATCCTGTTCAAATTTCAAAAGGCGGGACCTTCTTTTAAAACACCCTGTATTTCCATATTACAAGAAATACGTAATTTATAATACGGTTCCTTGACAACACTTTATTTATTTATTTTTTTTTTTTGAAAATGACTTGTTTGCACTTTGGCTTGTTATTTTCGAAATTCGAATATTTAAAAAATTCAAACAGAGTATGACCTAACCTGTGTCTTTTCACCTAATAACAACCTTGGTAGTACCCTTATTAAAGTGGCTTTTTAAGTTCTCTGCTGCCAAGCAACCTTGGCTTAAGTTATTTCCTATTTGTGGCACTAAGAGAAATTAGAGGTTGAATATGCATATATGTAGCTCTTCCAAATTCTCTTATTTTTTTATCGTTAAAGGTTTATGGTGACAGTAAACTCATTGAGTATTAGATTTAGGTTAGGTTGTACAAAAGAAAAGTCTAATTTTTAAGAAATTTTGTCTAGCAAATACAAGTACATGGCTATTTATGAGAATAACGAAAAATCATTAATAAAAAAAAATTAATATTATTAACTAACGTCATTGATAACAATTCCATCACGAAAATCACGTGATCGGAAAGTGGACCGTGATTGAATGTCCTAGTTTCTACTTACGAGGCATCTGGTTTTACAAGGAGTTTAATCCTAGGGCAAAATTTAAAATGTGTGAATGGAATCAGGAGGCCATAATCGATCGTTTGAAGAAACATTATCAAACTCACAGTAAGTCTGAGTCAACAAAACCAGGTAAGGTGTTGGATTTAGATCACCTTTAATTTTAAATCATATTAGTAGAGATTATGCTCGTTAGTTCCATAGATCGTATTCGGCTTGATTGTTCCATATATTGTATTAGGCTCGATAGTTTCATAAAGTTAGTAGTTTTTTTTTTTTTTGGAAAATAGTTCAAAAAGTGTATTTCACGATGTATTAATTCGTGAGGGTAAGAGAGCAGGGTTGGTTCGTGAGGCAGGAGAGCAGGGTTGGTTCGTGAGGGCATGAGAGCACGAGGGCATGACGGCACGATGGCAGGGTTGGTTCGTGAGGGCATGAGGGCAGTTTTGGTTCGTGAGGACACGAGGGCAGGGTTGGTTCGTTAGAGTAGGAGGGCTCGTGAGGGCGTGATGGCACGAGGGCAGGGTTGGGTCGTGAAGGCACGAGTGCAGGGTTGGTTCGTTAGGGCACGAGGGCAGGGTTGGTTCGTGAGGGCACGAGGGCAGGGTTGGTTCCTGAAGGCATAAGGGCAATTTTGCGACAACAGGGGTTTGTCAATGTGCCAATGCATTGGAAATGCAAACAATTGTGAAGAGGGGGGGGGGCGCATTTTGACATTTTGACATTTTGACAATATAGTGGTATACAGTACGTTTAGAAGAGATTTTACTCTTTTTTTGGACCAATCGTGATTTTGCCTTCGCAGGCACATCGTTGGAACACAGTGTGGGCAAAAAACGTTGGTGAGGTAACGGTTAAATAGTATTATGCTATTTTTCTGAAATTGCGGTATTTTTCATCCCTGGAGGTATTACGGTATTTACGTATTGTGAGACAAAAAGTCTTATAGCCTGTGTATTTCTACACTGGACCATGGGTCTCCTTATTTCACAGGAGAGTTTATACTCATACTTGTCATTGTCTCTGGGGAGTAAAGCCTCACTTGGCTACTGTGAGAGTCCGAGTCTACTCAGATCTAACCACCGGGCGATACAGAATCCTTTTCACAGTATTATACGTATTTTTCATCAGGTATTACACCGTATTATACGGTATTATACGGTATTATACGGTATTATACGGTATTATACGTATTTTTCCGAAAAATACGGTATTTCTCCACACTCTGCCTTTAAGCATGAAATAGCGTAATAATTGTAAACTTGCCTGTAACTGGTATAAACTCCTGGTTGTGCGTCCAGAAGCTTAGCATTATTAACTTTCTTCAACTTTCCAATTGTGTTACCTAATGAGATGTCAAACGACTATTACATTTACAATATTGTCCAACTTTATGAATTTTTGAAGGACATTTATATACCGCTATTACTTCCGATGCGGATGATATGAGGCCAGTGCTGCAGAGTTTTGGCAAAAAATGGATTTGTGACTCCTAATATCACTGGAGGAGGAAGTGCTGATTTCATTGTGTATTCCTTAAAATCTGTATCATGAATGGTAAAATACGGTCGAAAGTCAGCAGCATAGCGCAGAGGGTATATCATTCTATAGGATAATTGATTTGTTGAAACATTTACAACAAACACAAAATCCTCGGAAAGGATGTGCCACTAACCTTATGAGTGCATTTACAGTATTCGCAGAGGAATCAGGTACTGGTGCCATTACGACAATGGGCTCAGCGGTTAGAACTAATTCCCAAAGGAGATGAAGATGACAAATAATTTGTTTCAAACACTGAAAAAAATTGACTTCGTGAACTGATGTTATCACAACCGGAGATATAGGAAAGGATGGATTGGCTTTGAGTTGTTGCACAGGAGACCCGAGACGTCCTGAACTAGCTGTAGGGATAAGAATCTGTGAAAATAAAATAAAACGTTGTTATATGCTTTGTCCGTTATGGGATAACCCATTAGAGTTACGAACCTCAAATGTAGATCCTAGTATAAAAAGGTTGAGTACTTCGCCCGGTACTGGAGACGGCCATTGGTAAATATCATTGCAGGCTAATTCAATACTTCGTAGTCCAATGTCGAAATACTGAGGAGCTAAAAGTCGCAGGATTTGGTGGAAGAGATTCCCAAATGAGAATTTGGTCAAAATGACAACGGACTAGAAAAGAAAAAACCATAAGTAATAGTCATTGTTATAGTCACTATATTACTAAATTTTAGAACCTTTTGAAAATATCCTCTACGCAGCGATGGATCCTTCACTTGGCGAAAATAAACGTAACCGTTCATAAACTTAGGGTCAGTTTGAAGAGCAGGGGGACAGTTGGAGTTGTACTTGTTGCTCACTCCACAGAATAATTTATTCAGTTTTGAAGATGAATGTCGTATTCTGAAATGAAACTGCGTATCGCCCATACATCCAGAATTTGAATCTGGGAAAGAGAGGTAGCAAACATTGCTTTTCTCCTCTTCAGATAACTTCACGTGCAGTGGATAAACGGTCTGAAATAAAAATTATTCTTATATTTCGATATCAACAAATTTGACATGACAAATCCTATGCTAGGAGTCGTTAAACCCAAGTAAGGCAAACAAAAAATATTGATACTTGCATAAGAATTTTTCATCAGGTTTGAGAACCGGTAAAGCTCTTGCATGAATGTAAGACGCAAGAGGCGTTGTGGAAATAAAATTCCACACAACAGCAACCCTCCACAACCCAAATCGTATCGCTGTAGTAGTATTCGTCTTGGACCCACAATATAAAATATTGAAGATTTAAAAAGAAATTTTTTAACTAGAAATCTAATTTACGAACTAAACCAGGCCATTTGGCATATGACTAAGACTGTTATAGCTACCAACAAAAGAGAATATTTATTCAATTACCTCTAACGTTTGACCTAACTCCAGGTCAAAAGTGACAACGGCCAAACAGTGAACCCAATCCCTGAACCGTTCCCAAGGCAGAACATCACCCTTGGCCTGCATCGATGTCTCCTATTCTCCTTCCCTTCACTTTCTCTTTTCCTTTCGTTCAGAAATTCTGTCCTACTCTAAGTCAGTCCGATGAGTAGTTTTTATTTGTTTTCTTGTAAATAATGGTTGTAACGTGAGTTATAGATTCATGAGTCAAAATACCTAACTTCTACCTCATAACGGCTAATAACATAGCCTCACCTCAGAAACACTAGAAAAACTTTTACTCAAACTCTACAGTATGTTCAAATAAGCAGACGAAATTTTTGAGAAATAATTTTGCGGAAAATAAAAAATTGATAGTATCTCACACTTTTTCACACATTGTAAACTGCTCAAGTTACTGAAAACCGTTACTACAATAGTTTAGTTGAATTTTCTTAGTTAAAAAGTGTAAGAAAAATAGCCTAATTTTTTAAGAGTTTTCAAAACTCTATTCCCTAATTTTCGCCTTATTTGAACACCCTGTAGATACGTCGTCCCTTGTCGCTTTAGCGATTTGGGTAGGAGTATAACAGCGATGCCTGATGCACTCTGGATTATTTACCTTTAGGTTCTAACATTTGGGGGTAGTCGATAAATATCTTTTTCAAAAAAAAAAAAAAAAAAAAAAATTTTTTGTAGTTTTGCATTTTGTTGTAGGCAGTTTTTCGATAAAAAATTTTTTTTTGAAAACCTTTTTAAAAGCATCAAAAACTTCAGTTAAAAAAAAATTTATTTTTGCATTTCTCCACGAATCATAACATTTAAAGACGTTTGTTGTTTAATTTGGTTTATAAACGCTCAGTAGTTTCCGAGGTCGGGCTATGTTACGCAGTGGGAGTCGAGAACTTTTACTCTGATTATGGATTTAGAAACAGGATAAATTTGTCCTGAAAACTAACCTCATTTTTGCTGTTTTGGTTTATTCCCATTTTTCGTCTCTTTATAATACGCAACAATCAAAGGTTGAATTTGACAACCAAGGTCACAGCTTTTTATCTCCCACCCTATCTCGTTCTATAACCAATAAGAAAGGTTTGGTTTGGTTTGATGATTCTGTCGTCGACTGTAATAATTCACTCAAACCTCAAACGTAATTTTTAAATTTTAATGATTCAAAACTTTCTTAAATAACCTAATCAAACCTCCGAACCCCAAAAGCATTTCTGGGCATCTTGAATTAGTCAATTTGGATATCTCTCAAATTCTGGATTCAAAAATCCAAAAGCGGTATAATTTAAGTAAAAGTAGCCTTCGCGGATTTGGCTAAGTATCTGATCGATGAGCATCTATCTCGATTTCGAACTTTAGACCAATGATCACAAGTTTCCTATCTCAGTCTACCAATTAAATAAATATTAAATAAAGCATCCGACCTCGATCTACTGACCAAATATTAAATAAAATCCCCGATCTCGATTTATCGACCAAAGAAAACATTTAAAAAATGATCTCGATCTTCTGTGACAGCAAGAAAATCGATCCGGATCTCCATTTGATCGAAGATCTAATAGCTGTAGCTATAATCCATGTCATTGGCAGAATTAAAAATTCCTTATAATTACATTTATTTTAAATATTTTTCGTAATTCGGTAGTGTAAGTGTAATTCCATATAATCAAAAATTAGTTGATGAGTATGATGGGATTATTGTTGCAAAACAACAGAAATGAAACACAAAAGAATATCAGCTGTGGAAAGGATTCTGTATCGCCCGGTGCGGTGGTTAGATGTGAGGAGACTCGTACTTTCACAGTAGCCAAGCGAGGCTTTCATCCCCAGAGACTATGACAAGTATGAGTAAAAACTCTCCTGTGAGGTAAGGAGACCCATGGTCCAGTGTAGAAATACACAGTCTACTCTACTTTTTGTTTCACACAGTTGTATTTACGTTAGAAATCCTGTTATATACACGACAGAAATTTTGTTGTATTTAGGTCTGAAATCCTGTTGTTTATGTCAGAAATCCTATTGTGTAGACGACAGAATTTCTGTTGGGTTTACGTCAGAAATCCTACTGTACACAACAGAATTTCTGCCGTATTTACGTCTGAAATTTATTTAAATATTTTAAATTTAATTAATATAAGTTTACGACAGAGTTTCTGTTGTATTTGTGTCTCAATATTTGTGTCGTCTATACGGCAGAATTTCTCTTGTGTTATTTTCTTGTTACCCTTAAACGTTTTAAGTTTACTGAGTCCTGACTTACTTGGGATTTGCTTAATCCGTATTTATAATACAAATTTAGTAGAATCTATGTATTTGTGATTACTTGATGGGAATTGTGGAAGTGTGCTCTTCAGATTCACCTAATAGAAATTGGTTCCCTGGACTGCCCATGAATGGATGGGTGGTTGCGGTGAAGAAGGGAGAATATTCTAGAGTTCACTCTTTACTTTCAGCCGTGTGGTGGTGCGGTAGTGCAGTGGAACAACCAGTATACAGTAAGTGCAGTAACTCAGGAAAAGTGAGAAGTGTTGAAGTGGAAAACCCATCTTGATTTAATTACTCCACTCCATTGTCTGTCGGTTCTTAAAGTATGTTATTTTAATTTGATTGATTCAATAATCAATTGTATACTTAATTTAATCTGATCTAGCAGTTCTCTATTGACTTCGCTTTCCAGAATTGTCGATGAAATTGGACTATTGATCGAGAGACCTTTAACGAAAGTAAGTACTTATTCTGTGAATTGTAAGTTACCAGGTTGAAGTAAAGTATCTTACACTGATTGTAGCAGCTCATTGCAGCCTAAGAAAACAACCTAATCTTAAGAACCTAACAAAAAATTTCTAACACTAGTACAATGGGCTGATACAGTCAGCCGACGGTGCTTTACTCTTAGGGTTACCAGTTATAACTTATAAGAGAGTCAGGACTTAAGTTCATTGTAAAAAAGACCATATCCTTATGCTAAGGCGTCTAGTCATCCCTTGGGAACTTATTTATAATGTGTTGGATTGGCATATGCAATAAGAGTTGGAACATAAGGAAAGGATATCCAAGCAGTATTTTATTTGGGAACTCGACTTGGTCCATACTTCTTGGTCTTGTGAGGGAATAAATGCTCCTCTACCTACACTGAAGAATCCCCGTGGTGATGAGTTACTTTGTTGTTTTTTGATTTTTAAATCTGGGAATAATTATTGAACTATTTGGTTGCAATTACGACTATAGTTCAACTTTCATTTTGAAAGTTGGGTGTAGGTGGTATAAACCAGTTCAGCTTGACTCAAAATAAGTAATAATAAATTATGACAAAAATTAACATAAAATTTGGTTATAATTAGAGGTGTTGTGAAGGGTATTTTTTCCCATCAATCGAAGATCGAAGGGAACGAAAAAAACAAAATCGAAGATTGAAGGTTCGAAGGATTTGCAGGTGGAGTGTCTATTGAATAGTAATAACAAGCGGAAGCCATTCTAACGTTCCATTACGTAAATTCAGCAATTAGAATTTTATTTCTGTATAAGAAATAAAATTAAACGCAAAGTAGTTTTTAGTATTTGTTATTGTATTTCAAACCAAGAACAACAAACGAGTGATATCATTTTATGAAATGAATGAAAACGTGTAAATCTACCACGCTCAAATTGAAAAATTTAACTTTCGAAACTTCGATCGAACACTTCGTCGAAGATTGCCAAGAAAATTCGAAGATCGAAGCTTCGCAACACCTCTAGTTATAATGAATTAGGTGAGGTCAGGGCAAGAGTAATAAGTCATCTAATGGTGGTGATTTCTACACGACGAATAATAACGAGATTAGAGTGTTATTATTCGGTTTTCTAAATGAATTTTTTCCAAAACTTATCGTATTTGGTGTTTAGCTTTATTAAGAGTTAGTGACTACCATATTAATACTCATGTCTGTCAGAATAAGCATTGACGGCTTCAGTCTTACTTATTAGCACTGTCCGGACACATTGGAGTTACCTACACTAAATTCTTATCCTAATTAAATTAAACAATGTTTTAGGGAACTCGGTAGGTATCCAGGCGGTAACTTCTAAGTACTAGGCGAAATATACATAATATGAATGAAGAAAATATGTTTCGTCAGTCAGTGTGTTTATTTTTTGTAGATGAACTCTCCATCCAGACGCGAAATGGTAGATGAGCGAAACGACTATTATTCACAATCGGACGACTTGTATCATCAGTACAAAACTCCAGATCACAACGGACGTGAATGGAGTGAAGGAGAATACTCGGATTCAAACTCTAACAAATCAACTAAAAAAGTTGAATACGTTAGCCAGAGGAATTCTGACGACTATAATCTCAACAGAATCCCAAGAGAAGACAAATTCGAATGCCGATCCGATAGGTAGCTTTATCCGGTCTGATTGACAAGACCTAATATGGAAGAAAAATGACAATCTACTCCCTCGGCATCTCTTACCTATTGGTTCTACTATTCGACAATAGATATACTGATATCTTGTTGTATACTTACTCACAATTAGGGAAAGACCTGGGCATCATTCTCGTGACAGTCATCGTGAGCGGAAAAGGCATCACAGAGAAAAGAAGAAAAAAGAGAAACGTAGAAACCGTCATTCCTCATCCTCATCCTCATCAGAATCTAGAACAAGGTCCCGCCGTCACAAGTGTCGTAGACGCCACAGGAGTCGCACTCGCAGTCGCAGCCACAGCTATTCTAGTCGTGAAGGATACAGGTACGTGGATGATAGTATTTGGAAGGTTAAGTCTAACGTCTAATTCAACTTTTATTTAATCTTTCATTTTTAGTGATACAGATGTAGGGAGGAATGGTGAGAGATTGTCAAGTTCAAGCAGAAATCAAGCTCCAAGCAGTACTGTATTGGTGAGAGGGTTAGCTAATCATCTCACTGAAAATGATGTAAGTAAAGAATTGGTTCCTAATAAACATTTGTGTGGAGTTCTATAGTGCTATCATTTCATCAGATTCGAGAGGACATAGCTAAATGTGGCATTTCTGCGAAAGATATTCGTCTAATAAGGTATCGAGATACAGGTGGGGATAAGTAGTTAGTTATCAACATTTGTGATTACTTTTATGATTCATATTTACGGAGAGTATGTTTGGTTTTGTGGGTTTGTGTCTCAGGGACTTCACGTGGATTTGCATTTGTTGAATTTCACAATGTAAATGAAGCCGTGCAATATATGGAGCTAAGAAAGGTAACGCGATTAATAATACTAAATTATTATATGCACTAATAAAATTGTAGGGAGTCATCTTGTTTCACGAGAAATATGAGGCCAACATTATATACAGTGTTGAGAGAAATAACACTGAACGCTTTTCACATCAATTGACAGACTGGTTCTGTACAAAGGTGAATGTAAAAGTATGCATTTATATATTTCTATTTCAAGGTTGTGCTTACGACTCTTTTCTTCTAGTGTTCTGCCCATAATTTTAAAAGGCGAGAAGTATGCTACAGATGCCATTCATTAAAGTCAGAAGATGGGACCACAGAACTGTCTGAAGACGTTAGCAAAACCGCCACAAGCAGTAAGTTGGATAGAGAAGAAAACATGAGGTACTCACTGACTAGTTTTACTTCTCAAATCCTTAGCTATACTTCTGAAGAACCTTGACACTCTAACAACAGAGGACAATGTTTCCCAAGCGTTTGAACTTCGACCAGATTTGGGAAGCATTGCCATCAAAACTGTAAAGATATCACGTGAAAGCATGACCAATTTATCTCGTGGAGTCTGTTTTGTCGAAACTAATACAGTTTCTGACGCTGTCCGACTTTACGAGTGTTTGACAGAAATTCCTTTGGAAGTGGACGAGAGAATTTGTAAGTTGCAGGTTTCATCTGACCCCTTCAGAACTTACATTATCATTAAATATATTCTTATTTAATTTATAGTAACTGCAGCTTATTGTAAGCCTCCTGTCCAACCGGTTCCACTGAATAGTGCCGCAGCGGCAGCATTGGCTGCCGCTCAATGGTCTGTATCTTCGTCCAATTCCAGCTCCGTTTCAGATGTAAAGTGTTCATTTCTTTTTAATTTGAGTATATAATCTATCATTTAGTTTAATTTAGTCTGAAATACAACGACTGGCAGAATATAGTGCCGCTTTGTATGCAAAAAATGCCGAAGAGAAATCGTCCTACTTGGTTTATTATCTAGACTACTATCGGAATCAACATAACAAGGTACTCCAGTTTGAATTACGATAGCTTATTTGTACCGTACCCTCCTAAATTGATTTTTACAAAGAGGGAATACTTATAGGAAGGAAAGCTGGTTGCGGGATCTGCGAATGAAATGCCAGCAACTGTACAATCTGTAAAAGGACCAAAGTCTCTCTTAATTACAAAAGTTTAAATATGAAATAAAATATTTCAGGGCACATTACCATCTGCAACTGTTGAAGGAAAAAGCGGACAGAAGAACAGAGGTTAGTTTCAGTTGGATTTTTTTATATATATTAAAATTGTGTCAACTTTCAAGTTATTTCTATTTGTTAGCCGCATCACCGGACATGACTAGATTGATATTTGACAACGTGAGTTCATTTTACTATGACCCTGTTACTCTACTCTACTATGACGGTAGTACTCAGTACTTCTACGACTCCCAACAAATGGAATATCTTTATTGGGACAAGCATAAACGAGAATATGTTGGTGTGTCCAACAAAGTAACAAATCCACAAACGCAAAAATCACAAGATAAAAAGATAAAATCCAAAGAAGTGAAAATAAAAGTGTCCAAAACCGTGCTAAAGGTACATCATTCCTAAAAATAATTGATAATTCTGTTTTTATTATTTTATCATATTTTATTGATAGGACACATTGAAACAGGCTACAAATTTTAACGACAAGAAAAATGTCAAATACACTTCCGTCGTGAGGAGTTGTAACTCTCCTAATACTTCAGAGGCACCATCAACTTCGTCGAGAAGTTCCATGAGTTATGAAGAACACAGGTCTTTGGTATGTCTGAAAAATCATTAATAATAATAATAATTTTTTTTAACTCCAAAACACCTAAAAAGACCAAAATCAGGGTCCTATGCCACAATCAAATGACATATTGACATATTGACTTTCACAGGTATTTGTCAACAATTTACACAAAATATCACGCCACAAAGATGGCAGTGACATATGACAGTGACATGTGAATTTCGACATTCGACAGGGAGAATTTGACATTTTACAAGTAAATGTCATTAACTTTTTCTCGTCTGTGCAACATTGACTTATATTTGTCAAAAATGTCATAAATATTTGACAGATGGATTTAGGTCTGTCCGTTTTGGAAAAGTAAATTTTTTTATAAAAATTGTTGACTTATGGCTACGTTTGATGTCAGCGAGTCTAGTAGCAGCGACAGTGAAGGTATTGGCGTTGTGCTTCGTCCACTAAAAAAAGAATACAAAGTAAGAATGAATTTTATCCCATCCACTGATTTTGGTTTCAAAGAAAAATTTAGAATAAACCGAATATATTTACTATATTTGACATAAAAATGTCAGAAAATTTTGACAAGTGTCAAAAATCCTTGAATATGACATTTTTTTCGTGGCGCGTTATTTTAGCATTCCTGTCAATGTCAACTGTCGATATGTCGATATGTCAATATGTCACTGTCAAAATGTCAGTGATTGTGGCACAGGACCCAGATATCTTTATGCTGCTTATAAATCGCAGCCAGTGCTTTTGAAATTATTTATTTATTGCTACCAATTGAAGTAATTTAGCTAAATTTGGACAACTTGTTTCTATTTACGATTTTTGAAGATTTTTATATAACACGATTACCTTCCTCAGATTTCATCTCCACCTGTACGTCGTGGTATTAGTTTGGTGGAAACTTATGAAGAGGTCAGTGATAGTGAAGAAGATTCAAGCACCAAGCTGCTGGATGACTTTATGGACTTGGAGAAATTAGCGTGTACATTATGTAAGAGGCAGTTTTCAAGCTCGAGTATTCTGATAAAGTACGGTAGTAAAGATTTAACACTAATATTTTATTAAGAGAACTAAAATTCATAACACGTTTTGTCGAATTCTCTTCAGGCATACACAACTATCGAGCCTTCACAAGAGCAATCTTGTGATCCATCGTAAATCAACTGCAGTTTCAGTTTCTTCGTCTATGCCTTATCGAGACAGAGCAAAAGAGAGGAGAACACATTTTGGTCCAGAAGCAACAGAAGCTAAAAATTCTTTAAAGGTACTTAAAAATTAGACGTATTTAAGAGTTGACAAGGGAGTATTTAAAACCCATGATTGTTTTTAAATCAATATCTCAGGAAGTATACATGCAAGAGAAAACTGGAAATGAACAGTTTGCGTTTGAAGAACCCACAAAACATGGAATTAAAGAAGATAATATAGGAAATAAAATATTACAGAAAATGGGGTGGCTGGACGGCGAAGGACTCGGAAAAAATAAGTCTGGACGTACAGATATTATCACTGTAAGGAAGGAGAAAAAAAAAATTTATTCAGAAAAAGTTTGGGAAAATTAGTTAATATACTTTGTTGATGTGTAGACACAGTTACGAGCGGACAAAGCTGGTTTAGGGGCATCATCCAGCTCTTCAGTTGTTCCAGCATCGGCAGATAGGTATACTAAAGCCAGACAACTCACTCTTGCGCGTTATCGTGAAATTGATGAAATGAGTTAAAAATCATTAATTATGGTTTCTTCCTTCAATATTTTCTGACAAACCTTTGCAATGAAGTGAATTTTGAAGTTGTAATAAAACTTCTTCAGCTTTTTAATAATTCTTGCAGTGATTCAGTCTCATTTCATTTTTCTCAAATGAGCTTGAGGTATTCCGTATCAGGTACACAGGTTCCATTGTCGATAGTGGCTCAAGGTTCACTGATATTAATAATAGACTCAAAAATATGCTTTCCCCTTGTACTTTCTAAGCGAGGGCGAAATGGTTCGAACGGACCACATTTCACAGGCATCAAATGGAAAGGTGAAGATGTACGAAATACTCTTAACCTCGGATCTAAATTGACAACATTAAGAAGAGGTATCCCAACTCTCCACANTGAAGATGTACGAAATACTCTTAACCTCGGATCTAAATTGACAACATTAAGAAGAGGTATCCCAACTCTCCACAGGGTTCCAAGAGGTGCCCGATTTGCCCTTCGAACTGCCCTCACTAAATGTATAGACGAAGTAACTTACAATAACACTGAGGATTCCTGGGCAGAGCTTCTCATTTTTCCATTTGTCACTCTACAAGTTCCACACCACGAGACTAAAGTAACCAATCTCACTTCTTGGGTCAAATCTAACATCGAAAATTGGAATTCAATTAAAATTGAAGCAGTGCCTCAAAAAATGACGGATATAGAATATTCTCCATCAAAAATTTGGAGAAAAGTTGAAGCCAAACTTGGCGATGGAGACATATCTGGAGCCATTCGTCTAATCACATCCGATGACACTATCGCTCCAGACTGTCCAGAAACTCTCAGCTTTAAGAAGCAAGCATCCAACTCCCACTAATTTTCCTGACGATTCTGACTTTCTAAACCCTCTTTTGATTCTCGAAGAACCTGATATTTTGAAAGCTATTTCCTCCTTCAAACCCGGTTCAGCTGCAGGTTTAGATGGTCTTCGTCCACAAATTCTCAAGGACTTAATTAGTCAAACAGCAGCCAACTCAAAAGATTTATTAGAATCAATAAAGAAACTGTTAACATTGATGNGGTCTAGAGGAAAACCATTGGTCTGGGACTTCACTTGTGTGGATACATTCGCCCATTCATACATCTCATACACCAAACAAGACCCTGGTGCTGCCGCTATCATTGCTGAAGAGAGGAAGATTAAAAAATACAACTATCTGCCAGAGAATAAATTCACTTTCGTTCCTATCGATGTCGAGTCAAACGGAGTATGGGGACCCAAAGGTCTGAACTTGATTAAGAAAATTGGCAATTACATTCAAATCGCTTCCGGAGAACCTCGTTCTACATCGTTTCTGATTCAGCGAATAAGTCTAGCTATTCAACGAGGAAACGCCACTTCCATTTTGGGCACTCTTCCAAAAGGAAAGCATTTGGAAGAAATTTTCTATCTTTAACTTGCTTTTCAATAGATCCACTTCTGTTCTTTTAATATTAATTTTTTTTTTATATTTGCATTAGGAAAATAAAATCAAGTTTGTATTAGACTCAAAAATTGATAAGGAATCAACTAAATGTAAATTATAAGGGACCAACCAATGTTGCTATGAGAATTATTGAACAACCACTATTATACTAATAGTGGTTGTTCAATAATTCTCATAGCAACCTTGGAACCAACCATAAGTTAAAAGCTTAGCACATCTTTTACAAAAACTACTTTAGCTTTTATAATAAGCTGCGGAAGGTTCACACTAGAGGTTTTTTGGCTACTACATCTAACATTTTTGAAAAATAAAAGCACCTTCAAAAATTCATGCTGCTTAAAGCAACAAATAGTTTATGTTTATTTATAGCTGAAGGGTAATAGTAATCACTTGACTTTTACTTTTTCGAGAATATCTCAATTTTTATTTTGAAAATCATAAAAAAAATTCTAAATAAACTCATATCGCTTACTGATGAGTGTTACAAGAAAATACCAAATTTAGTCGCGGACTCAATTGACCCTCATAATATTTTTCGAAAATTGCAAAAAATTATTTTGAACTAAACTCATCAAATCCTGAGAGTGCAAGTACATATCTGGTTATAGTGAAATATCAAATTTAGTCGCGGATTAATTAGAGTCCGGAAATTTTTTTTGTCAGAAATTGCAACCCCTTTAACAAAATAAATTCAAACAAATTACGCCGTTTCCAAAAACACATCACTGATGTGTATTTTAACCTGTTGTGACATCAGGTTCAAGCGAAATACCAAATATAGTCACGGCTGAATTTGTAGCCGAAAAAACATACAGATATCTGCTTCTATAAAAATACGAAATTTATTCGCGGATGAATCTTGCATTAGGAAAAAATTTTTTAGAGAATTATGATGAAATGTTTTATTGCCAAAATATTTGAAAATTTACTAATACAGTCCCGTAATTTCCGATCGAAAATTCAGTCACGACCACTTTTGGTATTTTTCCGGAATAAGATGTGTTTGTATACTGACTAAAAGTCGTACGAGTATATTTTGTTCAGAGTTTTTAGATTTCTTAGGAAAAAAACATGTTGAGGACCAAATTAGTTCGGATTGTTCACACAGAAATTTTAGAGATGCATCAATATGTTTTGATAGGTCTCGTTAAAAAGTTTTCACTTTAAAATCCTGGCTGGTGTGCACATGCAACTTGTTCGGTGTGAACAGTCGGGTTTCCTGCTTGCATCTTAATACAAGCCCCAAGATGCCTAAAAGATGTCTTGGTGTGTAGGCTCCTAAACTTATATGCAAAATACTGTAGAATTTAAATAGTTTCTTTCAAAAATTGGGTATTTATTAAAGTCTAAACTGAAAATTCAAAATGAAAACATGTTTTTTCTTTAATCATACCATACTTTTAACAAAATAAAGTAATTCTGTATCAAAATGGTGATTAGAATTTTTTTTGCATCCTATAAAGCATGACGTCATTTTTTCACACTATTATTGCCAGGAACAACAATAGGTGGGGAGGAGCAACGGTAAAATTGGAGAAAGTGGGTATACAAAACAAGCTTTATCACCCTGTACTTCTGAGAATTTCAAAAAAAGAAATGTTTTTATTCTTCTAACCTTTCAAACCCGAATAATTGTTTATAAATGATTGATTAATAATGTTTTTGATTTTTGTTAGTACAGTGAAACCTGTTTATAAGACCACCATTTGGGAGCCGTCCAAACTGTGTCTTATAAGCAGGTGGTCTTATTCAAAGAGCCCTATATTTCTAGACTTTCACTTTATAGAAGAGCCCTATAAGACCACTCTGTGTCTGATAGAAAGTAAATGGAAAATTTATTTTGATTAAATCGTTTCTGCAGTAACTTAATGCAAGTGTTTTGAAANTCTGATAGAAAGTAAATGGAAAATTTATTTTGATTAAATCGTTTCTGCAGTAACTTAATGCAAGTGTTTTGAAATTAAATTGCACTGAAATATGCTGTAATTTTAGGTTGAACCACTTTTTGTTCCAATGCCGCTCTTTCCAAAACAGAAATATGAAAACAATCTTCACCTTACCTCGTGTCATCTCATTCTCCGATGCTACCTAGACTTTCCACTTCTGATTTGTGTAATTATATTAATTTTGTCTTTCAGATTATATGACTTACGGTTTTTGACGGATGTTGATTGTTATCCATTTTAAAAGAATTGACAATGACTTAAAAATTTTTGAAAAATTAAAGTTTGCAAATGATAAGTTTAAGTTTTGGCTCCAATTTTCGAGTAAGTGTTCTTATAAGTGAGGCATTTTCTTCGAGTTCGCATATTTAAATACACAGAATATTCATTCACCAGAATATTTTTGTGGTCTTACAGAGAGGTAACTTAACATTGTAAACGCCATAAGACGCACAAAAGTTTTCAAAAGTGTGTCTTATAGTTCTGTGGTCTTATATACAGAGGTCTTATAAATAGGTTTCACTGTAATACAAAATATTAATTTAGGTATTTGTACCTATAACATGTAACGGTGATTAATGCTAGATAGTGAGGATTTATAATCTCATCAGTCAGTTCTCCTGCTGCTAGATTGAAATTTATTGATGAATCAGACGCTAGGCTTCTAAAATCTAAAAATGTAGATTAATCTTGTCAGTATATCAATTATTCATCAACTTATGAGACTTATTGCGTCGGAGTAATTATCAATTTAGTCATTTGACAATGATGATAAGCTTATTTGGTTGGAGCTGTGTTTGGATTGTAACTAGGATTACTAAAAAGTTTCAATGCTTTTGTGTTTAATTTGATTAAGGACAATGTGTAGTAGTAATGAGATGTCTTTGATGATTCGGTGGTAACCCATTTGTTCTTACTCCACCCAATCACCAACCACCCACTCACCACAATCAACCTCTAATCTTTCCCAATTTTATTAGTTTACATTACAATTCTACTTGTAAAATGTAAGCTATTACAATACTTAATCCAAATTCTTTGAAACCTTAGTACATAATAATTGGCTAATGAAGTTACGTCTCAAGCAAACATATAGATGGGCAAAAACCGTTATCGGGCAAGTAAGCACTGCTGGGCAACTTCTGTTACATCACGGCTAGTTACAACATTTGGGATTTCCAATTTGGAAATCATGTTGGAAATTTATAAATTTGATGCCGTTAATATGTATCATTTTTACGGGAACTTGTTCAAGATAGTGTCTCAAGAAAATTAACAGATGAGAGCTTATGTACAACATCAGTCCAGTTGAATTTTTTCAGTAGATGTATTTAATGTAGATGTATTTACATCAAAGGATTCAAAATATATTTATCGCTATTATTGGTGTAGGCTGTGACCATGGGACCATGGGTTGTTACATTGTTTAGCTATCATTGATACCTTACTACTTCCAACCCTAATCGAAATTTGAAAATTCAAATTTATCCAAGTTAGATTTGCTGAAAGATTATTATGAATTTTTTCAGTTGGTGACAAGAACAATGCACAGGCAAAATTAATAGTACAATAGGTAAATTTATTAAGATTCTTTGAAAGTTTTTTGTAACTTAATAGAACCGAAATTTTACCATTAATTTAATTACCGCACTTGAGTCGTTTTACAAACTCCAGGGAAACTAGATTTATGCATGGTTCTCAATTTGCAAGGAGCCAGAACCATGTGGCTTCTAAACCACAGGTTCTGGCTCCCAGAAAATGGGAGCCAATTGAGGAGCTACGGCTCTCTCTGGCTCCATGATATTTGGAAGTTGGCTCCAGAGCACAATTACTTTAAAAGAAATTTGAGATGAAAAAATGTAATTTGTAAATGTCAAAATCCATATTTTTGGATTTAAAAACAATCTAATGACACAAATTTTTAAATTTTTTAGACGAGTTGGTTTAGTTTCTTAGATTAATGGCTTTTGTTTAGGTTTATTTGTTAGGGTATTACATAGGTTTTTTTTTTTTTTTTTTTTTTCTTTATTTTTTAATTATTTATTCATAAAGAAACTAAAACTGAATAGGGAGTATAGGTAAAATAATAATTAAAGAAAAAATATTTCATCTAACTGTTTTCCTTTAGGCAACGTTCCCAATATAGCAGCTGCGTTCCCTCGTTGTAAGGCCAAACTAATGCGCTGAATCAAAAAGGAGGTAGAGCGAGGTTCACCAGTAGCTATTTGAATTAAATTTCCGATTTTCTTTATCAGGTTCAATCCTTTGGGTCCCCAAACTCCACTAGTCTCGACTGCTATTGGCACGAAAAGAAATTTGTTCTCACGGATGAAAATATATTTTTTTATTTTCTTTGTTTCGGCGATGATAGCAGCGGCTCCGGGGTTTTGTTTAGTGGATGAGATATATGAATGGGCAAAAGTGTCGACACAAGTGAAATCCCAAACCAATGATTTACCTCTGGACCAAGGGACGAGAGTCATTCCGTCAGGATGTTTTCCATCCTGTCTTGAAAGACCTGGGGGTTCTCTGATGCTTGGGATGCCGGCTGTTCGGAGGGACCTAAGAATGATTTCGTTAATCCCATCATGCCTAGAGAATCTTCCGGTTGCTTTCTTGCAAGAAAGTCCATGTCGTCCTGATTCTTCCACTTCTAAACCACAAGAACAAAAATGAGAGAAACAAATTAGAGAACCAAGACGGATTGCACAAGAGACTCTGAAAATTTTATCTGAAAGAAGTGTTCCAAGTTGGGGGGAAGGTAAAGCTTCTAACCAGGCTCCAGATTCTTGATTGGTTGAGGATAAGATTCTTCATTGATTGGTCTTCATCTGAGGAGCTTGATGAAAGGATGGAGAGAAAGCTCTTTCTGTTCTGAGGTTCTTCCCAAGACTTCTGAAATTTTCGGAGTGATTCTTCAGGAATGTTTTCGGAGTTTCTTAGAATCCAGAGATCTTCAGCTGACTTCACGGAAGGGTCGACTTGAACATTGTAAGGGAGCAAGGCTGATACGAGGGGTTCTACGCTGTTGAATGACGCTAGGAAACACGGAATCGCCAAATCAACAGAGTGTTTAATTCCAAGTCCACCTTGTCTTACGGGGAGTGATGACTGTAGCCAGGCTTGGTCTGAAAGGTTAGAATTAGTGATGTTTTCGAGAATTGATTTCAGTGTGTTGTCGTAAGATCTTAAACTATCTTCTTCTTTCCATGTTGGAGAGCTTCAGAGGAATAATATTAATCGTGGGATTGAAAAAGACTTTTGTAGTAGAAAAAATGCAGAATGTTTGGAAATGTTCAGCAGGCNATGTTTTCGGAGTTTCTTAGAATCCAGAGATCTTCAGCTGACTTCACGGAAGGGTCGACTTGAACATTGTAAGGTAGCAAGGCTGATACGAGGGGTTCTACGCTGTTGAATGACGCTAGGAATGTGCCTTAGCGGTTTAGTTGTCTCAGTTTAATTCCAAGTCCACCTTGTCTTACGGGGAGTGATGACTGTAGCTAGGCTTGGTCTGAAAGGTTAGAATTAGTGATGTTTTCGAGAATTGATTTCAGTGTGTTGTCGTAAGATCTTAAACTATCTTCTTCTTTCCATGTTGGAGAGCTTCGGAGGAAAAATATTAATCGTGGGATTGAAAAAGACTTTTGTAGTAGAAAGAATGCAGAATGTTTGGAAATGTTCAGCAGGCGTTCACCAAAAGTTTTGAGTGTTTCAATTTTTTGTTGAAGACAATTCTGAATAGCTTCACTTGAAATTGGTGTTCCGAGAAGAGAAGCATTGGGAGATTGCATTATTTGGATTCCTGGAACTACTAATTCAAGATTAGAATAGATGTCATTAAGTTCTTCGGCTTCGCAGTTTCCAAGTATCGATGCTTCACATTTAGAGAAATTTGGAAAAAGTCCTATATCTTTTGCTGTGTTAAAAATTCTTTTCACCTCTTCGAGGACTTTGATTGGGCTATCTGCGATAGTACAGTCATCCAGGTACCAGATATNGTTGAAGACAATTCTGAATAGCTTCACTTGAAATTGGTGTTCCGAGAAGAGAAGCATTGGGAGATTGCATTATTAGAATTCCTGGAACTACTAATTCAAGATTAGAATAGATGTCAGTAAGTTCTTCGGCTTCGCAGTTTCCAAGTATCGATGCTTCACATTTAGAGAAATTTGGAAAAAGTCCTATATCTTTTGCTGTGTTGAAAATTCTTTTCACCTCTTCGAGGACTTTGATTGGGCTATCTGCGATAGTACAGTCATCCAGGTACCAGATATTCAATTCGGTGGAGATTTGTTCGACTATAGGTTGGATAACAAGACAAAAAAGAGCTGGGCCTAGGGGATCTCCTTGTTGGACTCCACGATCTGAGAGAATTGATGTTTCCCCATGAAAAATTTGGCTTGGAAGACGATAGGACTGGTATACGAAGTTGTAGATTTCAGGAAGCCTATACTTTACTATCTCCAATAGTGTATCTCTTCTGATTTCGTTAAAAGCATTCTTGAAGTCAATTTTTATGAAGGTTTTGATAGAGTTGTGTGGATTAGTGAAGTAAGTCCTAGCGACGTGGGCTCCAGCTTCAGCTCCTCCTCTTACTCCAACTCCTAGTTGGTTGGGAAGAAATTCTAGGGACAACGGAGCAGAGATTCGTTTGGTAATAATTTTTGCTGCTAATCTCCTCAAAGTGTTCCCGATAACAATTGTACGTATGCCTCCAGTCTTCTTCAAGAGTGCAGTTAAAGAACCTCCATATAGTATGGGACAAATATTTTCAGGTACTTTTCCGGAAAGCATCAAGATTAGAAGTTGTTTGATTGATTCAAGAAGATCTGAAGTGTCGGCTGTTGTTTGGCTAAATAAATCCTTTAGTATTTGTGGGCGGAGACCGTCAAGACCTGCAGCTGATCCGGGTTTGAAGGAAGAGATAGCTCTCAAAATTTCAGAGTCTTCGATTATCCAAGTCGTATTTTGAAAATCATGATCATCTGGGAAACGTGTGGGAAAAGGATGAGGTGGATGTTTGTTTATTAGAGCTGAAATGGTTTCTGGAGTGTCTGGTGCTATAATGTCATCGGATGAGATGAGACGAATAGCTCCTGAAATGTCTCCGTCACCAAGTTTGGCTTCAACTTTTCTCCACTTTTTTGATGGTGAGAATTCGATGTCCATCATTTTTTGAGGTAAGTTCAACCTTGAGCGAGTTCCAATTATCTATGTTAGATTTGACCCATGAAGTGAGATTAATGACTTTAGCATCGNAGCGAGTTCCAATTATCTATGTTAGATTTGACCCATGAAGTGAGATTAATGACTTTAGCATCGCTGTGGGGAACAAGAATATTTCTGAAGGTTTTCTTATATTTTAATTTAGGTTTATCATTACTTTTTTATTTATTTTTATCTGTGATGCTTAGTTAGGTTTTATTTTTTGTATAGCAGTTTCATCAAAATTATTTTTAGTTCACAGTTTAGGTTCTTAGGTTAATGTTTCGTTTAGGTTAATTTGTTATGGCATTGCCTAGGTATTAGGTTTATACTTTTAGTTAAATTTGGAAGGTTTATACTATTTTTGAGCTAAGTTCATAGGGGTGATAGAATGAGCGGACTCAGAGCGAGAGGCATCGAGAAGAGCAGTAGGGAAAAGCGTAAATAAAAGGGCGAGCTAACTAAGCAAGACCCTCCCCAGTTGCCCAGTTGCCCAACTGTATGGTCTGACGTCAGAAGCCTGAGCTATTTTAGCCTAGAGAAATGAGAAATCATAATTCGATTCAAAAGTCCATTGCCCTTTATTGTGTGGTGTCGTTAAGTCCCGTAGTGTACCACAATTCCTCACCTTTCCAATTACTCACCTCCATGTACAAGAACAATTATTGGTTTGGATTACATTATTACAACATTTTACAATTTTAAGCTAATAAGGTAAATAACTATTCAACCAAACTGCAAGAATTTCACAACTTTTTTTATTGATTTGGAGAAACTAGTTTTTTTGTTATTCTAATTTATACGAGCTATGAGCTATTCGTAAGTTATTTGAGGAAATTATTCATTGGATATTGGATTAACGTCTTCCTTCATTACTCATCATTATATTTATTACTTGTTTTTCAGGTGGAAAAGTCTAAAAGAGACTTTCGCTTTCAATCAATTAATAGAAAAGCAGGTTTACCGACTAATATTCTGTCTTCTTCGTTTTTCAGACAATTAAGCTTATTACTTAACGATCAGCCATGTGGACTCCAACACATGTCCAAGTAACAGGTAAGCCCAAAACTACAGCACAACACTTTTCGTAATTCTTAATTTGAATTGATTTACTTTGTCTTTATTTAGTCGTAAGAGCTTCGAATTTACTCTATAAAGGGAAAAATGGTAAGCGTAGGTATTTCTGGGTGTACAAAGAGCTATGGATTACTTTTTATTGATTTTTATTGGTAGGCATGAATGATGCATTTGTTACGATTGCACTTGGCAAGGAACGCTATCAAACTTCGGTGAAGGAGAAATCAACCAATCCTGTTCAATGGAATGAGGAATGTGAACTGTATGATTGAGTTTAAAGTACATTTATAACTTAATAATAGCTTGTATGGAACAATTGTATTATTTAATATTTTAGGTCGATACCAAAACAAGGGAATAGTGCAGAAATAGTGTTAACTGCCCTAAATCGAAATTTTATTGGGGATGACTTCTTGGGGGTAGTTCGAATTCCGCTTTCAGATTTTGATGTGTCAGCGACTCATACAACATTTATTAAGAAGTATCAAATCCAGAACAAACCAGGGAAAGACAATAGCAAAAAACGAGGGGAGTTGGAAGTCAAGACGGGTTTCATAGTCAAACAAGGGGTTAATGTCGGTAGTCTGAGTGATTTGAGCAAGAAAGAAGGTCATCGTTCTTCTTTTGGACAATTCGTAGGTGAGACACTGGAGTGAGTTGAAGTCAGTCAGTTTGAGTAGAAAGAATTCGAAGTTTAACTAGCGGCCTTATTCTAAATCACATATAGGCGGAAGTTTGTTGAGTTTGGGGAAAGAGAAAAAAGGACTAAAGAAATTGGCCAAGGCTGTCGGAAACAAAGTTTCAACGTTACCAGGAAGAGGAAAAAAGAAGGTCAAGGAAGATGGATTTGGAGCAATTCCTGAACAATATATCAGTTCCTCGAAGCAGAATCGACTTGAAGCAGATCCTGGGGTTATTAGCGACGACGAAGACGATTTCAGAGTAAGATCAGTTTGATGGACTTTATCCATGAAAAACTTATGAAAAATCAATTTTTTTTACAGTTTGATGAGCTTTCTCACAAAAGTAGTCACAGTTCATTGAGCGTTTCCCATGGAGCCTTGTCAACACCCAAGGACGGATCGTTGGAAAATCTTGGTGGCGGAGAATTTCTACGAAAAACTTTTGCAACTCCACCGCCAAAGAAACCGTCAAGAACTCAACCACAACATCCGTCACGTTCTGAAGATTTCAAGACTGTTAACAACGAAGTGAGCCCAATTGATGACTGGGAATCGAAACTATTTGGACGTCAACAGCATGGAGGAGGTATTAATTTCTGCTGTATATAGCATTTTCAGTTGTTCTATTTTTACGTCAACTTCTTTTCTTTTAATCTAGTTCCATTGTCGTCATCTCCAGTCTTAGAATTGCACAAAACTCCACTTCCACCACTTTCTGTGATGCCAGAATATGAAAAAAGGCCGGAACCAACCATCACGAAACCAGATCAATCAATCCAGCAGCCGAAAGTGAATATCCTATTTATTTTATGGAATTATTTCTCGTATTTGTCTAAAATAATTTAATTAATTTTCAGTCAGAAGCTGTGATTTCAAATAAGAATGTGGAAGCTGTAAAGGAACCTATTCCTAAGCCCAGACAGGTTCAGGATATCCTTAAAATGGAGTCAAAGTTTCGAAGTACTTCTTGTGAAGATTTATCGAAAGTTGAGAAAATCAAACCAAAAGAAACATTTCGGAGCAGCACGAAGGAAGCATTTGTTTCACTTTTCTCGTCGCCAAAAATAAGTAAGGAATGTGTAAATTATATCCTTAAGATGTCTTCCTCATACTATTTCTATTTCAGAAGGCAGTGACGAAAAACTAAATCAAAATCAAAAGGGAACACCAATTGGAATCACAAATCCAATTCGACTAAAAGAATCCCAGGTTGACACTCGGCTTCCGAGGGAAACTATAAGAAAATTTGAAGGAAAATCCCGTGATGTAAAGTATTTATAACATGTTAGCTAAATATGTGGTAGAATTTAATGAATATTATAATTAGGACCTGATCGAAACAATTACTAGCCTCCAAACAACTGTTGACAAGCAGAAGCAAAAAATCAACGATATGGAGAACTATCTGGAGACTCTCCTAGTCAGAGTGATGGAAAATAAACCCATGCTTCTCCAGAGTCCATATGTTAATGTGAATGGTCACCATTACAAGTAAAGTTCTTAATCTCATCCCCAATATAACAAAAATCATAAAATTTTATCATTATTGAAATATTGACCTAGGTCAACTAAATGGGGCTTCTAAAAGAATGTTCAGTAAAAAATCTTCTGAAGTCCGTCCAACTCCAACATTTCAAATCAGAAGAAATTGTAATTGAAGGAGATAATGCAATAATTTGGAAAATCTTATTTTCTAATAAGAGTTTCTTCGTCGGTAACAAGGACGACAGTCGCTAATTTAGCAAATACGCAATAAGAGAATTTAGTTTTCTATACGATTTGCACTAACGAAAATACTGCTTTTAACAATTTAATTCTTAGTTCAAGTGAACGAATAATTTTGAGAACAAATTAAGTATAACGGTGACATCAAGTTTTTTGATTTTCAATTTTCTAGCTAATACTTTAATTGTAACATAATGACTGGATTTTTGCCTAATATCTACTAAATAATGAAACAGGTTCAACAAATACTGCAATAAGTTTATATAAACTCATAACTTAAAATATCAACTACTTATTTGTGCCTTAATATAAAATAAACGCTAACGCTCATCTTAAGACCATCATACAGCATAATTTGTTTAGTTCAAAAACTATTGACAAATTTATTGAAATCTGCTTTAAATTCTTATACCAAATAATTGAAATTTTTTTATAATTTTCAATTTTCTCAAAAATATTTTGAAATGTAAAATATAGTAATGAGAATAATAATAACATAAAATTGATCCGATAATGACACCTCAAAACTTAAAATGATATAAGTCAATAATAATAAAAATAAGTGCCAAAGAAGGTCTAAAATTTTGATAAAATTCAATTTTAAAATATAATTTGGAATTTCCAGCAGAATACTTTCTGATGTTAATCTTTAGTCACTCTTGGCTTATTAAACTAAAGATTATATGAATTTGTTTTATTTATAAATACCGTCTGAGAGTCTTAGAGACAAGTTAAAAGATGCCTCAATAAAATATAAATTCAATCAAATTTTGATTAACATAAAATTTGGTTTCAATAGGATTGAAAAAAAAATTAAATTTTAAAACTTTTCTCATGGCATCATCATTCTTAAATGAAAGATCACAGGTATTTTATAATTTAACATATAAGTCCATTATAAGGATTATTGCTCATTTACACTTGATATTTTCATTTTCCAGACTTTTGAGTTTACATGAGCTAAACAAAACAACATGGGAGACAAATTCAGAAGGAAAAACAATTTAAGTCAATTAAAATAATAATCATTGTAAACCAATTGATTTTTGGTAAGTAACGTCAGATGTTACCTCACCATATATAACATTATTGGTTAATTGTTTATTCAACAATAATAAGGGATTAACTTTAAAATTATTTTAAAAAAAGACAGGGTATAGAGGATAATGTCAAATTGAATTCAAAATTTGTCATTCATGTTGGTTTTTGAATACTAGATTAAAATCCAATAATATTAATAATATTAATAATAATAATAATAACAATAATAATAATAACAGAAATAATAATAATAATAATAATAACATTAATAATACATTTAGTAGAATCAATTCCACTATTTTTTCAAAAGAAATTATTAAAAGTTTAGTGAAAGGACAGGGAAAATGCACGGAAAAATTCTAACTGGAAAAAGTTTGTTAAAAATTTTTTACATAACTATTAACTAATTAGTAATTACTAATTAGTTATTGACGGTATTATTATGTCAATGGAACTACCCCAAAGTCACTATAAAGGGTATGAAGAAATCGTTCCCCGAAGATACGGCGCACGAAAATACGGCACCGAAATTACGATGCCGAAGATACGGTAGCTGGAAAATACGATGCTTGGAAAATACGACGCCTAGAAAATACGGCGCCTAGAAAATACGGCGCCTGGAAAATACGGCGCCTAGAAAACTAATATGTTGTCGCTGATCACGAATATGCAAAAATATTTCACCGGAAATGTATAGAAAAAAAAGTTTCGAATTTTTGAAATGTCAAAAAGTTGAGAGTTTTTTCCTTGCCTATCTACCGGATGAGTTGATGTTATATGTTATACTATGTATAACATAATATATCATTCAAAAACGTAGCAAATACGTTTAGCATAATGTTTTTTTATGATTGGGCAAGCAACGAGTATGTTATCTTCCCCCCGCGGATCGGGTCCGACGGACCCGGGACGCCATAACTCTCGCGACATAGTTAGTGAGGAATGCAATAACATATCAATACTGATTTTGTGAGTTTTTCATGTTAGCTCGAGATCTGTATGATCCATGTTTCAAGCGCTCTATTTTCCAGGTTGCCGTATTTTCCAGGTGCCGTATTTTCCAGGTGCCGTATTTTCCATGCACCGTATTTTCCAGGCGCCGTATTTTCCAGGCGCCGTAATTTCGATGCCGTTTTTCAGCACCGTTTTTCGGCACTGTAATTTCCGCACCGTATTTCCCGCGCCGTATTTTCGTGCGCCGTACTTTCATAGAACCTGAAGAAATTACATAACAGGTGATTGACTTGTAATTAGCAAAAAAAAAAAAAAAAAGGAAGAATATTATCACAGCGTCACACCTCCCTACTTTTGGTTGAAGGGGTCGTCAACCATTTTGGTGAAACACTATTTTAGTCTTATTATTTTTAAGAAATAGTCTGATACAGTGACTGAGGGAAGGAAATAAAAATAAGGTTATGATTAGTTATTTAAGTAGGGGTAAAACTAATTTGGATTTTAAGATTATTTTGATGAGATTCTGAAATGAGTGTTATTTAGAATCAAAAATTGGAAAGGCCAAGTCTCTTCACTTCTTGTATAATACTTGGAAGGCTAAGAATAAGAGTCCAGTTCCAATGAGGTCTCCAAGAGCTGTTAAATATGGAATAGTTGATGTATCTGGATCAATTTTTCTTGTCCAAAACCAATGGGTCATGATTTGGGCGAAATACAGAAGAGTTGCCACCTATCGCATATTAAAACAAAATTTATAAATTAATTTAAAAAAAAAATCTAAAAAAATAAAATCTAATAATTCAATTTTAAATTTAATTTCAGATATTCGAACCTGAACTACAGCTGCAGTAAGATATACGGCAAAGAATTGAATAGATAGATCTGACAAATTTCCATCACGCGCGAGTGCATTGGAAGTGAAGCAGAATATGATGTGTCCAGGTATGACAATTCCAAGTAATACCAGAGCAGACACAGAATGAATTCCTAAAAATTTATTAATAATTTTCAATTAGAAACTAATTCAAAATTTAACAGTGAATTATGATAAAAAAAAAATTTTTTTTTGAGTGACCTTGTTTGGTAAAAACATTCCATGGAGAGAGCCATATTGGAATCACAGCTTCACCCGTTTTAGAATCCGGAAGTTTCCCAGGTTCACAATACTTGTGTAATGAGGTAGAGATTCGACTTGCTTGGACTGATACCAAATTCCCACCAACTCCATTAATCACCTAATGAATGATACAAAATATGATGTATAATACTTATTATTATTAGGTATATTTCTTATTACTGGTTGAAACAATGCAATTCTAGGGAATCGACTTTCTGCCATGTCCAATAGTAATCCACCGCCACTGAAAATCGGTTAAGAATAGACAAATTATATTAGGTATTGTTAAGAGTCAGTATCTTCAAAAGTATAATTTTAAGTTTTAAGAAACTAAACTTACGAACTCAGCACCATTGCACATAAAACTGGAACCCATCCAGTATAAAGAATCTTTAAAAAAAATAAATAATTTTAATAATTCTTACCTATTATTATTTATTTATTAGTTTTATTAGAATAGGTATTTATAAATTGATTCATCACCTGTTTAGTGTAAGAGTTCTTGTAGGATATAAAACCCCATAGTGGAGTGACCACAATATAAACAAAAATGATTCCAGGACATAACCATGTAGCAGAATCTATAGATTTATATTTATAATTAACTTATTAGTGATATACGAGAATAATTATTATTGATTTACTAAATTACTTACCAATAAAATCAAACAAAATGGTTCCCAAACATGCCAACAATCCTAGCGTTGTTACATCTCCCAAACTAGCAGCAATCGGTGTGGCAATATTATCAGGATTTAAGTGAAATTTTTTAGATAAAATCACAACAGCAACCATCAGAATTCCTAAAAAATATCATTAATTAAGGTAACATTTTAAGGATTTTTACTAACTTTGTACTCTCTTTATGTAAAGTTTATTATAAAATTTTATAATCAAATTACCAAGTATAAATGATGCAATGGAAGCAGTTAAAATACTACATGCGCAAAGAAGTACTGCATGATCCAATTTGAAAACTCCATCAAATACAACTCCTATGGCTACTGCAACAATGGATGACAGACCACCAACTACAATAGCCTGGACCTAAAGTTAGAAATGATTTATTTATTTATATAACTTGTGAATAATAAGTCGTATTATATAAGACCATATTGGTTATATAAGGTAAGATCCAATTTCAAAGATACGGTTTAGAACCAGCCTAATGCATTTAGCATGGGAGAATAATTTTTTATATAAGACAATATTGGTTATAAGACTTTAAATTTTCATTGAAAAAACAAAGGTCTTGTATCCATCGACTAATATCTCTACAACTGTGGTATTAATAAAGGATTCCTTGACTTGAGTAACAGTACGTGATTGACTAATAACAGGTCTGAGCTCGTACCTATACTTGGATTTGCTTTGTATTAACAATCAAATCCAGTCACCTACTCAGCAAATCACCTACTCAGTTTAGCCTAAGTAAGACCACTTGCCGAATATATATTGCCTTATCCATACCTGACATATGTTCAAAAATATGACAAGTGCAATTTGCAGTAAATTTGACACCGAAGATTATATTTTGTAACATTTTTTTTTTTTTTTTTTTTTTTTTTTTGAAATTTCAGAATGGATTTTGTTGGTTATGTAGATAAGCTGTTTCTTTGTACAAATAAAATCTAATTTTAAATTGAACCGAATCATATGCTTCCAATGGATAATGGTAGAGCAGAGACTCGCTTCCTTTTTGCTAATCTGTTCTCCAAAATATCCAGACGATCTAAACTCATTTAATCTATTTTTTAACAAAGCACACTAGTCCAAATAATACTGCTGAACCTTACTTGGAAAATCCTAAGTAAACTTTGTTTTTGAGTACAAAGTCATACCTAGGTTTTGATTCTTAATACAAATCTGAATCCAAGGTAGGACTTCTCAAATACTTAAGTACGACTTGTTACTTCAGTATCAGCTTGAACTTGAACATTAATTTTTAATATGAATTTCTCTAATCCAATCACATACTCTTACTTAAGTACGGTTTATTAATTTGGCAGTAAGAGCAATTTGGGAAAACCGCCCATAGAGGAGGAGTCAATATTTAGAATCATCAAACTCTAATTGGTTCACTTAAAATTTAGCCCCACCTCCTATCCCAGTTATGGGGTAGCTCTCTTCGCTATAGTATAAAATTTGACTCCTCATCTAAGGCGTGATTCCTGTATCAGGAATCCTGATAAACTTATCATATCACTGTCTTAAAAAAATAATTTCTTATAAAATTTGGCCACAAAATAGATAATTCCAATAGAGATGCTGACACGTAATTCGCGCCCATAATTCCGCCGGCTCCAACAAATTATCTTGCAATTTAGCTCCAAATCTCTATTGAAATGACCTATTTTGTATCCAAATTTCATTTAATTTGAGCCATGGGAAGTGGATTTTCATATATTGTAGAGATTCGTTCGGAAGAGTTGTTTCAAGGTTTTGATGGAAGCAGCATACAAAATTTATGCATATTTTTTTAGATAATTATGCACAAAGTTCAACTAATAGTAAAAGGTGTCACATTTACACGACTCTACCCTAATGGTCAAGTGGTGACAAAAATTATTGCATATTGAAGTTTAAGTTGACTTACTTGTGTGAGAGCTATATTTCCAGAGCAGATATGCCACTGATTTACCAAACTGTCCATTTGACCTAGATGTGAATGAGTACTGAGTCGAGATGCAAGGGTCATTTCTAAATTACCTTTTAGTCCNGCAAGGGTCATTTCTAAATTACCTTTTAGTCCTAGTAGGGGTGTCACTAGGACTAAAAATTCGGGAACACTTCTGAAAACTTTCCAATCCTAGTTGAAAAAAAAAATCATTATAAAAAACAAATATTAAGTAAAAATTATATGAGGTATCTTTGTAATTATGTAACCTTGACAGTATCGAGTATAAGTCCAGCTCCAACCATACCAAGTCCAGCGATAAGAAATGGAATACATACTTGTGCTGCAATTGTGAACCATCGTTCTTCATGTTTCTCTGGAATTAAAGATTCTCTCGAATCACGACTTCCCAGTCCATTGATTTGAAGTTTTTGATTTGAATCAGATCCATGAAGTCCAATTACAATGTCAGTAGAATTTCTATTCCCATCTTCAACGTAACTAACATCTGATGCCGGTGGTTGAGTGGTAAACAATGCTCTATTCTCATTGGTTAAATTTTCAATAGTTCCTTGAGTTAAGGTTGGTGGGTCTATTCCACCGTTCTTGGACTCCTTCTCTTCCTTGACGTCCAACCCCTCATTGTTATAACCTTTGATGTCCAGTAACATGTCTTCTAAAACTCTTGTTTTAACCCTATACAGTTAGAAGAATAATAAAAATTATTTTAACAGTATTTCATGTTCAAGAGTAATAATTTAAGAAACAGTGCAATTATTAGGTTAAAATGAGAATGAAATTAGTACAAAATAGGAAACAAATTATCAATTTCGTTCTTCACAAGGGATACACGGTGTATTATATTACATAAATTTAAAAAAAAAACTAGACCAAGGAGACAAAATATTGTAATAGTTGAAAACAATTTTCTATTGTTTCATTGTTAAGTCATAACTAACCATTTTTCATGTCGTCCTCAATAATTAATTTACATTTATTAGCCAGTAGTAGGTTGAGTCTTGAAAAGTAGAAACATGCGTTGGAATTAAATGAAATTTTAAACAATTAAAAATTAGGATTTTGGCAAACCAAAAAAAAAAAAAATCCAGCGGTGCATGAAATAAATATTAATAATTTTGTGTTTGTGAGATTCTATAGTTTCTGTCAGTGGAAAACAGTTTTAAGCTCACCATTTAGTTNTATTAATAATTTTGTGTTTGTGAGATTCTATAGTTTCTGTCAGTGGAAAACAGTTTTAAGCTCACCATTTAGTTTTGTTCAGTTCGTCAAACTGTTGAGACTGTGTGGACGGATGATGACGAAAAAAGTCAAAATGAAAAACAAAAATTATTATATAAATTAGAATTACAAAGTAGAAATTAAAATTAAGAGAGAAAAAAAAATCTTAAATTTTAAATCTTAAATTTTAAATCTTAAATTTTAAATCTTAAATTTTAAATCTTAAATTTTAATAATATCAATTACCAATAATTTATTAATAAATACTAAATAAGCAATGTCTAAATAAGCAACTCCTACAATAAATAATAAAAATAGCTGATGAGATGCTGTACTAAAAAAATTTTAATGAGAAATTACTTAGCTTTACTATTTTTACTGGATTTTTAGATCTTTTCTCAAAGTTGTTATTATACCAATTAATTAATTGTTAAATTTATTATTATTAATTAATTGATCATAATTTAACCAACTTTAGCAAAAAATACCGTGAGCTCCAATATAACTTCCCCATCAACAAAATCATAATTCTCTAGAACAATAGATTTAAAAATTAATAATTTAATAATAAATTTTATGTGCGACTTTAGTTGGAAGATGATTCGTTACAAAAAAAACATTTTTTTAAACATTAAATTTAAATTATAATTCAATTTTCCAATTATTACAACAAATGTACAACAAATGTTCAAAATGACGTATCGTTACTTTCACTGTCTTAAGTAAAGAATTATTAATTTAAATTCCCGCTTTGAATTCTACTGTGCCAATTGGATTTCATTGTGATTAATTTAAAAAATTAAAACTCTGATAATCGATCAAACTAACTTGATAAAATTGATCAATTTATAAGAAATATAAGGAGTCAATGACCTCAGGAAATTAAATAATTTTTTTTTGTTTGAAATTTTTCAAAATTTAAATTAAACTCAAATCCATTTTCCCATCATAATTTAGACTTAAGAAAGAAGTCGTCATAAAGATATATGATATGATTTGAGAAGTTTTGTTGAAACTCTCTGTATATAAGAGATGACTTTTTTATATTAAATATTTTGAGTTTTTTAACCTGAATTATAATTCCTAATTATAAAATTTATAATTTTATTATGATAAAAGTTAAAAAGAGTTTAATAATTGAACTATTTTTTTTTCTCAATAAATGAAATCATTAAATAATTGTAACAACTTTTTTAAATTCTTCTGAACACTTCAACTGGTACGTGGATGACTGATGAAGAGTGAATATGTATAGCAAGTTACTCCATTTACGGATAACACTCATCATCATGATTACTACACATTTTATATGACTCATTAAATGAAAATAATAAACAAATAAATCATAATCCAAAAAACTAACTATTAAATTATCTAAAAATCAAGGGCAATTAAGAGAATAATATGAAACTGATGTAGTACTTACCATTGTTTATTTTTTTTTTTTTTGCTTTTGATTAATTATTATGGGTATGAAAATATTTGGAGACAATGGAGGTTGACAATGATACCGACGTATCACCGTCACCAGGTACGCAGAGATTACATTCCCAAAGAGTCAGTGTAAATCTTTAGTTTTTTTTTATATAAATTTAATCTCTGCTCTCAATATTAGTAATTACTTGACAGAATCGAGAAATAGTGGTGGACATCGAGATTCTCCAAAAATCCATCGACAGATGATGGAACTAATGGAATGGAAGTGATGGAACTCAACTTATTATTATAGTCAACTGTTATAACAAACTTGTAATTTAAAATCACTTAATATTTTCTACTTGTCCATTGTTAGTATAAATAAATAATGTAATTCCAATTCTTCAGAAATCCATATGTAACTAAGGATACTTGGTTCGTTTCAAACTTGAAATCAAATTCTTATTTTTTTTTAATAAATTTTTTTTTTTTTCGTTGCGGTTACATAAGACTTCCTTCGTATCAAGTCTTATCCTTATAGTCATTTTTTGGTTATCATGACTTTCTATATAACCTCAAACACAACGAAGTAAGACTTTTTCGGAAGCGCAAGTCCGTACTGAAAATTTAGAACTTATTGATAGAAAGTTTACCCGGGAGTCGGATAGTTGGAAAATGAAAAAGTAAAAAAAAAAATTTATTTTTATATATATATATTTTTTTTTGTTTGAAGACCTTGACATAATGGCCACGGTCACGGTTTTCATTTTTTCGTACAATAGCTTTCAACCATCAATAAAAATAACAAAAGAAATTGAAAAAAAAAAAATTTGATTATTCAAATCTACACATGTTATACAGAATAATAGATTTATAACAAAAGAGCGTCTTTTTTTTTTTTTTTTTTTTTTTTTAAAAAAANAATTTATGATTTTATTATATTATTATAATGAATTATAACAATTTAACATTCCCAACATGTTCCATCGCCAGAATAATTTTAATCGTTTTTTTTTTAATTTTTCGTACCTGTATTTTTTTTTCGGTCTTATTACAATAATAAGTATTTAAGTTAATTTTTACTTTTGATATTTTTGATGCAATTTTTCCTTTTTTCTTTTTCTTCAACTTATAATTGTAAGATGAACTATCTGCTTCTAACCACTACTTTTTGACTACTTGAGAGTCTTTACTTCAGAGTTTATAATTTATTATATTCATTTTCTAATTCAAGGTTTCAAAGTGTTTAGAGGTGTAGACAGAAGAAAAAAAAATTGTTAGTTTAAAGAAAAAATTTAATAGGAATTTTATGATAAAAATTTAATATAGCATTGGTGGGAAATATTTACTACCTCCTGGAATTGTTAATTATTAGACTAAATTACCTCGTTTGTTATAATCGGTATATTAGAATATAAATGTATATAATTTCCTCAATTGTTAAAAAAATTTTTTTTTTTTTTAATGAGATTTTCATTATAATTGTTAATAAGTTTTTGTCCTTTTCTTACCTAAACGGGAAGTGGTAATTATACAAGAGTATTTTCCAAATTCAACTTTAAAATTTGGAAATTCAACTGTAAAATCGTTCCTACTAGATACGGATACGGAATATGAAGTCTTACTCCAACAATTTTATTATTTAATTATTAAATTTGAAATTTTTTTTATTACTGACACTGATGTATCATTGTGCTTATTTTTGGAGGGTTTCTTAACGTTTATTTTATTTTTTTTAATACCTGACAAGAATAGCACACCTGAGATTCATCCTATAAATAATACAGTTAATGAAATGAATGTATAATTTCTATATAGAATTTAAATATAATTCATCAACCTCGTCCAAGTCAAAGTCGACATGGACACATTGAAAGATTGATTAGTTTTTTACAAGAATAATAGCAAGTTACTTCTAAGCTGTTCCATCTAAAAGCTAAACTGTTTTCCATAACTAATGTCTATTGTGTCTGCAAATGTTTAATTCTGTCTAATCGTATAATTTATTAGTATATATTATACAGGGTGGGTAGTCTTTAGTTTCCATAATAGGGAATCCCTATAGCCGAGGAAAAGATAAGGGCTATACTTATAATTTTACTTTTATATGTTGTAGTCAGAGAGAAGTAATCTCTGAGATTTTTACTCTTCTCTATTTTAAAAAAAAAATAACTTATTGGTTTTCGCCCAATCAAGAGGGTGGGGACTTAAACTGGAAATCATGCAGACTTATTTTTCGGTATTTTTGCTGTCTCGAACCAGATTTTTGCACCTCTACACAACATTGTTAGGTGTCTGATAGCGTGGTTCAACTATTATGCATACTTTACCTACTTTACATGAAATCAGGTGAGCTATTGACATTTATCTTACTCTGCTGGGAAAACCTTATCGGCATCTTTGCATATCATGGCATGGGCCCAGACTCATAATCACGAAGATACAAGCAGTCTGACAGAACAGCTGTTGTACCAGTGCTAAATTGTTAGTCTAGTTCAAGGAATGACACCAATCCAAGATCGGTAACCATAGCACATTGCTTAATCCGAACGACATATAATAGGAAAATGTGTCGTCGGTCCACCCTAGACTGATTTTTCAATCTTTTCTATTAAATCCAATTCCCCAAGAAAAAAACCGTCACATGGCGTGTGTCCGCTTTTGACTCTTGTTTCAGTCATGAACTTCGCATGATATCCAAACTAAAAGGGGTTACTTGAGAATTTATGCAGATACTAACTTGAAGAAAAATCAATGATGCGAATATCATAATCCAAATTTAAATTATTTAAAATTCGAATTTGAATTATGATGATTTTGCCGCAGCAGAATCCTTCCTTCAAGTTAGTCACCGAGTAGAATCTCACGTAACTCCATTGGGTTTGAATAACATATGTATGGCTGAAACCTTAAGTCATAAGCGGATACACGCCACGCGACCATATTTTTTTAGGAATGAGATTGTAAAGAGAAGAATGAAGGTTCGGCATAGCTAAAGGTTGAAAAACTCCGAGGGTTCATTCTATTTGACTACAACATAAAAAGCTGAGTATAGCCCTTACCTCTTATAGGGACACTAAAGATAACTCACCCTGTATATATTATATAATTTGTAATAGTAAGTAACATCTTACACGCTTTCAGTCAAATCGTTTCAACGTCTGTAGTCATTCACAATGACTCACAGGTCATTGATTTCATTAGTTAGCATAATTTTTCATCCTTGTTGAAAATTTATAAAAATAATTTTTGTAATTCATCAATACTTGAAATAGCACAAATTTAGCAATTTCAAATAGCACTAACAGTAAATTCAAGGTTTGAGTGTTAGTTTTGTTTGTAAAATAGAGATCAGAGTATGTATTCAATATTGCGAAATTATATATCCCTTTATCATCAATTTTTTTTTTTTTTTTTTTTTTTAAATTTCTCATACTAAACGTACCAAAAAATAACTTTTTTTTTTCTAACTAAATTTATTGAAGAGTATGAAAAAAGTGGTAAAGATATGACTATGATGAGTAGTTGTTACTCTATGACTAACATCCCGTTCCTGTAAGAAGTTATGTGTAGGTACCTTATAATTAACTTACCGGTTCAATATCACCAGAAATTCGTGGTACCAACCACCGAAGATATTCTTCTGATCTAAAGTTGGAAATTGGCAAAATCAACACAAGAACACTCACTACTACAAAATCTGTAGATATAACCATTAAATATTATTGTTGAGTGAGTCTAAACGCGGATAGCTAGATTCAGAATCACGGAAGATGATGAAACGAAGAGTAAATTGTGTTTTTTTTTGTAAAAAAAATTAATTAAAATAATAATAATAGTAATTACTCAAACTCAACCGAAAGACTCTTAAAGAAAAGAATAGAAAAATAATTATCAAATTTTTAACGTAACAAAATTAGTATTCTATGATTGAAACGGTGTGGAAACTTTTCCAATGAAAGTTATAGTTAGGTTCCAGTTGGGAAAAATAATTTTTTAAATTTAATACTATTTTGAGTCTTATATACTTGTCTTTTTCTAGTTAAAATAAACTATTCTTCAACAATTAATCAATTACTATGAACAATAATAATTATTGTTGTAAACTTGGAGTAGGACTTGAGTAGTAGTCTAGCAGTATGATTTTGATAAATAGATAACTCCGCGTTGTCGTTCTCTTTGAAGTGATTCAACAAAGTGAGCTAGCACTCTGAGAAGGAATTTTGAGAGGATTTTAGCTAACCCTAAACTCGTTATTATTGATAATAATTATTGGTAAGAACATAAAGAGAATTGAATGAAAATTATTATAAAAAGAATAGATTAATGGAAATATTCTAATAAATCTATATAAGCTGAACCGTATTATAAAAACAAATTCCACATATGAATAATAGTGGACACACACTCACTACTACAAACTCAATGGATTACTAAAGGTATAGAAATTATTTTCTTAGGCGGATTGAGACACTTGTCCTATTAGGGTTTTGTAATAATTGAACTTGGGTAATCTTGCTCAAAAATTAGATTGAAACCTTTGTGGTTGGATTTGAGGTTGCGTGTATGAGGAATAGAATATCTGACATTTAGTAATACTTTATTGGTTTACTCATGGTCATCATGGGTCAACAACATTCATCAAACCTAAGTATATTTCATGTTAGTCTCAGCTTTGATTATCATGGAAAGATTACATCATTTTCTTACTACTTTTCAATTGTCAAGGTAGAAAACTCATATCCTGTTCAACATCTATTCAACCTATTAGAACCTAAATTATAATTAAGGAGTAGGGATTTTGACAAGTGATTAGATAGTATTTTGGGTCATTTCTACCGATACTACTGATTAGTCATTCCCAATGAATGAATAGGAATAATGAATCAATTAGGATAAACTGAAGTAAATCAATGATGGAACTCGAGTGCTCTCAAATCTTTCGGAGATTACCTTACCTATAGAAAAGATATAAATATATCGAAATAAATATTCCAATTAAATTGTGTGACGACATATCTCCTTATCTTTGATCAAGGGGATAAATACCTACACATCAAGAGTATTTCTACTTCCTTAAGGGTATTTTCCAGTATTTTTTCATTTTCATCATCTTCATCGAGTGCAAGGAATAATTGAAGTGGTTCCCACAGACGGAGTTGATTAATTTTAATCGTTTTTGCGACATTTTAAAAATGAAAATAGAATTGTGAAAGTTTTTTTTGCAAATTGAAATCAATCAATTTGAACTTTGCAAAGTTCAAAATTGGACTGCGCATGCTCCAAAATTTCAAAAGTTCAAAATTTCAAAAGCCACTTTGATTTGCCCTATTGTAAGAATCATCGAAATAATAAAGTTAGCAAGCCTGTCAGAGTTAAACAATACTGCCGATGAAAGGTTGAAAGTAAGGTTATGTTAAGGCTTTTACAATTTGAAAATTTTTTTAGGAAAACAATAATGTGTAGCACTGTACTGTAGGAATTCAAACGAGCTGAGTTTTTTGTTGCCTCGGCTCAGCTCGCTAAAATTTCAATTAAGCTCGGCTCATGGCTCACATGAGTTGGGAAATATCAGCTCAGCTCGGTTCATTTCTCTACTCGCACGAGCAGCTCACGAGCTGACTCATGAGTCATAGTTTAGTTATAATCGAAAATTCTTTCCTACTTGGACGTTGTGGTTACAAAAGCAGATTGCCACATGTCCTACGTCTTATTCACCATTTTGTTGAATAGAACTTTTTAAGAAAACAATCGGTTCAAACAAAGTACGTTGTACGTCTAGCTTTGTTCTTGTAAACAAAATTAAAAAATGATGAACAGATTTGGCAACAATTACTGACATTATTGAAATTAATGAAATTCAAAAATTTTTAATGTAACATTTGTTACTTTGGCTTGAATCTATATAGATTCAAGCCAAAGTAACAAAAGTCAATAAGTTGACTCATTGTCTATGAAACAATTAACTAAATGAAAAAACTAATGTCGTCATTCTTTCGAAGAAGTTAAAAGGTTATTTTTCATATCATTTAATAGTAAATTTTAGCAATTTACTTAAAAATTTTAGCCTGAATATATGGCTAGTTAGCTCACAAGTTATTCCCGGTACTCGAGAAAGCCAATGCTCCAGCTCAGTTCGGCTCATGACTCGTCCATTTGTAAACGAGTTGTACATTATCTCAGCTCAACCTCGTAGCCTATGTTACCAGTAACAATGCTTACTATGAAGCATTCCATACCGCTTAAAAACCTATGACCTCAAATAGTCACTACATTTTGAAATCCAATAAAAATAAAATCAAATCAGTGCGATTATTCATTTGTAAAAAGTAGCTTTCACTAATTTGCTTATTAGTTATTACAATTAGACATGAAATAAACTTTTGCAAAATGATAGAATATTGCATTCAATTATTACGTGTCAACCCAGTGTCAACCACATAACCTATTTTCAATTTCCTCCCACACAAATTGTATTCAAATAAATTTCTACTCTTTCCAACAAGGCTGCAATTTCCAAAAATACAATGATATTATTCACCTTTGATTTCATTTCATGGTCATGTGCTTACTAACAAAACTGATTTTGTATTACGTTATAATTTTGATTATTAAAATATAATTTTAATTAAGTAAACGAATATTTTTCGTTTCTCATTCGGAAGGCTCGTGGCTTAAAACAAGAAATGTGTCCTAGTATTTATAATAAAGTACAATGAAAGAATAATAATTATAAAATCGCGTTAAGTAACGATTAGTGTGTAATTTACAATGCCAACAAAGTAAATATTAAAATATTAATATATTATCTGTTAGATCATTGTGCACCATACTAACAACATTTTTGGTAAGTTAACTGAAAGACTAAATGGGGGAAATTAATTTTCTTTGGTCAAGTATATCATTGTACCGTGTTGTGTAACATAAATAAAATAGTCAAGTAAAATAGTATTCAAGTAAGATTCTGAAAAGCATGAAACTCACTTCAGGACATCTGTGAAGCAGCCTTTCGAAACTTGAATTATCAGATCTAGTCGCAAACAACTTCAGGATTGGTAATGTGTTGAAAGTCCAACTTTACCATATTCCATAGAATAACAAGGCACGATTTAGAAAGAGGATTTTTTGTGATTACTAATGGAAAAGTTTGGTAACAGTTGTGAATAGAATCTGTACAACAATCGACAGCGTATAAAAGACGAACCAAAACGTTTAGTCGCCCACATCTTCATCTCTATCGCCTATCCAAAAGAGGAGAAAAAAAGCAAGAGCCAAGAGTCCTGTACCAATTAAATCACCCAAGGCAGTCAAATACGGAATTGCTGAATTATCAGGGTCAACCTAAAATTCACAAAACAAATATTATATTATTAACAACTATTCAAATCTAGCAATTAATCAAAGTAGTAACTAACCTTTCTCGTCCAAAGTACTTTTATCAAGATGTCTGCGATGTAAAGTAGTAAAATTACCTACAGAGTACTACGAGATTACAATATTGTCATCTTATATGAAGAATATTCAATAGTCATGATTATTACTTGAATAAGAGCAGCCAATAGATAGAAAATTAAGAAAACCGGAGTGAAAGAAGTATGTCCATGACCGGCTTGAAGAAAGAAGAGGAATATTAAGTGACCAGGAGCAGTCATCAATACAAGAGCCCTAGCAGTAACCGATTGTATTCCTAAGAACAAAAGAAACAAGATAATGGTATATTCAAAATGAAAATTAGAATGGTTGAATGCACCTGGTGAGAAGAATGTTTGGAAAGGATTGGTACAGACGTTAGAGGCGCAATCGGGTAACTTTCCTAATCGTGCTGTAAGATTTAAGAATTAGGCAATGTATTCTTATTTTTTAAAACCAAGATATTTTACCATTCTTGTGTAGAGCTGTTGAAATACGACTAGCTTGAACGGCAACTAAGTTCCCCCCAACACCTACAGGTGTGATTTAGAAAATGTACATTATTTACAGTAGCTCAGTTTTTAGAAAATCCTTTACCTAATTGTAATATGAAATTGCTCTAATCTTTTACATAATTGCTAAAATAAAAAAGAAAAAGACAAACAAACCTGCAATTACTGGCTGAAAAACCGCTATACCACTGAATGTTTTGACTGTGAAGTCCAGGATGAGTCCTCCAAAACTACTGATTATCATTGCACTCAAAACTAAAATAAAAAGGAATCACTTGAATGCAAAGAGAACATTTAAAGATCATTGCCTAAAAGTGTAAACATAAGGTATTACCAGGGCTCCAGCCACTATTCAATACTTTCCGAGTTGAATTGTTTCCTTTAGCCAATATTATCCAAATTGGCATTGACATTAGATATATGCCCAATATTAGTGGAGCTAACCACACATACTTTTCTGAAAAATAAAAATAAAAGGTGCTAAGGATTTATTAACATAAAAAGGTAATTTCTTGTACCTATTGCGTTGAAGATAGAATTTGATATAAATGCTAGGACTGTAAGTGTGGTGAGGTCTCCAAGACTAGCAGCGATCGGTGTGGCAATATTATCAGGATTAACTCTGAAGTTCCTACAATCAGACGTTAACATTTGTATTGTCGTCATTCACACTACTATATTTGAGCTTACCTTGAGAGAATAATAATACCAACCATGACTGTACTTAAGACAAGACTTGCAAGACTTGCTGTAACCTGAGTAAATGGAAATATGTTTTCAAATAAGTTTTATTTAAACTAGTTAATGAAATTATACCACAGCAGAAGAGCACAGAATCAGGAAATGATTCACGTTAAATCTTCCAGAGGGAATCCAACCTATGACAAATATTCTCAATTAATGAAGATGTTTTTTTTAACTTTTGAGATTTAGGAAATGAGCGATGATTGGGTCCAGGGTTGACAAAAATTTTTTTTCAAAAATTTAAAAAGTTGAAACTTCTAAAATCATTCTCTTCTTTGTATTTGCAAATTCTTAGCCCGATCAGCCAACAAATAACCGAAGAAATGAAAGATACCACAAAAAATTCGAATTCGAATATTTCCAAATTCGGAATTTCTCGTGAAAATGAAATATTAATTGGTTCCACATGCATGCTGGAGTTGAAAGGAGTCGATTGAAACCACTTTGACTTCAGTGATTTTTTTTTTTTTTTTTTTTAAATTAATAAAATTAAAAAAATTAAAATTACCAGAATTAAAAAAAAAGGGCCACCTGGGAATGCGATTGGCTATGCCCATGCAATCACAATCGGTCCATAAATATTAGGGATGTAACAAATATTCGTCCGGCCTATTTTTCCGACGAATACAGATATTCGTATTCGGGGTCTAATGCTGAAGCTTCGGACGAATATTCGACCGAATATCTCAAATATGAAATGAGCGAGTTTGAACATGAATCCAAGTGAACTAAAACGTCACAGTGACAACAGCAATTCAGAATGGAAGAAACCAGAGTCAAGTTACCCCATTCCGATATCCCAGCACCGTCCACCAAAATCCAATTCCTCGTAACCAGTAGAAAAACATACAGTACAGTTTGCTTGAAAAGTTATAATTTTTTTAAGATTTTTTTTTTGTTAGGTTTGTTTTTTAAGGTTTGTTTTTGGTTCTTGGTTTATATTTTTAGGTTTTTTAGGCTTGAAGGTATGCCAGTTTTTAAGGTTTGTTTTTAATTTTATTTTAGGGTTTTTTTAAATTTTAAGTTTTTATTTTATGTTTTATTGAAGTTTTTTTTAGGTTTTCTTAGGTGTGAAGGTATGCCACTAAAAAAACGTAAAAAAATCCTTAAAAAACCTAAAATAAAACCAAAAATATACATTGAAACTGGCACACCTTCAAACCTAAAAAGCTTTAAGTGACAGTGGTAGAGAGGAATCATGTCAGATTTAGAATGAACTCATGATGTCACCGTAGAGAGGGTTGACATCATGGGCAGGATGAGTACATGCTCATCCTAACTCTGACATGAACCCTCTCTATCACCGTCACTTTACTGACACAGATGTTTGAGAGAATTGACATCAGAGGTAAAATGAGCATGTACTTATTCTAACCCTGATGCATACCCTCTCTACCATTGTCACTTTACTGAGACAATGGTAGAGAACATTGACATCAGAGATATAATTAGTATGTAATCATCCTACCTCTGATGTCAACTCTAACTACCACTTTCATATTGCTGAGACAGTGGTGGTGAGTGTTGAGATAAGATGTAGGATGAGCATGTACTCATTCTACTTCTGATGTCAACCTTCTCCAACACCATCTCAGTAAATTGGCAGTGGTGAAGACCGTTAAAATCAAAGGTAGAATGAGTACGTACTCATCCTACCTATTATGTCAACGTTCACCATCACTGTCGATTTATTGAGATGGTGGTGGAGACAATTGACATCAAAGGCAGGATGACTACGTGCTCATCCTGCCTCTGATGTCTACATTCACCACCACTGTCGATTTACTAAGGTCGTGGTGAAGACAATTGACAATCAATCGTAGGATGAGCATGTACTCATCCTACACTGCATGTCAACCCTCTCTATCACTGCCACTTTACTGAGACAGATGTTTAAGAGAATTGACATCAGAGGTAAAATGAGCATGTACTCATCCAACCTCTGATGTCAACCCTCTCTACCCCTGTCACTTTACTGAGACATTGATAGGGATGGTTGACATCAGATGTAAGATGAGTACATGCTATTATACCTTTGATGTCAATACTATCTGCCACTGTCTCAGTAAAGCTACGGTGGTAGAGAAGGTTGACATCAGAGGAAGGATGAGCATGTACTTTTTACTATCATTGCTGGCGTTGACAGCATTTCACAATTAATTATTACATAGTATAGAGAACATATCTTAAATTGCATTAACTCCGTGAAAAACTCACGAGAATTTTCCGATTTAACTCAATTTCAGATTTAACCACGACTTATCGGTGCTTCTGAGGTGCGACAGAATTTTTGGGTTATTTCTGCTCCTCCCATTCTCTGTGAATAGACACAACCCAAACTCTGATGAGTTAGTGTGTCTAACCATCACTTAACCGTGGTTAGTAGGTGGTTAGATTGGTACGGAACCGGAATACTAACCGCCAGCTAACTGAACCAGTGAATGTGGTTAAGGATTTAACCACTCGGTTAAGACATAACCGAATCCTAACCGCCGCTCTGAATTCCCTCCCTGGAGGAACGAAAAACCTAACAAAACTTAAATTTTGAGATGGGAAATCTAATGTTGGTCAAGCAATGATATGTTATTAGTAGGACTGTTGCGGGTAGACATTTTTCCAAAACCGCGGGTACGGTTACCCGACCCGCCAAAACCTTGCAACCGCGGTTTTTACGCGGGTACCCGCTACTCTCTACCGGCTAATTTGCCGGTTAGTGATGCGGTGAAGAATTTTTATTGCGCCCAATCTGAACGTTTTACAATTGATAATAAATTCAACATGTTTAATCTTGTATAATAGTGAATCAGATCAAAAGTTTTATTATTAATTTTTAGTCTGGATTAGAAATTTTTGCTATAAAGCAGGTAGAGGTGGTTTAGAATTTTCGGTAATAGACACAGATGTTCGAAGTCTTCCGGAACATGACGAATATACTATATATATATATACTTCCGGAACATGCCGAAGGTTTGGTAATCATTCATCACAACTTGAAACTGCTAAACTTTGAGTATTAACATTTGATCAATCAAGTCCCAATTTTTGCAGTTTCTTTGAGTACATTTAACTTTTACTCACAGGCACAGATGCTTAGAAAGTTTCATGATTCCCTCTTTCACGTGTATTAGTATTACAGTGCATAAATTTATGGAGTAAAATGCAGTAGCTAGTACCCGCGCGGGTACAAACAAAATAACCGCGAGTAGGATAGCTGGTCGGGTACCCGAAAACAGCGCGGGTACCCGCCGTTACGGTTTCCCGCAACAGCCCTAGTTATTAGCCTAGTTCCAATGAATTCTAATTAATATGGATACAGTGGATATGTGTGATGGGATGTTCTGGTAAGATTTTACGGAGTTTTGCATTAGTTGAAATAGTAACCATAATTCAATTACCTAGTATCACAGCGGCAACGGAGGCTAGGAACCCTACCACAATTGCCTGACACTACAAAGAAACAAAATTGAATATAATGCTTTGTACTAGAGGTGTTGCGAAGCTTCGAAAACTCGAAGACTTCGAATGAAGTCTTCGAAATATCGAAGCTTCGATCTTCGCATTTTCTTGGCAATCTTCGACGAAGTCTTCGATCGAAGTTTCGAAGGTTAACTTTCTCAATTTGAGCGCGGTCGACTTACACACGTTTTCAATCATTTCATAAAATGATATCACTCGTTTGTTGCTCTTTGTTTGAAAATTTAGTACACGGAGAAATGCTTAGCTTTCTCCATCACATCTTAAAACGAACATGTTAGAATTACAAATACTAAAAACTACTTTGCGTTTAATTTTATTTGTTATAAAAAAATAAAATTTTTATTTCTCAATTTACAACGTAATGAAGCGTTAAAATGGCTTCCGCTTGTTATTACTATTCGATAGACACCCCAAATGCAAATCCTTCGAACCTTCGATCTTCGATTTTGTTTTTTTCCTTCCCTTCGATCTTCGATTGAAGGGAAAAAATGCCCTTCGCAACACCTTTACTTTGTACAAATTTCAATATTAAGTCGTACAAGTTTACCTGTATTAGACTTAAATTACCGATTGCCAAATTCCATTTTGTTTGAGAATTATCTAAATTCCCTAGATTCGCTTGTGTGGATAGCCTAGATGCTAACGTCATTTCCAGGTTTCCCTTTAAGCCTAGCAGAGCGGGTACAAGAATAAAGACTTCTGGAACTTTTATAAAGACTGACCAGTGCTGAACGATATCCAGAATTAGACCAGCACCAACCATTCCAAGCCCAGCGATTAGAAAAGGTATAAATATTTGAATACTAACGGACCAAAATGTTTCATCTTCTACTGCGACTACAGATAGAGTGGATTCACATTCATCCTTTTCAAGTAAGTTTTCAATTTCTTCACCGTGCAGATGAAAACTTTCACCGTTGATTCCTTTAATTGAAAATGAATCCAATTCCAAAATAGGTGATATATTTTCACTTGTAATTGTGTCATCAAATTCTTCAAGTTTCTGATACGAAAAAACGGCATCAGACGTGATGCCCATTTCCGTCGCAGGATCTTGGTTACTTGATGAGGAATTTCGACGATAGCGTAAGTCACCGTTATCCAAGTATCTCGATACACTGAGACTACTCTTATCAGTCATAATTAGATTAGGAAGTCCACATAGGAATCATCTGAAACTCAACAGTTGATTTACTCCTCTTATTTAGTGATATGGATACCTATAAAGATATGAAATCTGAGTGAGTTTGAATACGAATTTAAAAAATCGATGTCATTGGCAGTAAGATATTGCAACCAAACATGATAATAAAAAAAATATTTTAAAATAACCTTAGTCGAAATTTCTTCTTACCTGAACCTGATTAGATGGACCGTAGGAGTACGCAGTGACTTTGTCAGTTGTCCCTAGGTGAGTAGACTATTCCTAGTCCAGTCAGTCCATGCTTTCATTCTTATTCATCAATCAATGAACAACCTTTCAACCTCGAGCGGCCTTGTCCCTTTAAACTTTTTAAATTATTTAAAACCCAGCAACCAACCAGTAAGTCCAGTCTTTTAAATTTTCATTCCAAAATAAAATTTACTTTGTAATCTTCCAAATTTGTACAAATTACAAAATTCAAAATGAACTCCCGGATTTTTGTTTTTATATACAGACCGAACCAATTAGGCTGTAACGGGGATACTCGTGCTTCACACTCAACCCACAATCTTACACTTCACATTTGGCCAAATTTCCTACATACTTAGCAACTAGCTCATCAGCCGTTACATAATTTTGTCTTTACATAAAGCAAACATTTCACTGTTTAACGACTGCTGAACTTAAATTTATTTATTCTAAATAATTTTATGGAGAGCATACCCGTAATAAATTTGTTTCGGCTCTTTAGAATTTCATCCACTTTGACTCCATCCTGTCATTGATGCTCTTCACAATGACTGTTTTCTATTTGGATTAGCAGTTGTTTGATGAGCATTGTAGCCATTCAGCATCTGCTGGTACGACTCCGCTGGGTATTTATAGTGATATTTTATCACAATTAGTTTAAGGTTTGGAGGTAAGCTCATTATGAGAAATAAAATACCTCGGAAACGCTTATAATTAGAAAATGTATAGACATTAAAGGTGCAAATATAACGTTCATACTGGTCTCATGCCGTAAAAATTAGAGAATTCATATCTTTCTCTTAAACTCCATTCGCAATGCGGTTCGCCACACTAGTGTTCCCCATGGCTCAGGTTTAGGTGTGAGCCATGGCTCATGGCTCAGGCTGACAGTGTGCCAGCATATGAGCCATGGCTCTGGCTCCCGACATCTGTTGAGCTGGCTCATGAGCCAGGTCCATGGCTCAACCCAAATGGTATAATTTACAGACACATTTTATTGAATTAACTTAAACCTGCCACGATGAAATTTTTTTCGGCACTGTGAAAAGTTGCTAAATTTGATTTTTTATTAGTTTATTTACGTGTCTATAACATCATTTCACTGGAAAATGGTAATATGAAAAGACACGCCCACATGCGTGAGTATGTGATTAAAAGTTAATTTAAAATTAAAATTAACTTATTTAACTTAATTAGATAAATTTGTAGTAGTTTTAGGTGTTACTAGAACTTCGATATTTGTTTCTTTTTTATTGTTTTTTTCCCCTGGCAGTTGTTTATTACCGAATTTTTGGGGGTTTACTGAGAATTTTTCTATCATGATTTTCTTAGTTGATTTTAGTGAAAATCGTATGATCTAAGTTGTGTATATATCAGATCTGTGACTTTTTATCCATCCAGCAACATTCTTTTTAAATTGACCAGAGAAGATTCAACTTCTCCTTTATTATAAATGACGTATCTATTCCATAGGTTAATTGCTCTAGCCACAGATGATTTCTCAAATGTCTTTGATTTTGAAGTGTGTATTGCTAGAGCATACTTCATTTTAGTCTCTCTTGTATGTTGTTTAAAAAACAGATAAGAGTTAAGATCTGTGATGTTTTGTATAAAGATTAGTTTAAAAGTTTCTGTTAGTGTTATTAGATCTAACCTCTCTTTAAGACTGAGAATATTGCAGGAGTCGTATAAGGCATACGAATCAATGTTTTCGAAATTTATAAATTTAGAATTGTGGTAAACTTTAGAGTTTGTGTATTTTTTTTTACAGGTGTAAGGATAGAAATACTGAAGTAAATTATTGTTGACTTTCTTTTGAATTGAAAGTAGTTTATTTGGTATGTCTGCCCAGATACTGAAACAATAATTAATATGTGATAGTACATACNTCTTATTAGATCTAACCTCTCTTTAAGACTGAGAATATTGCAGGAGTCGTATAAGGCATACTAATCAATGTTTTCGAAATTTATAAATTTAGAATTGTGGTAAACTTTAGATTTTGTGTATTTTTTTTACAGGTGTAAGGATAGAAATACTGAAGTAAATTATTGTTGACTTTCTTTTGAATTGAAAGTAGTTTATTTGGTATGTCTGCCCAGATACTGAAACAATAATTAATATGTGATAGTACATACGCGTTTAAGACGATATTGTATAAAGCCCGTATTACACTATTGAAAAAGAGGAATTGAAATCGGGAAGGAAAAGAAAGGGGAACTGTACTCAATTGTTGAGTATAGGTTATTAAACTATTAATGAGAGGGAAAAAATTCGGGAAGGAATACTCCAGACTTTTGAATTCAATGGTTGAGGATAAGGAAAAGATGACAAAAACTNGAGAAAAAATTCGGGAAGGAATACTCCATACTTTTGAATTCAATGGTTGAGGATAAGGAAAAGATGACAAAAACTAGCGGTAAAAAAGTTACTTTAAAAATTNGACTTTTGAATTCAATGGTTGAGGATAAGGAAAAGATGACAAAAACTAGCGGTAAAAAAGTTACTTTAAAAATTTTTTGAATTAACAAATCTTATTTTAGTTTAAAAAACTATTTAATCAGCAATGGAAGTGTACATTCATAAGCGTAAAATAGCTATTTTAGGTGCTTTAATTGTAAACGAAGAGAAGTCAAAACTTAAACGGAAAAAACGTAGATATTGGACAAAATCATGGAACACTCAATCTGAACGAAACATGTACAGTTTTTCAAACACTATAGAAATACATCTTCGTGAAGATAATGTCCAATTTCAAAAGTATGTGCGTGTTAATTTGGAATCATTTGAGCTTATTTTAGAAGAAATAATTCCTTATATTTTGAAGAAGGATACGCAATTGAGAAAGTCAATAACTCCAAAGGAGCGTTTAAGTATTACTTTGTCTCATCTTGCAGAAGGTATTTGATTTATTAAAAAATTCTAATTACAGGAAAATAAAATCTTAGTTTTTACTAGGAATATCACAACAACGATTATCTTTTGAGTACCGAGTATCTCAACCAACAGTCTCACTCATTATAGATGAAACAACAAGAGCTTTAGCCAAAGTACTTGTCGACAAGTACATAATTCTACCCGCCTCAGAAAATGATTGGAAGTGTGTTGCCAATGATTATTGGAATCTTTGGAACTACCCTAATTGTATTGGAGCTATAGACGGGAAGCACGTTTTGATCCAGAAACCACCTAATTCGGGTGCTTTGTTTTTTAATTATAAAGACACATTTAGTGTTGTTCTCTTAGGAATTTCAGATGCAAACTACAAATTTCTCTATGTGGATGTAGGGACAAACGGTCGTATGAGTGATGGAGGAGTTTGGGGGAAAAGTTCCCTACAAAATGCATTTGAACAGAATACGCTACGGATTCCAACTCCTACTAAACTTCCATATTCAGATAAATCAAGCCCTTTTGTTCTNTTTGAACAGAATACGCTACGGATTCCAACTCCTACTAAACTTCCATATTCAGATAAATCAAGCCCTTTTGTTCTTATTGGCGATTCGGCTTTTGGATTAAAAAATTATCTAATGAAACCATTTCCAGAAAAAAATTGCCAGTATGAAGAGAGAATATATAATTACAGGTATCTTAAAAAAATAATTTTTTAATTTATGTATCACATTGTCAAATAATTTCAGGCACTGCAGAGCAAGGAGGATTATTGAAAATACTTTTGGAATCACTTCAATGAGATAGAGAATTTTATTAAAAAAAATGCAATATGATCCTGTTAAAGCAACACATGTCACGCTGGCTTGTTGTGGACTTCATAATTTTATGATGTCTCAAAAAAATGTGGATAATACATATTTTCCAAAAGGTACTGCTGATTACGAAGAAAATGGACAAATTATTGACGGTAAATTAACAAAAATTCCTATATTTAATAAATTAAAGTTCTAGCTCCACAACAAATTGTGGGCCATAATCGCTTATTAATGTGAGCAACATTTCATGAGTCTCTTGAAATGGTGGCCATATGATAACCTGTCGGATTTTGAAAACTAACCAAATTTTAATTAATTTTAGGCTCATGGAGAAATGATCAAACTCAACTGCAGCCAGTTGATAAAATAACCAATGGAGGAGCAACAGATTCAGCCGTCAACATCAGAAATTGTTTAAAAACTTTTTTTCTCGATGAAGGGCGTGTTGCTTGGCAAGATGAACGAGTATAAAGTAATGAAATCTTTGGAAAAAAGTATGTATAATATGTATATAATAATATGTGTAATATAATATTTCCTGTAGTAATATTAATAATAACAATTTAATGTTTACAATACATCACTGAATAATAAATCGAGGAGGTGGAAGTTCATACTCCTGGCTCCTCATGAATTCTGCTAATATATTTTGGATCTGTGCTTTTGCCAGTTCTTGACTTAGTGGGCTTAATTTTTTNCTCCTCATGAATTCTGCTAATATATTTTGGATCTGTGCTTTTGCCAGTTCTTGACTTAGTGGGCTTAATTTTTTTAAGGACTCATTGACATTAATTCCAAAAGCTTCTTGTGTTGGAGGCATAACTTCTAATGCAGCAACAANCTCCTCATGAATTCTGCTAATATATTTTGGATCTGTGCTTTTGCCAGTTCTTGACTTAGTGGGCTTAATTTTTTAAGGACTCATTGACATTAATTCCAAAAGCTTCTTGTGTTGGAGGCATAACTTCTAATGCAGCAACAATNTTTTTTAAGGACTCATTGACATTAATTCCAAAAGCTTCTTGTGTTGGAGGCATAACTTCTAATGCAGCAACAATTTTCTTTTTGAAATCAATGTAATCACTGCCTCTTCGTTTTCGGCAAAATGAATCAGAGCTTGTGTCTCTTATCTGAGACGAGCTGGAACTTGAATCAGTGTCCGGAGACAGTGGACTTTCCTGTAAAATTACTCATGTATCAATTTGATTTAAATTTAAGCTTTTCATAAACTTACTAATGAGTCAAAACCAGATGAAGCAGATTGCTCTGCTTCTGGAATATCGCGGAGAAATACCATTGAGTCGTAGTGAATAAATGATGATGTGTAAACTTCTCCCGCCCCTTGACCCGTCTTTTTTGTACGCACTAACTTTGTTTCCAAATTGAATTTTGTCCTGAGATGGTTCCAAATTGTTGAAATTTCATTTGCTAAAATTATACAGAATTTAAATTGTAACAATATATATATGTATAATTTCCAACCGTTATATTATATTTAATTACTAGTTTTTCTTTCATCACATTTTGAAGCCAACTCACGTAACTTCTGACCACGGTAAGATTTATCGTGAAACAGTTTGTGAGTAACATCCCAAAGTGGTCTGTTTTCGGCATAGAAAGAAATAATGACTTCTTCGTCTAATTTATTTTGGTGTTCAATTGCTCGAACTTTGTCCTTAATGTCTTCAGCTAGAATTACAAAATTACAAAATCTTAATAGTAAATTGGTTAAAGTAATTATAAGTTAAAAATAATGAAACTTTATTGCTACCTGTAAAATCCGATCCAAGAGCAGTTTGTATATTGTGAAGAAGTTCATTTCTTCGCTTCTTGTTATTTTTTGTTTCTTTATGCTTGAGCAATGGGTTTTTCGAAACAAATGCAAGAAGAATGTCAACTTTTACTTTTGACCATAAAGTGTCAAGAGCTAAATGCGGTTCAACAAGCGAATTCGACATCTTCAAATGTGATAGAATTAAAATGAGAATGAATTAAAATTATACAAATAAACTTTATATTATCCAATTCAAATTCAAAATTCAACTCAAAAATTTTCCNAGAATGAATTAAAATTATACAAATAAACTTTATATTATCCAATTCAAATTCAAAATTCAACTCAAAAATTTTCCGACTTTTATTTGTCACATATTTCCCTAATTTCTCTACATATAAATATTCCTCTTCTTTATAATGTCCTTATTACACTATTTGAAAAGCAGAATGAGAAATGGGATTCCCGTTTTAAATCAGGAAAGATAGGGTCGGACCTATCTTTCCTGAATGGAAAGAGGAAGTCCTCAAACGGTGAGGATAGGTTATTACACTATTTAAAAAGAGGAAAATATCGGGAAAACCATAGCCTCAGGGTCCCTTTCCCGATTTCAATTCCTCTTTTTCAATAGTGTAATACGGGCTTAAGTGAGGAGTGAGTGCTCTTTTTATGAGCATGATTCTTCCACATTCTCTTGATACTTTATTTTCTACATGTATAGTATATTTTTCAAATGATAAGGCCTCATCCATGAAAACACCTAAATATTTGAAAGTGTCTACCCTTTTAATCTTATAATCATTGAATTGTAAAGAATCAACTGGTACTATACTGTGGTCTCGATATTTAAAAAAAAATCATGAATACTGTTTTTTCATGATTCATCTGTAGCCCAGTATTTTTACACCAATTGTCCAAAATTTCCAGTGCTATGCGAATTTTTTCTAATAATTTTTTGATGTCTTGATCATAGCAGTAAATTGCTAAATCATCTGCATATAATATTGTTTCTATTCCAATACCTGTGAATAAATTTTGGATATCGTTAACGAAAAGAGAAAAAAGTAGCGGACTTGGAATACATCCTTGTGGCACTCCGGTGTTTACAATATAATCTTTCGAAAGTTTATCATTGCTTTTGATTTTGACTTTTCTAGCTTTTAAATAGCTTTCAATGAATATGTTGCTTTCAATAGTGTTACAATATTTGAGTCTATGAAAAAATTAGTTTTACGTAGATTTAGCAGTAGGTCATGATTTATGGAATCAAAAGCCTTTTTAAAATCCACAAAGACTACAGGAACTTTTCCATTAGTATTATCTATATTTTTGTGAATAAAACTGTTTAATACTTTATGTGCTGTATCACACGACCTATTAGTTCTAAAATCATGTTGTGCTTCTGTTAAAAGGTTATTGGTGTCGAGATGTTCCGTCAATTTGGTTTTAATGACCCTTTCGAATACCTTACGAAGAACGCTACAATAAAACGCAATTTGTCAACCACGTTTTCAGTGGTTGGATAAATTTCCCAGCTCTTGGGTATAGCAAACAATTGGTGGTTGGAAAAATATTCCAGCTGTTGGGATGGNAGTGGCTAACAATTGGTGGTTGGAAAAATATTCCAGCTGTTGGGATGGTATTGGACCAAATTCAAATAGTGTGTGTGGAATTAATTGAATTCATAGTTAAAATATAACTATACTAATATGTAGATATTCAATTAATTGACATGCCATGAAACTAAATAATACCACAAATTATAAAATTATAGCGTTTTCTATGAAACTAAAAATTGTAAAAATTCAACTCCGGAGTTGACTCCGGAGTGCACTCCCAAAATTTAAGGAGTTGGAGTTGTAGCTCCGGAACTGACTCCCAAAGAATAAGGAATTGGGAGTTGTGACTCCGGAGTTCAACTCCAACTCCGGCCAAACTCGGAGTTGTGCCGAACACTAGTTCTTAATTAATCCGGTAACTCAAATTGGCAGATTGCTAGATTACTAGCAAAAATACAGACCTTCATCAATAATTTCTTAAAAAAAGCGAAAACCCAAGACCCAAATTGAAACCAGGGCCTCAAGAAACACTTTCGTCACGTGACATAATTGTCCATGATAGCAACAAATCGACTTCTTTAAAAAAGATTAAGTAAAATTTGAACCTCTATGTACGGAAGGAAACCTATGGAAAGTTGCCGGAGAAATTCGAATGCATTGAACTTGCAAACACTCAAGAGATTGCCACTTTCTCCACCCCACAGGAAACGTCGATTAGTTTGGGCCAAGGACAAAATTTCTTGGAAAAAAGATTGGCGCTCTATCATTTAGGCGACGAAAAGTTGAACCTTGACGGTCCTGATGAGTTTGCCTTTTATTGGCATGATTTGCGCAAGGATAAACTATTATTTTCCAAAGAGTACACAGAAGAGGGTTGCGTATTGCGCTCAGTTTCCATGGTTAATTACCTGTGACTTTACTACTCCCCTCCAAAATGCTGTCGAGTATCAAAACCATTTGTTGCATAAACTAATCCTTCATTTTCGACGCCTATGGCAAGATAATGGCGTCTTAACTCTGAACACTCCATTGTTGTCAAAAATTTTAGACACATTTAACAATTAAAAGTTTTTGAAAGAAAGTTTAGACATTTTGTAATTTTCCATACTCATAAAATCTTGAAGTATCTCTAGAATCTGCCGCTTGGATGCGTCGAAATCATATTTTCTCATAATTGCCAAGTTTTTAAAAGTGGCCTAAACTTATGGTCTAAAATTTTAGACACTTACCTCACCTCCACTACGCATGTCTAAGTTTTTAGACCTCCATCAAGCGTTGCCAATATATGATCAATTTTCATTCACAATACTCTAGTTCTTACTGCCCACAGCCCTCCCAACTGCCCACAGCCATCCCTACTGCCGACAACCCTCCTTAACTCCACACTACCCACCGCCTTCCCTACTGCCCACAGCCCTCCCAACTGCCAATCTCCCTTCCTACTAGCCACAGCTGAAATGATGTGAATCTTGATGCAGTATGAGAATGAACAATAACTTATGAACCTAAAGGCAACAATCAATGCGCCGGAGTTAACAAAAGATGATGCGTCTAAACATTTTGACAAATGTGGTGTATGGGGTTGTAGATGTCTAGAAAGTGACACTCTGGTGACTAATTTTGGTGTAGTCAACAACGGCAACAGTGTGGACGTCAGATATGCCTTTCCTACTCTAACCACAATCATAATGTGAGAAGTACCATTGTCTCGGACGGCATACATGACATCCAGGGACGTCGTATATGCCGATTTCTCGGGACGTCTTCTGCACCGTGCTGACCCTAGCTGTGTGGTAAAAATGAATGTTATTTTGCATATAATTAATTTGTGATTAAAACTTTAGGTGCTTTTGGTCCACTTAGAGTGTAATTGGTCTTTGGGCACTTGCGCCAATGGTTACCTTAACAATCTCGAAGAGGTTGATGATTGCTGAATGATGAAAGGTGACCAGCTCTAATGCGAGGCAAGATTTGTTTGGAAAACAGTGGGAATGATTTTTACCACTTGACCAAGAATAAAAAGTTAAAGAAAAAAAGTGAGAAAATCACAGATACCCTACTTCTGAAGCTTACTGTAATATTCTTATTTTATTTTGTATTTTGTAGTAATACATGTTTCTGTATTTTGTACTCACATTACAATCAATTTTGTTTTTGTCNTTTTTATTTTGTATTTTGTAGTAATACATGTTTCTGTATTTTGTACTCACATTACAATCAATTTTGTTTTTGTCTTTTTGTAGTACGTTTTGTACACTCTACACTGCCAGGAACTTCCGTTAGATTTGAATTTCCTGGGAATATAAATAATTATCTTCTCCCTCAAAAAGATAATAAACCTAATAAACCCTGATTTAATAAAAATTATTATTTACTAAACAATAATAAATGCATAACATCACAAAAGATAAGAAACAAGCAACATTGGAAAGATTTTTTCAGTTTTTAAAAGTACATTCACGTAATATAAATTCTATTAAATCTCGTAACTTTTTCTACGTTATTTTTTGTTTTGCAATATTTTAATAACTTAAGGCAGATCCTTACTTTCTGTTTGCTGGTTTCATGCGTATTCTGTGGGTATCCTTTGAATGACTCTTTGCGTTCCATATCCATTTCTAAAACTCAAGTTGAATTCTGAACACAATTTTTGAATTCACATTTTTGAGGACAAAATTTTTAATAAAGTATATTTGCAACAAAAATAAATCCTTGTGAATGGAATGTTTTTCAACCCTGCAAACTTTGACCCGATCGATTGTTACTAGGGGTATTGTGGTCAGTATATCCGGCAGGTATGCCGAATATACAGCGATTTTTGGTTGTCGGATATCGGATATCAGACATGCATGCTTAATGAAACTCATATTGCATACAATTTTTATCAAAACAAGACGCATTTTGTGACTCGTTTCATGCGAAAGTGCAGCAGTCGATTTTTGAAACACTGAGCAGCATGGGAGGGCAGATTATTTCATTAAAATTTCCAGGGTTGGGTAATTAATGACTTTTCCAGTCGGATTAGGGATTGCGGATTGAATTTTCTCAAAACCCTGGATTGGGATTACGGATTAGGAATTAACCAACGTAGACGAGATGGATTAAGATTAGGGATTAACTTTTCCAAAACCTTAGCGGGATTAAGGATTGCGAATTACTTAATCCTTAATCCCTAATCCCAACATGGATTAATTTTTTTACCCACCTTAGAAATTTAATTCGCAAGTAGTTAATACAAATTCAAAACTAATTTTCACTCTAAAATGGCTATGACTGTAAACTATAAGTTAATTTTCAGAACAATTAATTGGTTGAAAACTTCATCGGAGAGTTGACATCTTCTTGGTGAGAGAATTGAGCCTCCATAGCTGAATACACGTTCAATAGGTGCAGATGAGGGTAATGACGTGTTGTAACGACGGAATAATTTGCGAATTGCTGGAAATCGGTGAAGTGAGTTCAAATCCTGAGACGGGTCTTGGAAATATTTAGATTTACCCTTTAGATTTGAGAACAGAAGTTCCATGCTGTTGACTTTTATTGAAAAAGTATAATGAATTGCTCACAGATGTCGCACTTCTAATCCGTAGTTCTAATCCCAAACCAATCCCGTCGGGATTGGTTTAGTTAGTCTCCGAATGGGATTAGACATTAGGGACTGATTCTATCTTTCCAAACACTTTGGATTAGGGATTGGGTATTAGAATTTGTAAAATTATTTTACTCGGATTGAGGATTGGGGATTACTAATCCCTAATCTGGATTATCCCAACTCTGCAAATTACGCATTACATTTTCCAGCAATTCAAATCACAATATGAGCATTACATAAATACACTACCAAGAAATTACAAATTGTAATTGTGAATTACAATTACAATTACAAATTACAGTAATTGCATTACAAATTCAAATTACTTTTTTTTTCACCTATAATCTATGATGGAGGTATACTTTAATACTTTCTTTGATATTTTGATACTAACTATATTTACGNTAATACTTTCTTTGATATTTTGATACTAACTATATTTACGAAAAGCATGAGGATCTTCAATTAATGCTGAAGTTAGAAATATAAAAATACTTGATAAAAATCAAAGAGCTGCAGAACGTTTGTATTGAAAATTACAAACATCAGAGCAAAAGAAATTAAAAATTTTACTCTGCAATGTAATTTCATTATATTTCATTTTCATGTAGCTCAAATTACAAATTGCAAATTACTATCTGTTTTAGTAGGACTTANGAAAAGCATGAGGATCTTCAATTAATGCTGAAGTTAGAAATATAAAAATACTTGATAAAAATCAAAGAGCTGCACAAAGTTTGTATTGAAAATTACAAACATCAGAGCAAAAGAAATTAAAAATTTTACTCTGCAATGCAATTTCATTATATTTCATTTTCATGTAGCTCAAATTACAAATTGCAAATTACTATCTGTTTTAGTAGGACTTANTAATTTCATTATATTTCATTTTCATGTAGCTCAAATTACAAATTGCAAATTACTATCTGTTTTAGTAGGACTTATAATTACAAATTATCCATTACAAAATGGTAATTTGCCCACTTGAACAGTAATTCATTTTTCTGATCACATTCGTAGCATTGAGTTAAAGTAATTAATTCACGGTATTTCATAAACTAAATTCCCTTTTGCTGCAAAGTTCTACAGGGTGAGTTGATGAGGATGACTATCCAGGGATATCCACACTACACTACTATCACCCACTTCCCTTTGAGTGACTAACCCACTTGATAAACTTGAAACCAAAGGGATGAGTAGGGTAGTGTTGATATCCCTGGACACTCACCCTGTTTATCAAATGTATTTAGCCTAAAAACTTATGGATAACACGCGTCTTATACAAGGTTTTTTTTTTCAAAAATTTTTTAATGCGTGATATATACAAGGGCGTGTTATCTTATTTAATATTTTCCACTGATTTTAATTTCCAAAATTTAGAAAAATCTATTCTTCCAGCTTGTCTCCTGTGCGTATTTGCTTACATAATGGGTCATTGCTGAGTTAAAACTACTTTTTCTTTTAGATAAAACATTACTTACCATTAGTTTTTTGGTAATTGTATACGATTTTCTTTTCAACTTTCCCTTTGGTTGATCCATTTTCAGCGAAAAAAAAAAACTTTTAACTTATTTTAGAACTGCAGCTTGATGCGTGTTATGCATGAGGGCGTAGTATTCATAAGGTTTTAGGGTAATTCTGAAAGTGACATGAATATAAATTTCCTAGTCTTCCCCTAGACTAATATATTAAATCTAATAAAATTATTGATTCATTTATATTTCTGAGGAAATAATATAAAAAATTATTCATGGCGGATACCTAAAGGTATCCGGTAAAGTTTTAGGCGCCGGATGTCGGCAACAACACTAGTTGATTCAAATATAGTACTCCTATACTTTTAGTAATATAGATTCCTAGTGCTCCTATACTAGTGGTGAGTGCCTGTACAGGCAGCCTGAAAATGCCTGTGCCTGTGCCTGCAGGCGTGGGCCAGGCGGGCAGTCAATAATAGAGAAAGTCACAGGCATGGGCCAGGCGGGCGAATTATGCCATGGGTACAGGACAAGCAGGCATATCCTTTTCTTTCCCACAGGCGCCTGTGTAAAGTTTACACAATGTGTGGTCCGATGCATTTTTCAGAACCAAATCTTTTCCATAATTTTCATTTTGTCTCACCATTGCACTACAGTTGTAGTGGAAATACTGATACTGTAGTGAAAAGTTGTAGTGGAAATACAGATACTGTAGTGGAAAGTTGTAGTGAAAATACTGTAGGGGGCATGACACATATGAAGTCATACAGGCACAGGCACAGGCGGGCGTACTATCTCACAGGCAAAGGTCAGGCGGGCATGACACATATGAAGTCTTGCAGGCACAGGCACAGGCACAGGCCAGGCGGGCATGACACATATGAAGTCTTGCAGGCATACTTTCTCACAGGCACAGGCCAGACGGGCATGACACATATGAAGTCTTGCAGGCATAGGCACACGCACAGACGGGCACACTTTCTCACAGGCACAGGCCAGGCGGGCATTAGAAAACCTTGCAGGCGCTCACCTCTACTCCTATACCCAAAGTATAAAGAAGTTAAAGATGTGGGATCGCAGCTCACCAGAGACCAAATTTTCTGGACATCGTTTGTTGCAAACCTTTGTAGGAAATTGGTTGATTTATAAGGATACTATAGATTATAGAAATACCCGTGATATACAAACCATATTATTGGAAATCCGATGTCAATTCATTTAGCTGTTCGGGATATAATTATGACGGAAAGCGGACAGACAACAAAACAGAACCAGTGTGTGTTCCGCAACACATAATAATCGCCGTTACAAACGGATTACGATTACAGAATAAAAGTAGAAAGTATGGATCCCGCATTAAAGAATTATCTTGTTTTAACACATGATGGTATTTGAAATTGGAAAACAAGAATAATTAAATTTTAGAAAAATAATTTTTGACAAATGGAACGTGATAACGATAAGAAACCTATTCCCTTGCTCATTGATAGTTCTAAGCATATGTAACCCGTAGTTATTCACCAATTTATATTTATCACTGATTTTCCACTTAAGAAATAGAAAATTTGCGTTCATTATATAAAATTAAGAAAAGTGAACAAATGTTTCTTTCTTTTTTGCTGATATAGATAATCTTACTGCAGAACCTGCTGGTGAAAATTAGATTGAATTAACTCTAAGAATCATGGAGAGAATAGGGTAAAGCCAACACAATAAAAATGGGAATGAATTTACAAATTAAACAAATTGTTTGCTAACAAGAAATCTGATTATAACCAGTAGCATTCTAGCAACTGAACCCACAAAAAAATAACAGGGAGTATCTCAAATTAGTTACCCGACACCAAGGGTCAATGTCCTCAATCGAATATTAATATTTGAGAAAGGGCATAGATATCGTTTCTGCATAATGCAGTCCTCGTCTCAGAAATTTCCCATGAAAGAAAATAAAAATTTTGGTAGGCGACATCACCCATAAAATTTTTTAAACGTTTCTGAATTCCTAAAATAGATGATACTTCGTGGGAAGTTACCGAGACGCTTACTGTGCTACATATACAGTGTGACAAAAGAAAATTCAAATCTTTACGTCAATCAGAATAAACCAATTTAAATTTAAATTAAATTTAAATAATTGAAATCTGATTGGACATAGAAAAGAGAATTTTCTTAGGACTTTAATTATAAAATATCCAGTACAGAATGATTAATCTTTTTTTGCACCTACTTTCTCCAATTTTACCGTAGCTCCTCCCACTATGTTTGTTGTTGCTGACAATAGATTGTGAAGTAATGACGTCATGCTTTCTAAGGTGCAAAAAATTATTAACCACCCTGTACATATAAGTTATAATTATTTTTGTACACTATTCTAATAAAAACAAAGCATTGACATTTAGTTTAGTTACGTACAATGGAACTTGTTTGGTACTGCAGTAAATCGTGAGCTAGACATCTATTTAGCTCAAAGTTATTAGTGCTGAAACGATTATCTCCCCCCACACCCTAATTCCAAAAAACGCATAATTCCTTAAGTAAATAGCCTTTGAAAATTTTTAATGTTGTTATCTTAATTTTTTTAGTTCATTATTTCACCAAGTTTCGTTCCACAAATGTTACATTACATGTTACTTCCGGTATGCCATTTTTTTTGCAAATTTTTGGTTAGCTGTGTGTTAACTCATTTCCCTAAATTACATTCTTAATTGTTTTTTTTTTTTTTAATAAAATTATATTACGCAAATTTTTCGTTAAACACGGACACTCTTAAAATTTAATTATTCGCCAAATTTTACCCGAAAATTGGCGAATGCGAATAGAAGCGAATATCCAAAAAATCACCTATTCGACGGCGAATATTCGCTACATCCCTACTTTTCACAATTATTTTCACATTTCGCATTATTATCGGCTGTTTAGGTTTTGAGGGGAGTAATTGGATTCAGGCTAAATGCGTGAAACTAATCAAAATAAGATTTACGTGTGAAATTCAGTTTGACGGAAGGTACTGAAGTGGAATAAGTACAAGTAGTTCCATTGTACTAAACATGAATTCTCAAAGTCTAGATTAATTATCCAACTATACTCAGGGCTATGATTAAGAGTTTGCGTGATTTGATAAATTAGAACTAAGGTTAGGTAAACTACGATCAGCACTTGTTGAAGGTGTTGTTGGAGAAGTGGACTTTGCTGTGGCTGCGAGTCGTACTAAGGATTCCAAATCGTCTTTATCGAGGTGTCGAGCAATGTCCTCAAAGTGATTGTTGATAATGCTTGCTTCACGGAGTGTGATAGGTTCTCCCGACTCGGCAGGTTGTTGCGGAGGTGGAGTTTTCGCCTGTCTTTTTGGATCTCCAGACAAAAGCGAATGAACGTTTGGAGAAGATGATGGACTTTCTTGTTCATCCAGAAACCGCTCCATAAAGTCACTATACAGTACATAAATTCATTGTAGAAGGAATTCCTTGTATCAGTATTAGATTACATTAGGTATTTTACGTACGTCGTTCCTGGATGTAAGATATATTTTTTTTTCTCTAGTCTTGCTTTAACAGCAAATACATCATGTCGCTCTGTTTTCTTCCATAAGTAATAGAATTGTACTAACTCACTAACTGATCTCGTTCTTACCTGAAACAAATTAATTCATATTTCTAAGTCTTTATCCCAATATTGGTGAGGAGTAAATGATTATTTTATCTCAGTAATATTTACTCTATTTTGTTGAATAGTGTGGAAATCTTTGCCATATTGACGGAGACCTGATTCGAAATTTCTGCACTCTTCTTCAGACCACAAACTCATAGAATTGGAGGTAGCGACATTATTAATTGTTCGCCGGCGTATTGCCTCCTCTGCATTTTGTCCGCATTGAAGTAATAAATATAAAGCCTAAGGCGAAAAGAAAAGGAAAGTGGATGTTGAGTTGGTGGTGGTGGTTGACATACCTGTTCATCATCCCGGATATGAGATCCTTTCGGAATTCGATTGACACCTTCTTCTGAACTAAACTGAGCAGATTGTATTGACGCCAAGAAGTCTCTGATGTCTTTGTCCGTTAGCGTACTGGGGTCCCACAACAGCTTATCCTCGTTCTCATAAGGCATGGCGTCGTCGTATTTATACAAGCTATCAGGAATCACTGCTTGATAGTCCGACCCCACCATAATTGTCTAATAATATGAAAAAATTATAATCAACTACATCATGTATGCTATATTTTCCTTTTTAATATTAGAATACTTTCTTCCAGTCTTCTTCCTCAGGGCTATAATCTCCGTCTTCGTCTTCTTCTTCTTCTTCCTCCTCACTGTGTTGCCGGGATCCAGCTAGTTCATTTATAGACCAAATTACTCAGACCTTCAACATCGGATTACTCAAAAGTTGTGCAGACATTGAGGCTCTTCCAATTGCGCATGAAAGAACTTATACTTTAAGAAATTAATTTCTTTCACAAGTTCTTTCGAGGTTATTGGGAACGCTAAAAGTTGAAATTTGAAAGAAAAAATAGGTCAAGAAATTTCAAAAGTTTTAAATATTTTGATTTCCTCATATCCTTCTAGTTCAATACAAGTAACAATTCGTTTGAAAATTTAGTAATTAGACATTTATAATTCTGAAGGATATGAGAAAATTACGTAAAAATAAAGATTTAATTGATTAAGGGGAAAAAAGAAAGACTTTTTTTTAAAGTTTTTGGATATTTAAATGTTGAATCAATCAAGGATAATATGGAAAGGGGTAAATGAGACTGTAGAGTACTCTTTCAAGTGAAAGACGTATAGAAGGGTCAAGGCTGTTAAGTTCTTTCAAGTCATGAAAGAAATCTCACCAATCAAATGATTCGGATATTCTTACAGATTCAAAATTCTTATTTGGCACCACAATACTAACACTTTCTTACAGTGTAAGTTCTTTCATGTGTAACGGGAAGAGCCTCATTATTTGTACTGAAAATAATTACATCTTAGATGGCGAGCACCCGAAGGTTCTGATACAGGTTCATCTTTGTATAATTCATGAAGCATGGATGGAGGTTCTTTATCTTCCTCACAATCAATCTCTTCAGTTTGTTGATTATCAGTTGATGGTTTTTCCGACTCGTCTAATACGTCCTTGGCTTCGACATCCTCTATCATCTCATGCTGTTCAGGCTCTTCCTTTATTTCGCGTGCCATTGCTTCTTCTTCTCCAAGTAACTCTCGTCCAATTACTTCTTTATCGAGTGTTAAATCCTGCACAAAAATTCTTGACTATAGAAACTGCTTATGTGTTAAATTATTTGGGCTATAGGCAGCGTGCATTAATCATCCGCCATGATAAGGAAGAAAGGAAAACAAAGAGTTAGATATTAGTCAAAATGGAAGGTGGAAAGGCACTTAAATATTTTTATTAAGATTATAAGAGAGCAATGATGCTGCGCCGCAACTATTTTACTAACATTAATTCTTCGGAAGAGCCGATTTTGAAACAAGGATTTTCGCCAGTTTCAATACAAGAACAAAGCATCAACCAGACATCAGCCATAATGTGTAATTGGCCAACCTGATTCGAGAGTATTTCTTCTGAACTACTGGAATGTGATCCATCTGCCGCTCCACCATCACTGTACCCATACATTGCTAACAAGGCTTCTATGGGCATATCCTTCTCCTATGAAATTTAACACGGTATTCACTGTGAATGAATTTATTAAATTCCACTTAACTGTTCTAATCTTATCCAGCTACAACGTATTCAAGTGAATCATTTCTAATAAAACAAGATAATAAAGCAACAAAGAACTTGAGAAATAAATAAGAAATTTACTAGAAAGAAGTTTTAAAACTGTGTAAACTAAAATACTAATTTGCTTGAAGAAACCGTGTCAGCAATTGGTTAAATTAGATGCTAGACTTAAAGATAGTAAAGGCGAAAGAATGAAGGATGTGTAGTGTAGTTTGTCCGATAGAAAGACGTTTTTAATTAAATAATACCGGGTAATAATTAATGCTCCAAGAAAACTAAACAAATTCAAACTTTTAGCCAATCAGATTCAAAGTTGAGTTACAATGTTATTCGACTCTGATTAGCTGAATTAAATTTTCTGATAATTAATAATGAAAGATATGGTATAGTGAATGCTTAGCTGAAAAGTGACTTACGTACTCAGTCATTGCACGAGATAGTCTTGTATTTTGAGTCTAATGACGAGTTACAGTGAAACGTTTGAATAATAAATGTATAGCTACGAAACAAATCCTTCATTAAAAGTTCACTATACTACCAACCAAGCAAGACGATAATGATAATCACAATACACACAACATAATTGAGCTAAACTTTAATAAATATGAACTCTCTTTTAAAGAGCAAGATATCTTACTTTTTCCAAATTTGATAATTCTGTTTCCTGTTCTTCACCTTCCTCCAGGGCTTCCTCTTCATCAAGTGTTCTTTCGTCATCAAAATCGTTAACCATCATTTCCGCAGTCAGTTCAAATTCGTCCCCTGGACTGCTAGGTTCCACCATTTTGCTTCCCTTCGAAGAATATAAAATTCGGTCAAAGTAAAGTACCGTATGCTGATTGTAATCAGCCCTATGTATCTGCCCATTGTCTCCTAACAAACCAACCTAACCTAACAACCTTATAAAATTTTTAGCACTAGTGCAATGGGTTGATACTATGGGGTGATACAATCAGCGGACGGTGCTTTACTCCTACCCTTCAAAATACTTCATCTATCTCCAAATTCACTCAGCCTTACATTATAGTAAATTAGTAGTCGTATACCACATACCTCATCCATCGATTGATGAAGGGAAGGAGGTTACCGAAGTCAGCTTATTTCCTTATTTCACAAAGCAACAGATACAGAATTCACCGTTGGTAGGCACGAGGAGGAGAATTGTTAAATTTTATCTTGATTTAGTAAATTTAACTTACGTTGGAAATAAGTAAGATTGAGCTAAATAAACAATGAAATAATAATGAGAATGTAATTGGATCTCAACTGATTATTTACACCAGGAACAACCAGGAAATTCTGCAGCCCTGGTCGTCATTTTTAATACACTAGTCGTTTTTAAACAGAGTAAAGTTTATCCCGGCAGAAATTGATTTTCCTTCATTTATGCCAGGCGAAATTGGTGAAATAGTTCTCCACTTACCCAGAGATGGAGTTTCATGTTATTTTTATCATGTGCACGACGGCTATCAGAGCACCTTCCGTCGCCTTCGAAATCCTAATCTTCTAACCGTTCTTATAACTCTTATAGGAGGAGAATCATTTTACAAAAAATATATGAGAAAAAAAATTTTTTTTTTTCAAAATTTATTTTTTACTAATCACTCAGTTCGTTNCTCCACTTACCCAGAGATGGAGTTTCATGTTATTTTTATCATGTGCACGACGGCTATCAGAGCACCTTCCGTCGCTTCGAAATCCTAATCTTCTAACCGTTCTTATAACTCTTATAGGAGGAGAATCATTTTACAAAAAATATATGAGAAAAAAAATTTTTTTTTTTTCAAAATTTATTTTTTACTAATCACTCAGTTCGTCCAACAATTATTTTTTTTAAGTAATTATTTATCAAAATAATTAGTAATTTTGGACTAAACTCTCTTAGCAATTCTAGGCTCCAATATCGCATTTTCAATTGTAGATAATTTCAATTGTAAATCTCCTGACATTTCGGCTTGATAGAAATATATTTTTTGAGAGTGTAGAGACACTCTCTGCTCTTATTTCCAACTCCCGCTTCAAAAATTACCCAGCGAAAGGCAGTTCTTATAACCGTTTTACTCTTATATACGTTGTTCTTATAACGCGTTAATGTGCCATGCTAAATGCATCAGAGCAAACTAAACCTGCAAAAGTCTGCTCTTATAACCCGAATGTTCTTATGCAGGATACTCTAATAAACGTCGTGCACTGTACATCATTCTCTTCCACTTTTACCACATAACAACAATACTTGCACGACTTGATCTTGATTATCTTAGCAATTAATTAATTATTAATTAAATGCAAACATGGCATACCCATCTTACATTTCTTAGGATTTGGAACATTAAAAGGTTTCTGTAAGAGTAGTTATGATCGCGGATATTAATCAAAAAATGAATTGAATAAAAATAAAATTGAGCGAAAGGAATTTAATTCGATTTTTTAAATATAACTTAATTAATATTAAATTTTTTTTTTGCACTAAATTTATTTAAATACTGTAAAATTTTTTTTTTTTCAATTAAATATCTACATTTCAACTAATTAACTATTATTCGCTTTGAGTTATACATACTTTTAAAAATTAAAGTAAGCAGATAAGTAAATTAAAATTATTATTTTTAAAATCACATTCATTCCCGTTGAGTAAGGTTTACACAACAGTCCAATTTCCTATTTTTTATTAGTTTCGCCAACTTTCAGGATCTCATTTTGCCCGGGCGAAAAAGGCGAAATGGATCGCCCCTGCAATTTCAGCCGATGGGAATCTCTGTTTTAAACGTAATTCCATTTGCTAAGTATCGATATCGGCCTCATACCCGATACCTGGTGTTTCATACCGATACCGATAATTTTAGCAGATAAAATCCCGATATCCTTAAATGTACCGATAATTTTACAAAATGTAATTCGATACCTATATTTTTAGCCATACTATTTCAACAAAATATCCCTATACCTAGGGTTGCTATGAGGAATTATACAAACGGCTCTCATCAGGCAATTTCATAACCCTTAAATTTCGAAACTTCTTAATTAAAAAAAATAACAAACTTTGGCTCCCGTAAACAAATTTTCATCAATCTTTTATCACATAAATTGCCCCTAAGTAATTCTATCTCACTGCCAGTCCATTTTCCCTCAAAAACGAGCTCCTTACCTGGAGGCCCTTGGATGCATAAGAATCTTTTGAATTCTCTCTGAGGGTGCTATTGGGATTCAATTGCGTCCCAACCGTATATATTTTAAATGTATATATTATCTTGTGGCAATGGGGCATATGTCTGAGTAAAATACTGTGACAAAGGCATTGAGAAGAACTATTTTCCCATACCAAATGCGCAACCCTGCGTATACTTCGCAACTCGATTACAAATAAATGTAGTAATGACCCAGTATTACAAGTAAACTCTGAGTTTGAACGCTATATGAGTGTTGCACAGGTCTTTTGTTTTAGTTAGCACATTTTTCTTTTGTTTAGTTACAAATTAGTCTTATTTCAACTAATTCTTGAGTCCCATCATTGTTTTAATAGGTTTGTTTCAAAAGCAGATTGGATTATAACAAAAGGTACAACAATTTTTACTCACCAAAAACAGTTCACTCCGAACACTAAAGTGTTTATGAGTAAGTCTATTCTAGTTTTGAAATTAGTCTAATTTGATCTAATTTTTGACTCCAAGTAAGTCTTATTCACAAACAGACATTTCAGGTGATCTGTACTCCCCGCTGCACTTTTTTTTTGCAAAATTTGAGCCGCGCTGTTCCCTTTTCCGCATTATTCGTACCGCACCGTATCTATAGAAGTACAAAAATGGGAGCCGCTCCGCGCCATCTCCGCTCCATTTATGGGAGCGAAAGGTAAACCGTCTACCGTTGCTTTTGATCTAATTTTTGACTATTCATTGTTTTAAGCAACAACTCGCTCAGATTTTTTAAATGGAAGAAGAACGAGACGACAATGAGAAAGAGGAATCTGACGTTGAAGTTTGTAGCACCGGGTCTGATTTTGGCAAGCTACCTGACCTTAACAATTTCCATTCGGAAGCTAGTGACGGATCTGATGAAGATAAAGTCATATCCGTTCCGCGTAAATGTAAATAATTCATTGTGAAAAGAATTCGTTCAATATATTTATAATTTTTTAACCCTGCAAACATTTTAGTAAAATTATTTATTTATTATGTTTCAGCCAAGCCAAAAGCTGTTGAACTTGAATTCACAGACGACGAAGCACCACTTTAGGATTTGAAACTTTTTCTAATCCACCTAGAGTTTTTTGAGGCAACTGCAGATGAATTCTTATCGATGTTTTCTATTAATCATTCTCATTCAAACAAACAACGGAAATGACAAGAACTCCTCTAGTTTGCCGCGCTGTGGTTACAGATGAGCCAATAAAAAATCATTCCTTTTTGTTTCAGTTTCATCTTATTTGCGCTTATGCGAATTTTGTGAACCTTATCTTGTTTTATAATTTGTATGAATGGTTACTTTATTACGACTAATTTGTTACACATTTTCAACCAATAAGGATGCCTGTACCTTTAATATTTTAATTTTGACAAATAACTTAATTTAATAGGAATAATTAGACAAGAGAATTATTAAAAATGACATCAAAAATATCCTCAAAATAGAAGTCTAATGTTATCCTTCCGATTTGTGAAAATTTTGTAAAAGTACAACCATTATTTCTATTGGGTATTTTATAAAAGTTCACAATATTTTGTTTTGATTATAATCTCTCAAGCATTTTCGAAACTCTGGTTGCCTTCACTCAAATGTTTAAAAATAAAGAAATGAAATAGTTCAAAATTAATTTGGCTTCTGTCACCATGAGTGATTGATTTCATTGCTCATTATCACTGTATAATGAAATGGAATACCATCATCGAGTCACTTTTACATTAATAATCTTGTCCTTCTTCAGCACATTGTAATCAACTAAAAAGGAAATAGAAATGTCACAAAAAAGAACTTGATTCGAACTTACAAAATGAGGCAGGGAATTTAAGTCTTGATTGTTCAGTTCATTATTGAAGAAAGTCAGGCATCGGAATAAGATCGAATGGAGGAGCTTGGCTGGGTTCGGCGATTCTCAGATTCCCTACGGCTGGAATGTGAAATCCTGTACCAGCTCCAATTGGCACCTTACAATCTGCACAAAATCCTGTTCCATTGGGCTGTCCACAATCTCCTATTGTATAAATATGACCATTTTGACATTTGTACCAACTTCCACTATAGCCGACTGCATGGTAAATCGCCTCCACAGCTGCACGCCTCACAACTGGTAAACTCTGTTTCATCAGGCTGTCGATCTCCTGAATNAACTGGTAAACTCTGTTTCATCAGGCTGTCGATCTCCTGAATTTTCAACCAAATTCTTTAACTTTGTTTGAAATAAAAAAAAAGAGTTTAAATTTTTTCATACCTTTAGTTGTTCCTCAAAATTCAACTGAGCAGCTTTATTGTAAACGGGAAACTTTAGAAGAGTCTTCTTTACTTCTTCACATCGCCACTCCAATTTCAATAATTTAAAATCATCCACAGAATATCGCCGGAAGAGTTGGAATAAATCCGCAAGCCGATTGAGCTCCATACTAAATTGCTTAATTTCCAAGTGTGAAAGTGGAAGGTTTCGATTGGTGAGAGTGGTTAGCAAACCCACATATCTCTTTTCCAGATCTTCCAGACATTTTTGAGAGATAGGATTCTTTACAATTTCAGTTTCATGTTGAACCAATTGAGCATTAGGAATTGCAACAGGCGCATTCTGTTGNATAGGATTCTTTACAATTTCAGTTTCATGTTGAACCAATTGAGCATTAGGAATTGCAACAGGCGCATTCTGTTGTAGTAATCTACGATCGAGGTTTTGTCCTATTCGCTGGAAATACCCAGAGGAAGCTGGCTTAATTTGACGAGGAANTAGTAATCTACGATCGAGGTTTTGTCCTATTCGCTGGAAATACCCAGAGGAAGCTGGCTTAATTTGACGAGGAAGTGGCAGATTATTTATGTAGTTGGGACGTAGAGTCATGCATGCCTCCTCCCACCAAGCTACCAAATTCGTTAAGCTTTCCAAGACGTACTGGTCAATCTGTAAACCAGTAATTAAAATTTTTTAAACTGCTAACTCAAGTTATACTTGAGAAATATTACTGATTCGTTGAATCTGTATTGTGGTTTTCTGTTTCTTGAATTTGTATATCTCCCGAGTTCAGCATTTCCAGACTGATTGGTAGTATTGAAGGGATTAGTCTGCACTGTGTAAATTTCTTCGCTCAGATATTTTGCGAAGAACTGGATAGAGTTCACTTGGTCTATCATTGACAACTGCTTCTCAAATTTTTCAGCTAATCGAGTCAATTCGGTGAAAGTTTTCGTTTCATTTCCAAAAATTCGACGCTTCACTTTAATTACATCAGCATATGCCGATTTCAAAAGTTGACCATAGCGAATGGAAGTTTGAACTGTAGTTGAGCACCTAGGGCATTTTTTGACCTGTAAACCTTGATTAGCATCAGAANAGCGAATGGAAGTTTGAACTGTAGTTGAGCACCTAGGGCATTTTTTGACCTGTAAACCTTGATTAGCATCAGAATCTCCCCGCATCCACTTGTCAAGTCCGTTCACCTCAAATGTGTGCTTGCAGTCAACCAAGTAGACGTATCTGAAATCAACAAGTAAAATTTACATTAGAATCCACTAAAGCTCTTGGATTATACNAGCGAATGGAAGTTTGAACTGTAGTTGAGCACCTAGGGCATTTTTTGACCTGTAAACCTTGATTAGCATCAGAACCTCCCCGCATCCACTTGTCAAGTCCGTTCACCTCAAATGTGTGCTTGCAATCAACCAAGTAGACGTATCTGAAATCAACAAGTAAAATTTACATTAGAATCCACTAAAGCTCTTGGATTATACNATCAACCAAGTAGACGTATCTGAAATCAACAAGTAAAATTTACATTAGAATCCACTAAAGCTCTTGGATTATACATTGATAATACTTATGGACTGTCAGTGACAAAATTTCAAAACGATTACTATTCTTTATCGAATTGTAAAATTGATGCTCCTGGTGTAAAGTAAAAAGAGTCCAGTAAATTATTGGTCAAAAAGTTTTCAGTACCAAAAATATTTTCAGTGGTAATCTAATCACTATTTCAAATTTGTAATTGTGATGAGACGACTGGCGGTTATAATAAACTTGAAGCTTCGTACCGTGCATCTGGATTGTCTTCGTCTCCAAAGAAGAGTTCTGTCAGTTCAGCCTTATCACAAATTCGACAAAGTGGAGGACAGGGAGTGCCACATAAGCCAACACATGAATGACCACACCGTAACTCCAGAAGGCATGGTTCATCACATAAATCACGATTACATGGTTTCCCGCATAGTTTTGAGCATTTCTTGTGCACACAAATCCAACTACAAGGTTCCTGGAAGAAAAGTAAATTATTTATCTGCGATGTAGAATTGTTTAATGATTAAAACTGAAGTTTCTTGTCTATTTTTGCATCTAACCTTGCAAGTTGTGCATGGTACACCACATCGTCTTTTACATTTGGAGTGTTGACATTTAAGCTCACAAATTGCCTTGCATGGAGGACAAATTATAGAACATTTGTATTTGCACCTTTACAAAAACTTATTACTGTATTAACTGTATTACTTAAATTTTGGCAAAAAAAAGTTAGAAATACTTACACATGACCGCAGATTAAGACTCTCCCACACTTTCGTTGACACTTCTTATGCAACCTTCCACGAAAGCACTCAGAACACGAACCAGTACAGAGATGTTTGCATCCAACACCATCTTCTGAAAGTTCTGCCCCACATGGAGCTTGACAGTAGCTGAGCAATTCATCAGGGTTTACTAAAAGTGTACATTCGAAACTTAAGACTTAACCTAATATAAAGTCATACAAAGAAAATAAATTATCCTCACTCTTGTCTTCTACGTTGCATGGAATCTCCACAACGTGTCCACATGGAGATTCTGATTTACTCGCAACCAACGCTTTACAACGAAATTTGGCAGCAATTTCGGAACATGAAACGAGAACATCGAGTGAACAGTTAATGGATTTTTTGCTTACTTCAACCTAGATATAAAAAACTACGTATTGTCATACATTCGTTTCAACCTTATAAATTAACAAGCCTCACAAAACAACTTAAGTTGGCAATGTAATCCTCATCCTGAGAATGATGACAATAAATCGTAGCTTCGTGGCCGCAGGTGATAACTTTCGAAACTTTGATTTTACAATCGGGACATTTGTTATGACACTTGTGGTTGTGTCCAAACTCTACTCGGCATTTGTGGCCATTTGGACATGATCGAGCACATTCTTTCTGACATCTGTAGCTTTCATGGTTTGGATCAGTATTAGGGTGACATTTTCTTAACAAAAAAAAAAAAAAAAAAAAAATTTTTTTTACAGATTATAAAATAAGTTTTTAATTTTGTAAACTTTTCTTTTACCTTGTGCATGCATGACCACAATTGAGCCTGGTATCACAAGGTTGAGTACAGGTCCATTCGTCCGGTAAATTCCTTAAACTGCACACAATTTCCAGCTAAACACAATCCATAATTCAATAAAAAAATAAACTGATTGAGTTGTTAAACAATAATAAATAAAATATAATTATTGATTTTTCCAATCATCCATCACAATCGTACCGAATGTTTGCAAGAAGGAATAATCACATTAATTTTAGATTTGCAAGCAATATCTTCCGGTTGTTGGAAACATGCGGCGTCCTGCTCATGATTACATGGAAGTAGCCTCTTCACAATTTGCTGACATTTCACACCCACTGTATCCTGGTGACATGGCATTTGAAGTTCATGACCACAAAGTAATGGTTTGACGACTTGTGTAGTACAACGGTAAGTGGACTCGTTAATGTAGCAAAATAATTTTTCGGAATGACCACAAACCAGAAGCGTGTCGACCCTTACGGTACACCTAGGGCATATTTCGAAACAATCTAAAGGATAAAATGTTGGTAGTTTATCATAAAATTAGCCATAGATACGCAAAAAAGTAGAATTTACCAAAGCGGCATGGGTGAGCATATTTTTCGCATGACTTTAGGCAAGGGAATCGGCATTTGTACTCAATATGATTCTTGTCCATAATATGACACACGAGTGGACAAATATGACCGCATCGCTCGAGCCGAGTTTCACACATTTTTGAACATCCACCTTCCGGAGCTTTGTCAAAATCTTCTGCACATGTTACTGAGAATATGTCATCATGAATTTGACATTTCAGTGACAACTGTGGTCCAATATTATTTTTTCGTTTCAGGGTAACCACAATCTCTTCCCATATAAGCGAGGACGTTACCATTGAATCCATATTCCCAATCACATAAAAGCCATGTCTGTACAGAATTTAAATTAATTATTGTATAATTATCATTTTGGACGAATCACAGAACCAATTTGTTGGATAGATAATCGTACTTAGCTCGAGAAAGCGCTACGCAAATTCTGTTTTCAGTTTTCAAGAATCCAATATTGCTTTCTTCGTTGCTTCTTACAAGGGAGAGAAGGATGATATCGTTCTCTTCCCCTTGAAAATTGTCGACCACTGTAACTCGAACGCCATGACAAATTTCTTCTTTCCAAATCATCTACAGAAAAAATTACAAGTAAAGGTGTTTGACAATAAAATACAAAAGGTAAATATTTAGTTACTTTTTTAATTAGAAACATCTGTCCAATGTAAGTAGTGATGATTGTAATACGGTCCGCTCCATAACCTTGGAGACGAAGATGTCTACAAAGGCGAACTAGAAATTTTGCTTCGTGCAAGTTAGACTTGCTTGTAGAATCCGCTTCCTGTAATATTATTTCATCAAAATCAAACCAGATCAATCAGAGCTTAGGTATAACATGAAATATAATTTACATCGGTTTCCAACTCTTTGTGGGATATGAAGAATAAATTGGATTCCACTCCCAACACCAGAGGATAGTCAAGAACAGATTCATGATTTTGAAGACTGTCATAGATGGTTGGAACAATGAGTTCACAGATGTCTGGTCTCATNTCAAGAACAGATTCATGATTTTGAAGACTGTCATAGATGGTTGGAACAATGAGTTCACAGATGTCTGGTCTCATTCGATGTTGCACCTGCGACCATATACAAAATAATTTTACACGGCTCAAAATGCTCAATAAAAATAGTTATTACATCGAGCCTGTACAAATTCAAATCATTGTTTATCATTCTCTCGAATAAAGAAATGTCCAGATTAAAACCCTTCTGTGAAGTTAGTTCATAAACTGCAGTCTTTGGACGGAGTTGCTTATGATCACCTTGACATACGTACACTTACTGTTAGTTATTTACTTCAGTCTTTCAATAAATCAAGAGACCGTATTAGAATCTAACCAATCAGGATCAAATGTTCACAGTGCTGAGTAATAGAAGTGACTACATGGGATTCGAGAACCTCCGCTGCTTCNCCAATCAGGATCAAATGTTCACAGTGCTGAGTAATAGAAGTGACTACATGGGATTCGAGAACCTCCGCTGCTTCCTCCACAATTACTGAAAATAAGTCGATAATGTAATTAACGATGTGATGAAGAGCATGAATAACTTCGAGTCGTTACCCATTCGAGACTTCATCATGGGTAAAAGAGAGTTGTTCTTGGCTGCTCCAGTTGTAGTCATACCCACAAATTTGGCGTTCTTGAGAAGTAAACTGTAGCAGGAATTCTCTACTTCTTTGTGTTCCTTGTCCATGTTCACCAAATCTTCTTCTAGCTTAATAATAGTCTTCAACACCTCCTTCTTGCATTTCTCCAATAAATGGAAATAAATCGACCAGACCATGAGAGGTGATATTTTAGTTTGCTCATTCATTGAATTGCACAAGGAACCAAGCTCGTCATGTTTAACTTCAAGAAGAGTCAGTCGATCCTCCTGATACATCCTTATAATCTCTTTGATCACCAAGTATTGTTTGCTGACTCTTCTGACTTGATTTTCAAAGTGGTCGGTGAGNATCCTTATAATCTCTTTGATCACCAAGTATTGTTTGCTGACTCTTCTGACTTGATTTTCAAAGTGGTCGGTGAGATCTTGTAAAGTTTTATCATCAATCATCTTAGAATCAAGGTCCTTCCGAAGACATTTCAAGAAATACTCCTGCATAGGATTGCCATTTGGATCAATTAGTAGCACTGGCTGGTNGTCCTTCCGAAGACATTTCAAGAAATACTCCTGCATAGGATTGCCATTTGGATCAATTAGTAGCACTGGCTGGTATTTGCTTTCATCTAAACCTTTGATGTCAATTTCATATTCGATTTCTTGAATCCTATTGGCCATCAACTCTNGGTATTTGCTTTCATCTAAACCTTTGATGTCAATTTCATATTCGATTTCTTGAATCCTATTGGCCATCAACTCTTCCAAGTCATAATTTTCATCATCGTCTTCTTCCGATTTTTCTTTTGGTTCAAATTGAACAGGTGGTGATAAATCAGATGCCACGTTAAATTTTTCTCTATTGTCAAATCGAGATCCAAAAATGTATGTAATCCAATTTGAGGATTTGAAGTTGAAGTTGTAGAAATAATTCCCCGTTAATCCAAAACAATACTCTAGAAAATCTTCATTATTTCTTGGCTTAATTTTTCTACGATGAGCGGCATCTCTAAGCATATCCAAAAACTTAGTCTCTGGCGCGTTAAAACTTTCCCCAATCTCGGGAAGATTCTTCAAATCGAGGATACCAGTACTCTCTTTAAGTCCTTTCAAACAATCAATCAATGTAAAACGTCGCCCACGAGTCACACGGAGAAGTCGCTTGTGGTTGTTCAAATTAAGTTCAAAATCACGGGGCAGTCTTCCCGTATGTTGAGCAACATTGAGGCGTTCGTAAAGAACCAGTTGTTTCATAACGTCTGATTTGGTTTGACCTCCGACGCGAATGAGTTGATCTTTTGGGTTTATGCCCAATTCCTNTTGTTTCATAACGTCTGATTTGGTTTGACCTCCGACGCGAATGAGTTGATCTTTTGGGTTTATGCCCAATTCCTCCATAATTGCTATAATGGCTTCTAGAAACTGATCTAAGGCATGGTTGGTGTAACATACGACCAAAACTGGACGTCCATCATATGATTCTTCATATCTCGCTTCATTGGAATTTTCAGAAAGTGTCTCTATTTCTTTTTTCTCTTCAGGAAAGAAGTACTTTTTGTTGACCAACAGAAATTTAGCGATTTGAATTCCGATGAAGGTTTTACCAGTTCCTAATAAACAGATGAATATTAACTTACCGTTCTTCTAATAGCACGAAACTGGTCCATAATAAAAAAATATTATAGTTTACCCGGAGGTNAATATTAACTTACCGTTCTTCTAATAGCACGAAACTGGTCCATAATAAAAAAATATTATAGTTTACCCGGAGGTCCTTGAATTATACTGATCTCTCTTGTGATAGCAGCGCAAAACGCTCTGTACTGAGAGGGATCCATTCCTAGCTCATACGCTGTAGGCCAAGTACAGATTTCACGGATATCAGCCAATCCATAGTTCCCTGCAAAAATTTCGTCCTCTTTGTTTATATTGGGCATCAACATTCGAAAATTAACCGGTTTGTCAATTTTTTGAATGTAAGAAGGACTTCGTAAAGCAATGTCAGCATCGACGATGTATTTCGCCATAGGAAAACCCTCTAGCTCTATTCCTTTCAGAGCTGTCAACGTATGCCTAAGAAGACAACAAATTATTCAAATCCTCCTCATTGGCTAAGAAAATTTTCCTTCTTGTAGTAAATAATTTTCAATTACCGATAAGTTTCAAAATAGACGTCGCATTCCAAGACATCGAAGTAGAATTCCGTTGAAAATTCCGGTTTCGATCCTTCCCAGTTGATTCCAAAAATCCCTTCTCTTTCAAGTTCCTGCGACTCCCTTTTGCAAATGGTGGCAAAGTAGACTGTTTCAAAATTATCCTTGGTGAGGAGTAGGAGACTGCCATTGAGAAGTCGTTTGGATTTATCCCAGTTGACTTTTCTCAGATATCTGCTGTTGCCGTAATCCAACCGCATGACATAATATGGCGTATTTCTGTCGAAATTAAGACGAGGAAATAATTGGCAGTTAAGGTATACCTTAACACTGCCTGGGCTCATTTGTTTTCTTCCGTCTCTAGAAGTGATAATAAAAGATGTGAATTGGAATTTATTATTACTAANATACCTTAACACTGCCTGGGCTCATTTGTTTTCTTCCGTCTCTAGAAGTGATAATAAAAGATGTGAATTGGAATTTATTATTACTAACTGGTCATAGTGTTAATTGATTTTATCATTACTAAAAGTTAAGATCCAAAATTACGAAAAATTTTGTCTCACTTAATCCAAAAGTAGTCCTGGATACCCTTCCGAAGAGGAGCAACAAAGTCTTCTCTCAGCAAACGATATTGGACATCTAGNCAAAAGTAGTCCTGGATACCCTTCCGAAGAGGAGCAACAAAGTCTTCTCTCAGCAAACGATATTGGACATCTAGATAGTCCTGTGCTGAAGGATATTTCCCTTTTGTCAAACTTGGTCTTAAAAAAACTTTCTGGTCCGAAAGAAGTTCTTNGTCCTGTGCTGAAGGATATTTCCCTTTTGTCAAACTTGGTCTTAAAAAAACTTTCTGGTCCGAAAGAAGTTCTTCTGGTGTAGGAACCACTGGAATGCTTCTGAAATCATTTGGAGGTGCTTCCTTCCATAGGCGGTCCACAGCATTCAACTGTCTCATNACCACTGGAATGCTTCTGAAATCATTTGGAGGTGCTTCCTTCCATAGGCGGTCCACAGCATTCAACTGTCTCATCCTGTATGCTGAAGACGCACCAGTGCTGCAATTCATTGCTTCATCTCTCTTCATCTTATACTGTTGAATTGAATGTTTGAGCTTTTCAAATTTCTCCTTCAAATCATCCAACTCATTTAATTTATTCCGACAGGATGGATTTGTTTTTAGAGCACCGATGACCAATGTAACAGATGTCGCAAGTGCCAAAAATTTTTCAGGAATCTGATTTGGCATTTTTTCGTTGACAAACTTACAAAAACTGTGTACATTGTCCAGTACTATAAGCGTGAAACCACCATCGCCTTGCTGCCTAATTTTGAGCAATTTAAAATTAATATTTGTTCTTTCAAAACTAAGTTTAAAAAAATACCTGTTTGCGGATTCTCCACTTATACTAAGAGATGACAGTTGATGCAACTGCTGATCTTCGGAGAGTCTTACAGTAAAGTTTGACAATTGATCTAAGAATGAGGGTCGGCAACATTTAGCAACCAATTGATTCCTTTGCATGAGCAGGTTAGATGGTCCACATAGCTTTTCTCCCAATATCTGAATGAGAGTGGGCAATTTATCCGCCTCAGAATTCCAATATTCTGAGCTTAATAATTCTTCGAACGATCTTTCCTTTGAACTAAGAATCGTGATGACTTCGTCAGGGTCTCTGGAAACTAGTCCAGGGAGTTCATCGGCAAATGCATCGGCGTAATTTCGAGTGGTGTAAAGATTTCTAACATAATTGAGAGTATTTAGACTTTTGTCTGCTTNAAATGCATCGGCGTAATTTCGAGTGGTGTAAAGATTTCTAACATAATTGAGAGTATTTAGACTTTTGTCTGCTTGAAATTGCCTTAAGATATGTCATTTCGCCAGATTAGGCCTCTTTCCCTTGTTTTTAATACAATCTTAGTTATTTCACGTATACATGAATGGCCTCTGCGAAGCTTAAAATTTCCCCAATCTCATCATCAGTAGTTCAAAAATCGTCGTTTACCTTTGTGAATAGGATTCGAATGAAGAGGGTTTTTTTAATAGCCGTAACTAAGGGTTCAATACTCTAATGTTATATCCCAACCCAACGTGCTACTTCGTAGTATTACTTACCTTCGACCTCTACCACCAGATGAACTTAAGGTTCTACTACTGCCTATCCTTTTGCAATGCGCCCTTGAATTATGAACACCCATGTGTGGAATATGGGTGAAAGAATTCGTATTTTGGTATCCACGGCGACATCCTCTAGTAAACTGTGAGCCTGTTCCATTGATATTGAATTTTGAAGATCCAGCCGTTGAAGATGAAGTGAAGGAATCAGAAAATCCCCTCCTATATGAGAAATTCCCATGCCTCCTCGGTGGAGCGCTCATGCTGTAAAATAACAGTAATACTAAAAGTAAAACAAATTCAGATACATAATCAGTGACATTTCGACTAAACTACAGGGTGAGTTTTTAGCGACTATTCAGAGATACCNCAAATTCAGATACATAATCAGTGACATTTCGACTAAACTACAGGGTGAGTTTTTAGCGACTATTCAGAGATACCCAACTAGCCTACCGGCTGTCCGGTTGCGAATGGGATTTTTTTTAATTTTTTTCCCTATACTCAAAAGTTGAACAAATATCCTTCCTCTCTCACTACCTTGGGTGACGCTACAAAGATGGGAAAATCGACAAACTATAATTCAAACATTATGGATAAATTTTAGCGGCTGAATTAAATATAAAATATTAAGTGAATCCTAATACAACAGTTTTTTTAAGCTAAATTAAAATAATATTAAAATAATTTTCTGTCTGTTTTGGCAGATGAAACGAAGGCAGACCCAAATAACACGAAAGGTGCAGATTAGTAAAAAATGTAACATAAGTGTTAAATGTGGCTGTAGCTCCCATTTTTCCCTGTCAATAGACAGGGGGAATTAGTGCTGCTTCCCCTGGAGTTTGAATCTAAAAGAGAAAATATAATGATGTAAATTTTAATTCACTAATTTCAATAACACATTAATTTAAATCCAAGTTTCAAATATTTTTATAAACTACCAATCGTATAAACCCATCCATGACTAACATAGTCACCATTTCTTTGTGGTTGGTAATCGGATCTCACCACGCTCTTTCTGCTCGCCTAGATCCAATTTTATAGCAGTCAGAGGGATGGGCTTATACGATTGGTAGTTTATAAAGAATATTTGAAACTTGGATTTAGATTAATGTATTATTGAATTAGTGAATTAAAATTTACATCATTATATTTTGTCTTTTAAATCCAAGTTCCAGAGGAAGCAGCACTAATTCCCGATGCCTAGTGACAGGCAGAAATGGGGGTTACAGCCACATTTAACACTAATCTGCACCTGTCGTGTTATTTGGGTCTGCCTTCGTTTCATCTGCCAAAACAGACAGAAAATAATTTAAATATTATTTTAATTTAGCTTAAAAACTGTTGTATTAGGATTCACTTAATATTTTATATTTATTTCAGCTGCTAAAAATTTATCCATAATGTTTGAATTATGGTTTGTCGATTTGCCCATCTTTGTAGCGTCACCCAAGGTAGTGAGAGAGGAAGGATATTTGTTCAACTTTTGAGTATAGGGAAAAAAGAAAAAAAAATCCCATTCGTAACCGGACAGCCGGTAGTATCTACTGGATGAAATTTGAAACTAAAGCGATGTGTGGGTGATAATAGGGTACTGTGGGTATCCCTGGATAGTCGTAAAAAACTCATCCTGTAGAATGAAAATTATTTATAAAAAAAAAAGCGGAAGATTTATAAGCAAACCAAGCGGTTTATGTCACATTTACGACTAAGTTGCAACACTGACCCATCCATCTCGATCGATGGGTAGATGGCTCGATGTTGGAGAGATCGATCCGTGGGTACTGATCTCGATCTCGACCGTTTGGTGGAAGAATCAACTGGCACCGATATCATTCTTTAGTTAGAACGATCGACAAAGGTCTGATCTCGATCTCAATATTTTGGTTGAGAAATCGACAAGTACCGATCTCGATCTTTAAAACAAAAGATCGACTACTGCTGATCGCGATCTCTTGGCCGAGAGATCGATCGATCTCGACCTTTGGTTGGAAGAAAAGCTACGCCAATGTCGATCTCGATCGAAATTGACCTCACGCTAGCTAGGTAGTAAACTGTTAATGAGACAGCTATAGTCAGCTGTACTGTCTACGAACACCAACATACAACCGTATAAAAATAGAAAGGTTATTGAATTACGATACAAGGCATGGTTGAATAAAAGATAAATTGAACGAATAGGTGATTATATGGTTGTGCTAGAGAGTATCGGGTTTCCCTGGATAGTTTCGTAAGGTATTAGTAAATATCAACCTTGATCATTTGGTTAAAATACCGACATGTAGCGAACTCGATCTCGATTTCNGTAAGGTATTAGTAAATATCAACCTTGATCATTTGGTTAAAATACCGACATGTAGCGAACTCGATCTCGATTTCCAGATCGAGAGATTGGTGGACGTCGACCTCGATCCTATTCTTTCGACCAAAGTTCAGCAAGCTTTCAAATTTTATTTCGATCTTCCTAACAACGATAAAAAGTTCCGGCTTCTGGATCTCCTGTTCAACAAAGGAAGTCGATCTCGATCTGATCGAAGATTGCAACGATGTTACGAACTACGACTACCTAAACGCGTAGTTAATTGTTGTGGCAAGACAGAACAATTTAAAGACAGCTACTACTAACCTGATAATGGTAACAATGGACGACGGAGTCTAAAAAACTTGACGAAAGAGCGAAAATAATCCAAAAATGTCTTCTTTATCTGCTCAACCGTCACATCTCAAGGCCACAAACACAACTGATGCAAACTTTGGATTGGAATGCAATAAAGTTAAAGTTAAATAATGCAACGGTATGGCGTCAGTTTCGTTGTTGACATGCGCCTGGTGTGAGTCTTACACAATCCGTCGTCAGTCTGTAATCAGTACGCACAGCACACAGTCAACTCAACAGTAAACTTTTCTTTAATTTTTGGGTCCTTACACTAATGACGTCTGCATTTGATTTTAACTCGATTTTGTCAAGTTGGCTACCTTAACATAAACTTATTCTTTTTCATTCTTCTTCGTCAATACACAAACACATAATCACACTATGCATACCCTGTCCCGTATAAATAAGTTCTTATGTAGAAAATGTTGCGAGTTAGAATAGAATAATCGCTCGGCTCTTTCTGCTTTCTACTATTATGTCACATACTATCTTATATTTCATTGGGTCTAAGAAAAGAGTAATTTTGAACATCACATTGCTTTTAAATTTGCCAATGATGCTAATTTTTTGTCTCCGTTTGGCTGTTAAAATCCTCGTCTCTTTGAGTCTTAAAATCATCGTCTCTGCTCTTAAAATCCTAGTTTCTTTCCGGTTTTTCCTATTATGTCAAGTATTTTATTTTGCTAGTAAGCTGTTACCTTAACCGGATAATACTACAGTGCACGACGTTTATTAGCCTTTATAAGAACATTCGGGTTATAAGAGCAGAATTTTGCGTGTTTGGTTTGCTCTAATGCATTTAGCATGGGGCATCAACGCGTTATAAGAACAACGCACATAAGAGCAAAACGGTTATAAGAACTGCCTTTTGCTTGCTAATTTTTGAAGCGGGAGTTGGATATAAGAGCAGAGAGTATCTTGACACTCTCAAAAAATATTTGTAATCAAGCCGAGATGCCAGGAGATTTAGAATTGAAATTATCTATAAATTGAAAATGCAATATTAGAGCGTAGAATTGCTAATAGAGTTTAGTCCAAAATTACTAATTATTTTAATAAATAATTAGTCAAGGAAACGAATCGTTAGACGAACTGAGTGGCTAGTAAAAAATAAATTTTGCAAAAAAAAAAATTTTTTTTGCCAAATACTTTTTATAAGAACATCCTGCTCTTATAAGCGTTGTAAGAACAAACGGTTATAAGAGCAGCATTTTCAGATGATGGAGGGTTCTCTTATAACCGTCGTGCACTGTATTTGTAGGTGAATGTATTCTGCACTACAAACCTACAAAAAGTACCGATCCTTTCTTTCGCTTTCACCAAATTCAGAAAAAGGCAGCCAACACACTGTTGTGAAAGTAGGAGTGAAGTTAGCCTAAAACTATACTAGGTCTGCAATTNCAGAAAAAGGCAGCCAACACACTGTTGTGAAAGTAGGAGTGAAGTTAGCCTAAAACTATACTAGGTCTGCAATTTTAAATTTAATGAAAAAGTTTACATATTCTCAACGTTTTATTACAATGATCTCAGGTTCAAAGGTAAGACAAAAAACTGTTGTGGTTAGCCGTCGGATTGCCTGTGAGTAACATTATGAGGCTAAGGTGAACAAGTAACTAATATTTATTAGTTTAAATAATGATTACCGATTGTGTTGGAGGTGACTGGAAAGGCCACTCTGCTTTAATAATTCTCGGACTTTTTGTTTCCAAGTAGCGTGCTGTTGCCCAGGTCCTCTCTTCAATTGAAATGACCGGTATGTGAAAAAATCTATTTAGTTCACTCAGTGAACCTAGTCCAGTTTTACACNTCTCTTCAATTGAAATGACCGGTATGTGAAAAAATCTATTTAGTTCACTCAGTGAACCTAGTCCAGTTTTACACGCACTACCATTTATATTTATGTAACTTAACTTAAAATCATTTATGTTAATTTGGTTTTCAAAAANTTACACGCACTACCATTTATATTTATGTAACTTAACTTAAAATCATTTATGTTAATTTGGTTTTCAAAAATTTTCTATTTTGATTGGTAAAGTATTCAGTTTTGACTCACCTGATCCTCAGTTGATGTCGCTTTAGGTGAAATTTTGTTTAATTCAAAACGGTAAGTTAATTTTAATTAAATTAAACCAGTTCTTCAATTAAGCAAGTACAAATTATGAATAGATATTACAAATTAATCAATTAGAAATTTTTGTTGCTTTTC